>OZ038492.1:109196616-109309116 GCA_964036315.1 Acanthosepion esculentum
GAAGAAGAGAGAAAAAGAATGAAAGAGGGAAATGAAGAAGAAGAAGAAAAAGAAGAAGAAAAAGAAGAAGTAGAAGAGCGTTAGGGGGAAAGGAATGAAAACGGGAAGAAGAGAGAAAAAGAATGAAAGAGGAAAATGAAGAAGAAGAAGAAGAAGAAGAAAAAGAAGAAGAAAAAAAAGAAGTAGAAGAGCGTTAGGGGGAAAGGAATGAAAACGGGAAGAAGAGAGAAAAAGAATGAAAGAGGAAAATGATGAAGAAGAAGAAGAGCGTTAGGGGGAAAGGAATGAGAACGGGAAGAAGAGAGAAAAAGAATGAAAGAAGAAGAAGAAGAAGAAGAAGAAGAAGAAGAAGAAGAAGAAGAAGAAGAAGAAGAAGAAGAATCAACAACAACAACAACAGCAACAACGGCAACAACAATAGCAACAACAAACGGTTCAGGAGAAAATGAATGAGAATTGGAAGAAAAGATAAAAAGAATGAGTGAAGAAGGAAGAAAGAAGAATGAGAAAATGAAGAGGAAGAAGAAGAAGAAAAGCGTGAGGGAAAAAGGAATGAGAACGGGAAGAAGAGAGAAAAAGAACGAAAGAGAAAAATGAAGAAGAAGAAGAGCGTTAGGGGGAAAGGAATGAAAACGGGAAGAAGAGAGAAAAAGAATGAAAGAGGGAAATGAAGAAGATGAAGAAAAAGAAGAAAAAGGAGAAGTAGAAGAGCGTTAGGGGGAAAGGAATGAAAACGGGAAGAAGAGAGAAAAAGAATGAAAGAGGAAAATGAAGAAGAAGAAGATGAAGAGCGTTAGGGGGAAAGGAATGAGAACGGGAAGAAGAGAGAAAAAGAATGAAAGAAGAAGAAGAAGAAGAAGAAGAAGAAGAAGAAGAAGAAGAAGAAGAAGAATCAACAACAACAACAACAGCAACAACGGCAACAACAATAGCAACAACAAACGGTTCAGGAGAAAATGAATGAGAATTGGAAGAAAAGATAAAAAGAATGAGTGAAGAATGAAGAAAGAAGAATGAGAAAATGAAGAGGAAGAAGAAGAAGAAAAGCGTGAGGGAAAAAGGAATGAGAACGGGAAGAAGAGAGAAAAAGAACGAAAGAGAAAAATGAAGAAGAAGAAGAGCGTTAGGGGGAAAGGAATGAAAACGGGAAGAAGAGAGAAAAAGAATGAAAGAGGGAAATGAAGAAGATGAAGAAAAAGAAGAAAAAGGAGAAGTAGAAGAGCGTTAGGGGGAAAGGAATGAAAACGGGAAGAAGAGAGAAAAAGAATGAAAGAGGAAAATGAAGAAGAAGAAGATGAAGAGCGTTAGGGGGAAAGGAATGAGAACGGGAAGAAGAGAGAAAAAGAATGAAAGAAGAAGAAGAAGAAGAAGAAGAAGAAGAAGAAGAAGAAGAAGAAGAAGAAGAAGAAGAAGAAGAAGAATCAACAACAACAACAACAGCAACAACGGCAACAACAATAGCAACAACAAACGGTTCAGGAGAAAATGAATGAGAATTGGAAGAAAAGATAAAAAGAATGAGTGAAGAATGAAGAAAGAAGAATGAGAAAATGAAGAGGAAGAAGAAGAAGAAAAGCGTGAGGGAAAAAGGAATGAGAACGGGAAGAAGAGAGAAAAAGAACGAAAGAGAAAAATGAAGAAGAAGAAGAGCGTTAGGGGGAAAGGAATGAAAACGGGAAGAAGAGAGAAAAAGAATGAAAGAGGGAAATGAAGAAGATGAAGAAAAAGAAGAAAAAGGAGAAGTAGAAGAGCGTTAGGGGGAAAGGAATGAAAACGGGAAGAAGAGAGAAAAAGAATGAAAGAGGAAAATGAAGAAGAAGAAGAAGAAGAGCGTTAGGGGGAAAGGAATGAGAACGGGAAGAAGAGAGAAAAAGAATGAAAGAAGAAGAAGAAGAAGAAGAAGAAGAAGAAGAAGAAGAAGAAGAAGAAGAAGAAGAAGAAGAATCAACA
Source organism: Acanthosepion esculentum (assembly GCA_964036315.1). Taxonomy (NCBI): domain Eukaryota; kingdom Metazoa; phylum Mollusca; class Cephalopoda; order Sepiida; family Sepiidae; genus Acanthosepion; species Acanthosepion esculentum. The sequence goes on from OZ038492.1 coordinate 109,198,567, forward strand.
ACAACAACAACAGCAACAACGGCAACAACAATAGCAACAACAAACGGTTCAGGAGAAAATGAATGAGAATTGGAAGAAAAGATAAAAAGAATGAGTGAAGAATGAAGAAAGAAGAATGAGAAAATGAAGAGGAAGAAGAAGAAGAAAAGCGTGAGGGGAAAAGGAATGAGAACGGGAAGAAGAGAGAAAAAGAACGAAAGAGAAAAATGAAGAAGTAGAAGAGCGTTAGGGGGAAAGGAAGGAAAACGGGAAGAAGAGAGAAAAAGAATGAAAGAGGAAAATGAAGAAGAAGAAGAAGAAGAGCGTTGGGGGAAAGGAATGAGAACGGGAAGAAGAGAGAAAAAGAATGAAAGAAGAAGAAGAAGAAGAAGAAGAAGAAGAAGAAGAAGAAGAAGAAGAAGAAGAAGAATCAACAACAACAACAACAACAACAGCAACAACGGCAACAACAATAGCAACAACAAACGGTTCAGGAGAAAATGAATGAGAATTGGAAGAAAAGATAAAAAGAATGAGTGAAGAATGAAGAAAGAAGAATGAAAGAGGAAAATGAAGAAGAAGAAGAAAAGCGTGAGGGGAAAAGGAATGAGAACGGGAAGAAGAGAGAAAAAGAACGAAAGAGAAAAATGAAGAAGAAGAAGAGCGTTAGGGGGAAAGGAATGAAAACGGGAAGAAGAGAGAAAAAGAATGAAAGAGGAAAATGAAGAATAAGAAGAAAAAGAAGAAGAAAAAGTAGAAGTAGAAGAGCGTTAGGGGGAAAGGAATGAAAACGGGAAGAAGAGAGAAAAAGAATGAAAGAGGGAAATGAAGAAGAAGAAGAAAAAGAAGAAGAAAAAGAAGAAGAAGAAGAGCGTTAGGGGGAAGGGAATGAAAACGGGAAGAAGAGAGAAAAAGAATGAAAGTGGAAAATGAAGAAGAAGAATAAGAAGTGCGTGAGGGGAAAGGAATGAAAACGGGAAGAAGAGAGAAAAACAATGAAAGAGGAAAATGAATAGAAAAATGAAAAAGAGGACGATGGAAAGAAGAAGAAGAAGAAGAAGAAGAAGAAGAAGAAGAAGAAGAAGAAGAAGAAGAAGAAGAAGAAGAAGAAGAAGAAATGATTTATTGAGTGAGAAAAAGCAAAGAAAAATTCGCTAATCACAACGATGAGACGCTCCAGGAGGTAATGTTTAACAAGCAAATCTTTCGGTTCGTTCCAGCTCATCAGTTAGTTTAATTTCTGCTGTGTGCCTTTACTTGTCTTGTACTCTACTGGGTTGAGATTAGTGAATACTTATAACGAATAATATAAAAGAAGAAAACAAGAGTCTCGCCGTAAGGTAGTGGTTAACAAGCCTGTCTTACGTTCATTACGGCTAAGTAGTAAATTTGATACTCACTAGCTGCCGACACTTGTGGCTTGGTGCCAGGTGAAGTTAAGCGTAGGAAAAAAATCACATCGAATAACGTATAGAAAAACAAACGCGTGCACGGCCCCGAGATAATAATTTAAAAAAAATGGTCTTGCGCATCCTTACTAATAAGTAAAGATGTCGATCTGCATTGGATACCTTTTATACGTGGCCTTGTGCCAAATTCTGTTAAGCTTTATAAATAACTAGAAGCCAGCCTCGTGACTGAAATAGTTACGATTAGACATAATTTAAAAATACTATTTCGAACACTTTTAATAAACACTCGTAAATGTTTTCAACAATTACGAGTTTCGTATAAATCAAACTTCATCGCGAAATTTAGGCTAACCATATACATTTGCTTTTGTAATCAGTAAAATTGATATGAAAAGAAATGTGCTTTTTTTACGATATATTTCAGGAAAGCTGAAAAGTGTACCGGCCGAAACGTTGTGATAAGAAAAAGATATACGCAAAGAAAAAAAGATATGAAATCTCACTTCTTTAGTATTTCTCTTCTTTTTCATTTTCATTTTCTTTTCTTTTTAACTTTGACTAAACTTTGCGCCATTCAAATATTAAGGGTCTCGTCAATTTTGATAATTTATAAGAGATTTATACCAAATGAAACATCATGAATATTTTACACGGCTCCATTTTTTTCTGTCTTTCTTTCTATTCTTAATTTTGTAAAGAAAGAAAAAAAAAAGAAAAATTTAAATATAGGGTGACCCAAAAATAACGGGACTTTTTGTAGTGCGTATTGCCAGACATGAGCAAGTGGCAACACTTCGAGACAGTGACCTTGAGCAAGTAAACATTTCGCTATTTTAGTAACGAGAATGAAATTCACAGTATCCCAGCTGAGATGTTGCAGCAGTCAATGAGGAATCTCAACAACAGATTTCAAGAATGCATTCGTACAGGAGGACGCCATCTACAGGACGTAATTTAAAAAAAACGAAAATTCCATCATTGTTTCTTAAATGGCATGTTTTAAGGTTTCAGTTACTATGAATTAAATATTTTTCTTCCATTCACTCTTGGTTTTATTGGATTGTTAAAAGTTCCCGTTTTTTTGGGTCACCCTGTATCTGGGAAGGACGGAAAATGTGATACTGAGACCTGCAAACGTATTGGGGTGGGCAAAGGTGCATTTCTGTTATATAGGAATAAAGTGTCGCTGCCGACACTTGAGTTTGAACGTAGATCGCCAGTGAGCAAACACAGCCGATCCCATTATTGAATTAAGTAGATCCCGTGACCATAGAGGAAACGCATATATGTAGGAAGTAGCTGGCTACTGACGGATCGTTATTTCTAGTCTATCCTCTATACTATACGGATCGTTATTTCTATTCTATCCTCTATTACTATACGGACCGCTAATCTCTACTCTATTCACTATACTAATTCTCTTTTCGAATCACTATACGGATTACTATTCGAGCGAGTATTATCGAGCAAGTAATATTAGTATGAGTGTTATTCGAAGGTATCTGATTCCAGTATTGTTCAACAGCGATACTATAGTTGTATCTTCGATTACAAAGTCTCTACTACAACGAGCATTATGAAAGTGACAGCGAGTATTCGTTGACATCACAAAAGTGGCAGCGTGTGTCCATTGACATCACAAAATTCCAAAAGCCATGTAGAGTATTAAGGTACAGAAAAATCTCGTTAGAAACAGAGAAAAGAGGGTTGAACTATTATATGATACCTGCCCTCCTATTCGACAGTGAATTGTGAACAGTATCCCCAAAGATGAAGAAGAAACTTGAAACAAGAGAAATGTGCTTCTACAGAAAGATGCTGAGGATACCATAGATCGAACACGTGAGCAACGACGGAATTTTAGAGAAAGTGGGAGGAAAATTTATATTTAGTATCAGGAAGAGACATATGACATTTCTGTGGCGCATAATGAGGATGGAGGGCTTAAAAACTGTGATCTTCACAGGGGAGATTACGGGCAAAAAGGGACAAAGGGAAAGGGCGCATGATATACTTAATGTGATTGAGTAAATAGATGACGGAACAGGATTTAGGAGAAATAACCGAAAGAACTACAAAGAACAGGAAATTGTGAAGAGCCATGACCGCCTAGCTCGGAGGGGGGGAGCACGGTGCATGAAGAAGAAACAGATTTAATGAAATTAAAAAAAAAAGGAGTCGGCGGGATGTGGGTTCGGTAAAGAGGATGCAAAAAAAAAAGAAGAAACGATAAATTGAAAAAAAAGAAGACAACGTAGAAAAATAAGCGAAAGAGGGAAATAGTAAAAAGAAGAGGGCGTAGGAAAGAAAGAAAAAGAAAGAGAGAAGAGATAAAATTGAAGGAAAAGAAGACAACGTCGAAAAATAACCGAAAAAGGGAAATAGTTAAAAGAAGAGAGGGGGTAGGAAAGAAAAAGAAAGAAAGAAAGAAGAGATAAAATGAAGGAAAAGAAGACAACGTAGAAAAATAACCGAAAAAGGGAAATAGTTAAAAGAAGAGAGGGGGTAGGAAAGAAAAAGAAAGAAAGAAAGAAGAGATAAAATGAAGGAAAAGAAGACAACGTAGAAAAATAACTGAAAAGGGGAAATAGTTAAAAGAAGAGAGGGGGTAGGAAAGAAAAAGAAAGAAAGAAAGAAGAGATAAAATGAAGGAAAAGAAGACAACGTAGAAAAATAACCGAAAAAGGGAAATAGTTAAAAGAAGAGAGGGGGTAGGAAAGAAAAAGAAAGAAAGAAAGAAGAGATAAAATGAAGGAAAAGAAGACAACGTAGAAAAATAACCGAAAAAGGGAAATAGTTAAAAGAAGAGAGGGGGTAGGAAAGAAAAAGAAAGAAAGAAAGAAGAGATAAAATGAAGAAAAAGAAGACAACGTAGAAAAATAACCGAAAAGGGGAAATAGTTAAAAGAAGAGAGGGGGTAGGAAAGAAAAAGAAAGAAAGAAAGAAGAGATAAAATGAAGAAAAAGAAGACAACGTAGAAAAATAACCGAAAAAGGGAAATAGTTAAAAGAAGAGAGGGGGTAGGAAAGAAAAAGAAAGAAAGAAAGAAGAGATAAAATGAAGGAAAAGAAGACAACGTAGAAAAATAACCGAAAAGGGGAAATAGTTAAAAGAAGAGAGGGGGTAGGAAAGAAAAAGAAAGAAAGAAAGAAGAGATAAAATGAAGGAAAAGAAGACAACGTAGAAAAATAACCGAAAAAGGGAAATAGTTAAAAGAAGAGAGGGGGTAGGAAAGAAAAAGAAAGAAAGAAAGAAGAGATAAAATGAAGAAAAAGAAGACAACGTAGAAAAATAACCGAAAAGGGGAAATAGTTAAAAGAAGAGAGGGGGTAGGAAAGAAAAAGAAAGAAAGAAAGAAGAGATAAAATGAAGAAAAAGAAGACAACGTAGAAAAATAACCGAAAAAGGGAAATAGTTAAAAGAAGAGAGGGGGTAGGAAAGAAAAAGAAAGAAAGAAAGAAGAGATAAAATGAAGGAAAAGAAGACAACGTAGAAAAATAACCGAAAAGGGGAAATAGTTAAAAGAAGAGAGGGGGTAGGAAAGAAAAAGAAAGAAAGAAAGAAGAGATAAAATGAAGGAAAAGAAGACAACGTAGAAAAATAACCGAAAAGGGGAAATAGTTAAAAGAAGAGAGGGGGTAGGAAAGAAAAAGAAAGAAAGAAGGAAGAGATAAAATGAAGGAAAAGAAGACAACGTAGAAAAATAACCGAAAAAGGGAAATAGTTAAAAGAAGAGAGGGGTTAGGAAAGAAAAAGAAAGAAAGAAAGAAGAGATAAAATGAAGGAAAAGAAGACAACGTAGAAAAATAACCGAAAAGGGGAAATAGTTAAAAGAAGAGAGGGGGTAGGAAAGAAAAAGAAAGAAAGAAAGAAGAGATAAAATGAAGGAAAAGAAGACAACGTAGAAAAATAACCGAAAAAGGCAAATAGTTAAAAGAAGAGAGGGGGTAGGAAAGAAAAAGAAAGAAAGAAAGAAGGGATAAAATGAAGGAAAAGAAGACAACGTAGAAAAATAACCGAAAAAGGGAAATAGTTAAAAGAAGAGAGGGGGTAGGAAAGAAAAAGAAAGAAAGAAAGAAGAGATAAAATGAAGGAAAAGAAGACAACGCAGAAAAATAACCGAAAAAGGGAAATAGTTAAAAGAAGAGAGGGGGTAGGAAAGAAAAAGAAAGAAAGAAAGAAGAGATAAAATGAAGGAAAAGAAGACAACGTAGAAAAATAACCGAAAAGGGGAAATAGTTAAAAGAAGAGAGGGGGTAGGAAAGAAAAAGAAAGAAAGAAAGAAGAGATAAAATGAAGGAAAAGAAGACAACGTAGAAAAATAACCGAAAAGGGGAAATAGTTAAAAGAAGAGAGGGGGTAGGAAAGAAAAAGAAAGAAAGAAGAGATAAAATGAAGGAAAAGAAGACAACGTAGAAAAATAACCGAAAAAGGGAAATAGTTAAAAGAAGAGAGGGGGTAGGAAAGAAAAAGAAAGAAAGAAAGAAGAGATAAAATGAAGGAAAAGAAGACAACGTAGAAAAATAACCGAAAAAGGGAAATAGTTAAAAGAAGAGAGGGGGTAGGAAAGAAAAAGAAAGAAAGAAAGAAGGGATAAAATGAAGGAAAAGAAGACAACGTAGAAAAATAACCGAAAAAGGGAAATAGTTAAAAGAAGAGAGGGGGTAGGAAAGAAAAAGAAAGAAAGAAAGAAGAGATAAAATGAAGGAAAAGAAGACAACGTAGAAAAATAACCGAAAAAGGGAAATAGTTAAAAGAAGAGAGGGGGTGGGAAAGAAAAAGAAAGAAAGAAAGAAGAGATAAAATGAAGGAAAAGAAGACAACGTAGAAAAATAACCGAAAAAGGGAAATAGTTAAAAGAAGAGAGGGGTTAGGAAAGAAAAAGAAAGAAAGAAAGAAGGGATAAAATGAAGGAAAAGAAGACAACGTAGAAAAATAACCGAAAAGGGGAAATAGTTAAAAGAAGAGAGGGGGTAGGAAAGAAAAAGAAAGAAAGAAGGGATAAAATGAAGGAAAAGAAGACAACGTAGAAAAATAACCGAAAAAGGGAAATAGTTAAAAGAAGAGAGGGGGTAGGAAAGAAAAAGAAAGAAAGAAAGAAGGGATAAAATGAAGGAAAAGAAGACAACGTAGAAAAATAACCGAAAAAGGGAAATAGTTAAAAGAAGAGAGGGGGTAGGAAAGAAAAAGAAAGAAAGAAAGAAGAGATAAAATGAAGGAAAAGAAGACAACGTAGAAAAATAACCGAAAAGGGGAAATAGTTAAAAGAAGAGAGGGGGTAGGAAAGAAAAAGAAAGAAAGAAGGGATAAAATGAAGGAAAAGAAGACAACGTAGAAAAATAACCGAAAAAGGGAAATAGTTAAAAGAAGAGAGGTGGTAGGAAAGAAAAAGAAAGAAAGAAAGAAGGGATAAAATGAAGGAAAAGAAGACAACGTACAAAAATAACCGAAAAAGGGAAATAGTTAAAAGAAGAGAGGGGGTAGGAAAGAAAAAGAAAGAAAGAAAGAAGGGATAAAATGAAGGAAAAGAAGACAACGTAGAAAAATAACCGAAAAAGGGAAATAGTTAAAAGAAGAGAGGGGGTAGGAAAGAAAAAGAAAGAAAGAAAGAAGAGATAAAATGAAGGAAAAGAGGACAACGTAGAAAAATAACCGAAAAAGGGAAATAGTTAAAAGAAGAGAGGGGGTAGGAAAGAAAAAGAAAGAAAGAAAGAAGAGATAAAATGAAGGAAAAGAAGACAACGTAGAAAAATAACCGAAAAGGGGAAATAGTTAAAAGAAGAGAGGGGGTAGGAAAGAAAAAGAAAGAAAGAAAGAAGGGATAAAATGAAGGAAAATAAGACAACGTAGAAAAATAACCGAAAAAGGGAAATAGTTAAAAGAAGAGAGGGGGTAGGAAAGAAAAAGAAAGAAAGAAAGAAGAGATAAAATGAAGGAAAAGAAGACAACGTAGAAAAATAACCGAAAAAGGGAAATAGTTAAAAGAAGAGAGGGGGTAGGAAAGAAAAAGAAAGAAAGAAAGAAGAGATAAAATGAAGGAAAAGAAGATAACGTAGAAAAATAACCGAAAAAGGGAAATAGTTAAAAGAAGAGAGGGGGTAGGAAAGAAAAAGAAAGAAAGAAAGAAGGGATAAAATGAAGGAAAATAAGACAACGTAGAAAAATAACCGAAAAAGGGAAATAGTTAAAAGAAGAGAGGGGGTAGGAAAGAAAAAGAAAGAAAGAAAGAAGAGATAAAATGAAGGAAAAGAAGATAACGTAGAAAAATAACCGAAAAAGGGAAATAGTTAAAAGAAGAGAGGGGGTAGGAAAGAAAAAGAAAGAAAGAAAGAAGGGATAAAATGAAGGAAAAGAAGACAACGTAGAAAAATAACCGAAAAAGGGAAATAGTTAAAAGAAGAGAGGGGGTAGGAAAGAAAAAGAAAGAAAGAAAGAAGAGATAAAATGAAGGAAAAGAAGACAACGTAGAAAAATAACCGAAAAAGGGAAATAGTTAAAAGAAGAGAGGGGGTAGGAAAGAAAAAGAAAGAAAGAAAGAAGAGATAAAATGAAGGAAAAGAAGACAACGTAGAAAAATAACCGAAAAAGGGAAATAGTTAAAAGAAGAGAGGGGGTAGGAAAGAAAAAGAAAGAAAGAAAGAAGGGATAAAATGAAGGAAAAGAAGACAACGTAGAAAAATAACCGAAAAGGGGAAATAGTTAAAAGAAGAGAGGGGGTAGGAAAGAAAAAGAAAGAAAGAAAGAAGAGATAAAATGAAGGAAAAGAAGATAACGTAGAAAAATAACCGAAAAAGGGAAATAGTTAAAAGAAGAGAGGGGGTAGGAAAGAAAAAGAAAGAAAGAAAGAAGAGATAAAATGAAGGAAAAGAAGACAACGTAGAAAAATAACCGAAAAAGGGAAATAGTTAAAAGAAGAGAGGCGGTAGGAAAGAAAAAGAAAGAAAGAAAGAAGGGATAAAATGAAGGAAAAGAAGACAACGTAGAAAAATAACCGAAAAAGGCAAATAGTTAAAAGAAGAGAGGGGGTAGGAAAGAAAAAGAAAGAAAGAAAGAAGGGATAAAATGAAGGAAAAGAAGACAACGTAGAAAAATAACCGAAAAGGGGAAATTGTTAAAAGAAGAGAGGGGGTAGGAAAGAAAAAGAAAGAAAGAAAGAAGAGATAAAATGAAGGAAAAGAAGACAACGTAGAAAAATAACCGAAAAAGGCAAATAGTTAAAAGAAGAGAGGCGGTAGGAAAGAAAAAGAAAGAAAGAAAGAAGGGATAAAATGAAGGAAAAGAAGACAACGTAGAAAAATAACCGAAAAAGGCAAATAGTTAAAAGAAGAGAGGGGGTAGGAAAGAAAAAGAAAGAAAGAAAGAAGAGATAAAATGAAGGAAAAGAAGACAACGTAGAAAAATAACCGAAAAAGGGAAATAGTTAAAAGAATAGAGGGGGTAGGAAAGAAAAAGAAAGAAAGAAAGAAGGGATAAAATGAAGGAAAATAAGACAACGTAGAAAAATAACCGAAAAAGGGAAATAGTTAAAAGAAGAGAGGGGGTAGGAAAGAAAAAGAAAGAAAGAAAGAAGAGATAAAATGAAGGAAAAGAAGACAACGTAGAAAAATAACCGAAAAAGGGAAATAGTTAAAAGAAGAGAGGCGGTAGGAAAGAAAAAGAAAGAAAGAAAGAAGGGATAAAATGAAGGAAAAGAAGACGACGTAGAAAAATAACCGAAAAAGGGAAATAGTTAAAAGAATAGAGGGGGTAGGAAAGAAAAAGAAAGAAAGAAAGAAGGGATAAAATGAAGGAAAAGAAGACAACGTAGAAAAATAACCGAAAAGGGGAAATTGTTAAAAGAAGAGAGGGGGTAGGAAAGAAAAAGAAAGAAAGAAAGAAGAGATAAAATGAAGGAAAAGAAGATAACGTAGAAAAATAACCGAAAAAGGGAAATAGTTAAAAGAAGAGAGGGGGTAGGAAAGAAAAAGAAAGAAAGAAAGAAGAGATAAAATGAAGGAAAAGAAGACAACGTAGAAAAATAACCGAAAAAGGCAAATAGTTAAAAGAAGAGAGGGGGTAGGAAAGAAAAAGAAAGAAAGAAAGAAGAGATAAAATGAAGGAAAAGAAGACAACGTAGAAAAATAACCGAAAAGGGGAAATTGTTAAAAGAAGAGAGGGGGTAGGAAAGAAAAAGAAAGAAAGAAAGAAGAGATAAAATGAAGGAAAAGAAGACAACGTAGAAAAATAACCGAAAAAGGGAAATAGTTAAAAGAAGAGAGGGGGTAGGAAAGAAAAAGAAAGAAAGAAAGAAGAGATAAAATGAAGGAAAAGAAGACAACGTAGAAAAATAACCGAAAAGGGGAAATTGTTAAAAGAAGAGAGGGGGTAGGAAAGAAAAAGAAAGAAAGAAAGAAGAGATAAAATGAAGGAAAATAAGACAACGTAGAAAAATAACCGAAAAAGGCAAATAGTTAAAAGAAGAGAGGGGGTAGGAAAGAAAAAGAAAGAAAGAAAGAAGAGATAAAATGAAGGAAAAGAAGACAACGTAGAAAAATAACCGAAAAAGGGAAATAGTTAAAAGAAGAGAGGGGGTAGGAAAGAAAAAGAAAGAAAGAAAGAAGAGATAAAATGAAGGAAAAGAAGACAACGTAGAAAAATAACCGAAAAGGGGAAATTGTTAAAAGAAGAGAGGGGGTAGGAAAGAAAAAGAAAGAAAGAAAGAAGAGATAAAATGAAGGAAAATAAGACAACGTAGAAAAATAACCGAAAAAGGCAAATAGTTAAAAGAAGAGAGGCGGTAGGAAAGAAAAAGAAAGAAAGAAAGAAGAGATAAAATGAAGGAAAAGAAGACAACGTAGAAAAATAACCGAAAAAGGGAAATAGTTAAAAGAAGAGAGGGGGTAGGAAAGAAAAAGAAAGAAAGAAAGAAGAGATAAAATGAAGGAAAATAAGACAACGTAGAAAAATAACCGAAAAAGGGAAATAGTTAAAAGAAGAGAGGGGGTAGGAAAGAAAAAGAAAGAAAGAAAGAAGAGATAAAATGAAGGAAAAGAAGACAACGTAGAAAAATAACCGAAAAGGGGAAATTGTTAAAAGAAGAGAGGCGGTAGGAAAGAAAAAGAAAGAAAGAAAGAAGAGATAAAATGAAGGAAAAGAAGACAACGTAGAAAAATAACCGAAAAAGGCAAATAGTTAAAAGAAGAGAGGCGGTAGGAAAGAAAAAGAAAGAAAGAAAGAAGAGATAAAATGAAGGAAAAGAAGACAACGTAGAAAAATAACCGAAAAGGGGAAATTGTTAAAAGAAGAGAGGCGGTAGGAAAGAAAAAGAAAGAAAGAAAGAAGAGATAAAATGAAGGAAAATAAGACAACGTAGAAAAATAACCGAAAAAGGCAAATAGTTAAAAGAAGAGAGGGGGTAGGAAAGAAAAAGAAAGAAAGAAAGAAGAGATAAAATGAAGGAAAAGAAGACAACGTAGAAAAATAACCGAAAAGGGGAAATTGTTAAAAGAAGAGAGGCGGTAGGAAAGAAAAAGAAAGAAAGAAAGAAGAGATAAAATGAAGGAAATGAAGACAACGTAGAAAAATAAACGAAAAGGGGAAATTGTTAAAAGAAGAGAGGGGGTAGGAAAGAAAAAGAAAGAAAGAAAGAAGAGATAAAATGAAGGAAAATAAGACAACGTAGAAAAATAACCGAAAAGGGGAAATAGTTAAAAGAAGAGAGGGGGTAGGAAAGAAAAAGAAAGAAAGAAAGAAGAGATAAAATGAAGGAAAAGAAGACAACGTAGAAAAATAACCGAAAAAGGCAAATAGTTAAAAGAAGAGAGGCGGTAGGAAAGAAAAAGAAAGAAAGAAAGAAGAGATAAAATGAAGGAAAAGAAGACAACGTAGAAAAATAACCGAAAAGGGGAAATTGTTAAAAGAAGAGAGGCGGTAGGAAAGAAAAAGAAAGAAAGAAAGAAGAGATAAAATGAAGGAAAATAAGACAACGTAGAAAAATAACCGAAAAAGGCAAATAGTTAAAAGAAGAGAGGCGGTAGGAAAGAAAAAGAAAGAAAGAAAGAAGAGATAAAATGAAGGAAAATAAGACAACGTAGAAAAATAACCGAAAAAGGGAAATAGTTAAAAGAAGAGAGGGGGTAGGAAAGAAAAAGAAAGAAAGAAAGAAGAGATAAAATGAAGGAAAATAAGACAACGTAGAAAAATAACCGAAAAAGGGAAATAGTTAAAAGAAGAGAGGGGGTAGGAAAGAAAAAGAAAGAAAGAAAGAAGAGATAAAATGAAGGAAAAGAAGACAACGTAGAAAAATAACCGAAAAGGGGAAATTGTTAAAAGAAGAGAGGCGGTAGGAAAGAAAAAGAAAGAAAGAAAGAAGAGATAAAATGAAGGAAAAGAAGACAACGTAGAAAAATAACCGAAAAGGGGAAATAGTTAAAAGAAGAGAGGGGGGTAGGAAAGAAAAAGAAAGAAAGAAAGAAGAGATAAAATGAAGGAAAAGAAGACAACGTAGAAAAATAACCGAAAAGGGGAAATTGTTAAAAGAAGAGAGGCGGTAGGAAAGAAAAAGAAAGAAAGAAAGAAGAGATAAAATGAAGGAAAAGAAGACAACGTAGAAAAATAACCGAAAAAGGGAAATAGTTAAAAGAAGAGAGGGGGTAGGAAAGAAAAAGAAAGAAAGAAAGAAGGGATAAAATGAAGGAAAAGAAGACAACGTAGAAAAATAACCGAAAAGGGGAAATTGTTAAAAGAAGAGAGGCGGTAGGAAAGAAAAAGAAAGAAAGAAAGAAGAGATAAAATGAAGGAAAAGAAGACAACGTAGAAAAATAACCGAAAAAGGGAAATAGTTAAAAGAAGAGAGGGGGTAGGAAAGAAAAAGAAAGAAAGAAAGAAGAGATAAAATGAAGGAAAAGAAGACAACGTAGAAAAATAACCGAAAAGGGGAAATTGTTAAAAGAAGAGAGGCGGTAGGAAAGAAAAAGAAAGAAAGAAAGAAGAGATAAAATGAAGGAAAAGAAGACAACGTAGAAAAATAACCGAAAAGGGGAAATAGTTAAAAGAAGAGAGGGGGGTAGGAAAGAAAAAGAAAGAAAGAAAGAAGAGATAAAATGAAGGAAAAGAAGACAACGTAGAAAAATAACCGAAAAGGGGAAATTGTTAAAAGAAGAGAGGCGGTAGGAAAGAAAAAGAAAGAAAGAAAGAAGAGATAAAATGAAGGAAAAGAAGACAACGTAGAAAAATAACCGAAAAAGGCAAATAGTTAAAAGAAGAGAGGCGGTAGGAAAGAAAAAGAAAGAAAGAAAGAAGAGATAAAATGAAGGAAAAGAAGACAACGTAGAAAAATAACCGAAAAGGGGAAATTGTTAAAAGAAGAGAGGCGGTAGGAAAGAAAAAGAAAGAAAGAAAGAAGAGATAAAATGAAGGAAAATAAGACAACGTAGAAAAATAACCGAAAAAGGCAAATAGTTAAAAGAAGAGAGGCGGTAGGAAAGAAAAAGAAAGAAAGAAAGAAGAGATAAAATGAAGGAAAATAAGACAACGTAGAAAAATAACCGAAAAAGGGAAATAGTTAAAAGAAGAGAGGGGGTAGGAAAGAAAAAGAAAGAAAGAAAGAAGAGATAAAATGAAGGAAAATAAGACAACGTAGAAAAATAACCGAAAAAGGGAAATAGTTAAAAGAAGAGAGGGGGTAGGAAAGAAAAAGAAAGAAAGAAAGAAGAGATAAAATGAAGGAAAAGAAGACAACGTAGAAAAATAACCGAAAAGGGGAAATTGTTAAAAGAAGAGAGGCGGTAGGAAAGAAAAAGAAAGAAAGAAAGAAAGAAGAGATAAAATGAAGGAAAAGAAGACAACGTAGAAAAATAACCGAAAAGGGGAAATAGTTAAAAGAAGAGAGGGGGGTAGGAAAGAAAAAGAAAGAAAGAAAGAAGAGATAAAATGAAGGAAAAGAAGACAACGTAGAAAAATAACCGAAAAGGGGAAATTGTTAAAAGAAGAGAGGCGGTAGGAAAGAAAAAGAAAGAAAGAAAGAAGAGATAAAATGAAGGAAAAGAAGACAACGTAGAAAAATAACCGAAAAAGGGAAATAGTTAAAAGAAGAGAGGGGGTAGGAAAGAAAAAGAAAGAAAGAAAGAAGGGATAAAATGAAGGAAAAGAAGACAACGTAGAAAAATAACCGAAAAGGGGAAATTGTTAAAAGAAGAGAGGCGGTAGGAAAGAAAAAGAAAGAAAGAAAGAAGAGATAATATGAAGGAAAAGAAGACAACGTAGAAAAATAACCGAAAAAGGGAAATAGTTAAAAGAAGAGAGGGGGTAGGAAAGAAAAAGAAAGAAAGAAAGAAGAGATAAAATGAAGGGAAAAGAAGACAACGTAGGAAAATAACCGAAAAAGGGAAATAGTTAAAAGAAGAGAGGGGGTAGGAAAGAAAAAGAAAGAAAGAAAGAAGAGATAAAATGAAGGAAAAGAAGACAACGTAGAAAAATAACCGAAAAGGGGAAATAGTTAAAAGAAGAGAGGGGGTAGGAAAGAAAAAGAAAGAAAGAAAGAAGAGATAAAATGAAGGAAAAGAAGACAACGTAGAAAAATAACCGAAAAGGGGAAATAGTTAAAAGTAGAGAGGGGGTAGGAAAGAAAAAGAAAGAAAGAAAGAAGAGATAAAAAGAAGGAAAAGAAGACAACGTAGAAAAATAACCGAAAAGGGGAAATAGTTAAAAGAAGAGAGGGGGTAGGAAAGAAAATGAAAGAAAGAAAGAAGAGATAAAATGAAGGAAAAGAAGACAACGTAGAAAAATAACCGAAAAAGGGAAATAGTTAAAAGAAGAGAGCGGGTAGGAAAGAAAAAGAAAGAAAGAAAGAAGAGATAAAATGAAGGAAAAGAAGACAACGTAGAAAAATAACCGAAAAAGGGAAATAGTTAAAAGAAGAGAGGGGGTAGGAAAGAAAAAGAAAGAAAGAAAGAAGAGATAAAATGAAGGAAAAGAAGACAACGTAGAAAAATAACCGAAAAGGGGAAATAGTTAAAAGAAGAGAGGGGGTAGGAAAGAAAAAGAAAGAAAGAAAGAAGAGATAAAATGAAGGAAAAGAAGACAACGTAGAAAAATAACCGAAAAGGGGAAATAGTTAAAAGAAGAGAGGGGGTAGGAAAGAAAAAGAAAGAAAGAAAGAAGAGATAAAATGAAGGAAAAGAAGACAACGTAGAAAAATAACCGAAAAGGGGAAATAGTTAAAAGTAGAGAGGGGGTAGGAAAGAAAAAGAAAGAAAGAAAGAAGAGATAAAATGAAGGAAAAGAAGACAACGTAGAAAAATAACCGAAAAGGGGAAATAGTTAAAAGAAGAGAGGGGGTAGGAAAGAAAAAGAAAGAAAGAAAGAAGAGATAAAATGAAGGAAAAGAAGACAACGTAGAAAAATAACCGAAAAAGGGAAATAGTTAAAAGAAGAGAGCGGGTAGGAAAGAAAAAGAAAGAAAGAAAGAAGAGATAAAATGAAGGAAAAGAAGACAACGTAGACAAATAACCGAAAAAGGGAAATAGTTAAAGAAGAGAGGGGGTAGGAAAGAAAAAGAAAGAAAGAAAGAAGAGATAAAATGAAGGAAAAGAAGACAACGTAGAAAAATAACCGAAAAGGGGAAATAGTTAAAAGAAGAGAGGGGGTAGGAAAGAAAAAGAAAGAAAGAAAGAAGAGATAAAATGAAGGAAAAGAAGACAACGTAGAAAAATAACCGAAAAGGGGAAATAGTTAAAAGAAGAGAGGGGGTAGGAAAGAAAAAGAAAGAAAGAAAGAAGAGATAAAATGAAGGAAAAGAAGACAACGTAGAAAAATAACCGAAAAAGGGAAATAGTTAAAAGAAGAGAGCGGGTAGGAAAGAAAAAGAAAGAAAGAAAGAAGAGATAAAATGAAGGAAAAGAAGACAACGTAGAAAAATAACCGAAAAAGGGAAATAGTTAAAAGAAGAGAGGGGGTAGGAAAGAAAAAGAAAGAAAGAAAGAAGAGATAAAATGAAGGAAAAGAAGACAACGTAGAAAAATAACCGAAAAGGGGAAATAGTTAAAAGAAGAGAGGGGGTAGGAAAGAAAAAGAAAGAAAGAAAGAAGAGATAAAATGAAGGAAAAGAAGACAACGTAGAAAAATAACCGAAAAGGGGAAATAGTTAAAAGAAGAGAGGGGGTAGGAAAGAAAAAGAAAGAAAGAAAGAAGAGATAAAATGAAGGAAAAGAAGACAACGTAGAAAAATAACCGAAAAGGGGAAATAGTTAAAAGAAGAGAGGGGGTAGGAAAGAAAAAGAAAGAAAGAAAGAAGAGATAAAATGAAGGAAAAGAAGACAACGTAGAAAAATAACCGAAAAGGGGAAATAGTTAAAAGAAGAGAGGGGGTAGGAAAGAAAAAGAAAGAAAGAAAGAAGAGATAAAATGAAGGAAAAGAAGACAACGTAGAAAATAACCGAAAAAGGGAAATAGTTAAAAGAAGAGAGGGGGTAGGAAAGAAAAAGAAAGAAAGAAAGAAGAGATAAAATGAAGGAAAAGAAGACAACGTAGAAAAATAACCGAAAAGGGGAAATAGTTAAAAGAAGAGAGGGGGTAGGAAAGAAAAAGAAAGAAAGAAAGAAGAGATAAAATGAAGGAAAAGAAGACAACGTAGAAAAATAACCGAAAAGGGGAAATAGTTAAAAGTAGAGAGGTGGTAGGAAAGAAAAAGAAAGAAAGAAAGAAGAGATAAAATGAAGGAAAAGAAGACAACGTAGAAAAATAACCGAAAAGGGGAAATAGTTAAAAGAAGAGAGGGGGTAGGAAAGAAAATGAAAGAAAGAAAGAAGAGATAAAATGAAGGAAAAGAAGACAACGTAGAAAAATAACCGAAAAAGGGAAATAGTTAAAAGAAGAGAGCGGGTAGGAAAGAAAAAGAAAGAAAGAAAGAAGAGATAAAATGAAGGAAAAGAAGACAACGTAGAAAAATAACCGAAAAAGGGAAATAGTTAAAAGAAGAGAGGGGGTAGGAAAGAAAAAGAAAGAAAGAAAGAAGAGATAAAATGAAGGAAAAGAAGACAACGTAGACAAATAACCGAAAAGGGGAAATAGTTAAAAGAAGAGAGGGGGTAGGAAAGAAAAAGAAAGAAAGAAAGAAGAGATAAAATGAAGGAAAAGAAGACAACGTAGAAAAATAACCGAAAAAGGGAAATAGTTAAAAGAAGAGAGCGGGTAGGAAAGAAAAAGAAAGAAAGAAAGAAGAGATAAAATGAAGGAAAAGAAGACAACGTAGAAAAATAACCGAAAAAGGGAAATAGTTAAAAGAAGAGAGGGGGTAGGAAAGAAAAAGAAAGAAAGAAAGAAGAGATAAAATGAAGGAAAAGAAGACAACGTAGAAAAATAACCGAAAAGGGGAAATAGTTAAAAGAAGAGAGGGGGTAGGAAAGAAAAAGAAAGAAAGAAAGAAGAGATAAAATGAAGGAAAAGAAGACAACGTAGAAAAATAACCGAAAAGGGGAAATAGTTAAAAGAAGAGAGGGGGTAGGAAAGAAAAAGAAAGAAAGAAAGAAGAGATAAAATGAAGGAAAAGAAGACAACGTAGAAAAATAACCGAAAAGGGGAAATAGTTAAAAGAAGAGAGGGGGTAGGAAAGAAAAAGAAAGAAAGAAAGAAGAGATAAAATGAAGGAAAAGAAGACAACGTAGAAAAATAACCGAAAAGGGGAAATAGTTAAGAGAAGAGAGGGGGTAGGAAAGAAAAAGAAAGAAAGAAAGAAGAGATAAAATGAAGGAAAAGAAGACAACGTAGAAAAATAACCGAAAAAGGGAAATAGTTAAAAGAAGAGAGGGGGTAGGAAAGAAAAAGAAAGAAAGAAAGAAGAGATAAAATGAAGGAAAAGAAGACAACGTAGAAAAATAACCGAAAAGGGGAAATAGTTAAAAGAAGAGAGGGGGTAGGAAAGAAAAAGAAAGAAAGAAAGAAGAGATAAAATGAAGGAAAAGAAGACAACGTAGAAAAATAACCGAAAAGGGGAAATAGTTAAAAGTAGAGAGGGGGTAGGAAAGAAAAAGAAAGAAAGAAAGAAGAGATAAAATGAAGGAAAAGAAGACAACGTAGAAAAATAACCGAAAAGGGGAAATAGTTAAAAGAAGAGAGGGGGTAGGAAAGAAAAAGAAAGAAAGAAAGAAGAGATAAAATGAAGGAAAAGAAGACAACGTAGAAAAATAACCGAAAAAGGGAAATAGTTAAAAGAAGAGAGCGGGTAGGAAAGAAAAAGAAAGAAAGAAAGAAGAGATAAAATGAAGGAAAAGAAGACAACGTAGAAAAATAACCGAAAAAGGGAAATAGTTAAAGAAGAGAGGGGGTAGGAAAGAAAAAGAAAGAAAGAAAGAAGAGATAAAATGAAGGAAAAGAAGACAACGTAGAAAAATAACCGAAAAGGGGAAATAGTTAAAAGAAGAGAGGGGGTAGGAAAGAAAAAGAAAGAAAGAAAGAAGAGATAAAATGAAGGAAAAGAAGACAACGTAGAAAAATAACCGAAAAGGGGAAATAGTTAAAAGAAGAGAGGGGGTAGGAAAGAAAAAGAAAGAAAGAAAGAAGAGATAAAATGAAGGAAAAGAAGACAACGTAGAAAAATAACCGAAAAAGGGAAATAGTTAAAAGAAGAGAGCGGGTAGGAAAGAAAAAGAAAGAAAGAAAGAAGAGATAAAATGAAGGAAAAGAAGACAACGTAGAAAAATAACCGAAAAGGGGAAATAGTTAAAAGAAGAGAGGGGGTAGGAAAGAAAAAGAAAGAAAGAAAGAAGAGATAAAATGAAGGAAAAGAAGACAACGTAGAAAAATAACCGAAAAGGGGAAATAGTTAAAAGAAGAGAGGGGGTAGGAAAGAAAAAGAAAGAAAGAAAGAAGAGATAAAATGAAGGAAAAGAAGACAACGTAGAAAAATAACCGAAAAGGGGAAATAGTTAAAAGAAGAGAGGGGGTAGGAAAGAAAAAGAAAGAAAGAAAGAAGAGATAAAATGAAGGAAAAGAAGACAACGTAGGAAAATAACCGAAAAAGGGAAATAGTTAAAAGAAGAGAGGGGGTAGGAAAGAAAAAGAAAGAAAGAAAGAAGAGATAAAATGAAGGAAAAGAAGACAACGTAGAAAAATAACCGAAAAGGGGAAATAGTTAAAAGAAGAGAGGGGGTAGGAAAGAAAAAGAAAGAAAGAAAGAAGAGATAAAATGAAGGAAAAGAAGACAACGTAGAAAAATAACCGAAAAGGGGAAATAGTTAAAAGTAGAGAGGGGGTAGGAAAGAAAAAGAAAGAAAGAAAGAAGAGATAAAATGAAGGAAAAGAAGACAACGTAGAAAAATAACCGAAAAGGGGAAATAGTTAAAAGAAGAGAGGGGGTAGGAAAGAAAATGAAAGAAAGAAAGAAGAGATAAAATGAAGGAAAAGAAGACAACGTAGAAAAATAACCGAAAAAGGGAAATAGTTAAAAGAAGAGAGCGGGTAGGAAAGAAAAAGAAAGAAAGAAAGAAGAGATAAAATGAAGGAAAAGAAGACAACGTAGAAAAATAACCGAAAAAGGGAAATAGTTAAAAGAAGAGAGGGGGTAGGAAAGAAAAAGAAAGAAAGAAAGAAGAGATAAAATGAAGGAAAAGAAGACAACGTAGAAAAATAACCGAAAAGGGGAAATAGTTAAAAGAAGAGAGGGGGTAGGAAAGAAAAAGAAAGAAAGAAAGAAGAGATAAAATGAAGGAAAAGAAGACAACGTAGAAAAATAACCGAAAAAGGGAAATAGTTAAAAGAAGAGAGGGGGTAGGAAAGAAAAAGAAAGAAAGAAAGAAGAGATAAAATGAAGGAAAAGAAGACAACGTAGAAAAATAACCGAAAAGGGGAAATAGTTAAAAGAAGAGAGGGGGTAGGAAAGAAAAAGAAAGAAAGAAAGAAGAGATAAAATGAAGGAAAAGAAGACAACGTAGAAAAATAACCGAAAAGGGGAAATAGTTAAAAGAAGAGAGGGGGTAGGAAAGAAAAAGAAAGAAAGAAAGAAGAGATAAAATGAAGGAAAAGAAGACAACGTAGAAAAATAACCGAAAAAGGGAAATAGTTAAAAGAAGAGAGCGGGTAGGAAAGAAAAAGAAAGAAAGAAAGAAGAGATAAAATGAAGGAAAAGAAGACAACGTAGAAAAATAACCGAAAAAGGGAAATAGTTAAAAGAAGAGAGGGGGTAGGAAAGAAAAAGAAAGAAAGAAAGAAGAGATAAAATGAAGGAAAAGAAGACAACGTAGAAAAATAACCGAAAAGGGGAAATAGTTAAAAGAAGAGAGGGGGTAGGAAAGAAAAAGAAAGAAAGAAAGAAGAGATAAAATGAAGGAAAAGAAGACAACGTAGAAAAATAACCGAGAAGGGGAAATAGTTAAAAGAAGAGAGGGGGTAGGAAAGAAAAAGAAAGAAAGAAAGAAGAGATAAAATGAAGGAAAAGAAGACAACGTAGAAAAATAACCGAAATGGGGAAATAGTTAAAAGTAGAGAGGGGGTAGGAAAGAAAAAGAAAGAAAGAAAGAAGAGATAAAATGAAGGAAAAGAAGACAACGTAGAAAAATAACCGAAAAGGGGAAATAGTTAAAAGAAGAGAGGGGGTAGGAAAGAAAAAGAAAGAAAGAAAGAAGAGATAAAATGAAGGAAAAGAAGACAACGTAGAAAAATAACCGAAAAAGGGAAATAGTTAAAAGAAGAGAGGGGGTAGGAAAGAAAAAGAAAGAAAGAAAGAAGAGATAAAATGAAGGAAAAGAAGACAACGTAGAAAAATAACCGAAAAAGGGAAATAGTTAAAAGAAGAGAGGGGGTAGGAAAGAAAAAAAAGAAAGAAAGAAGAGATAAAATGAAGGAAAAGAAGACAACGTAGAAAAATAACCGAAAAGGGGAAATAGTTAAAAGAAGAGAGGGGGTAGGAAAGAAAAAGAAAGAAAGAAAGAAGAGATAAAATGAAGGAAAAGAAGACAACGTAGAAAAATAACCGAAAAAGGGAAATAGTTAAAAGAAGAGAGCGGGTAGGAAAGAAAAAGAAAGAAAGAAAGAAGAGATAAAATGAAGGAAAAGAAGACAACGTAGAAAAATAACCGAAAAAGGGAAATAGTTAAAAGAAGAGAGGGGGTAGGAAAGAAAAAGAAAGAAAGAAAGAAGAGATAAAATGAAGGAAAAGAAGACAACGTAGAAAAATAACCGAAAAGGGGAAATAGTTAAAAGAAGAGAGGGGGTAGGAAAGAAAAAGAAAGAAAGAAAGAAGAGATAAAATGAAGGAAAAGAAGACAACGTAGAAAAATAACCGAAAAGGGGAAATAGTTAAACGAAGAGAGGGGGTAGGAAAGAAAAAGAAAGAAAGAAAGAAGAGATAAAATGAAGGAAAAGAAGACAACGTAGAAAAATAACCGAAAAGGGGAAATAGTTAAAAGTAGAGAGGGGGTAGGAAAGAAAAAGAAAGAAAGAAAGAAGAGATAAAATGAAGGAAAAGAAGACAACGTAGAAAAATAACCGAAAAGGGGAAATAGTTAAAAGAAGAGAGGGGGTAGGAAAGAAAAAGAAAGAAAGAAAGAAGAGATAAAATGAAGGAAAAGAAGACAACGTAGAAAAATAACCGAAAAAGGGAAATAGTTAAAAGAAGAGAGGGGGTAGGAAAGAAAAAGAAAGAAAGAAAGAAGAGATAAAATGAAGGAAAAGAAGACAACGTAGAAAAATAACCGAAAAGGGGAAATAGTTAAAAGAAGAGAGGGGGTAGGAAAGAAAAAGAAAGAAAGAAAGAAGAGATAAAATGAAGGAAAAGAAGACAACGTAGAAAAATAACCGAAAAAGGGAAATAGTTAAAAGAAGAGAGGGGGTAGGAAAGAAAAAGAAAGAAAGAAAGAAGAGATAAAATGAAGGAAAAGAAGACAACGTAGAAAAATAACCGAAAAGGGGAAATAGTTAAAAGAAGAGAGGGGGTAGGAAAGAAAAAGAAAGAAAGAAAGAAGAGATAAAATGAAGGAAAAGAAGACAACGTAGAAAAATAACCGAAAAAGGGAAATAGTTAAAAGAAGAGAGGGGGTAGGAAAGAAAAAGAAAGAAAGAAAGAAGAGATAAAATGAAGGAAAAGAAGACAACGTAGAAAAATAACCGAAAAGGGGAAATAGTTAAAAGAAGAGAGGGGGTAGGAAAGAAAAAGAAAGAAAGAAAGAAGAGATAAAATGAAGGAAAAGAAGACAACGTAGAAAAGTAACCGAAAAGGGGAAATAGTTAAAAGAAGAGAGTGGGTAGGAAAGAAAAAGAAAGAAAGAAAGAAGAGATAAAATGAAGGAAAAGAAGACAACGTAGAAAAATAACCGAAAAGGGGAAATAGTTAAAAGTAGAGAGGGGGTAGGAAAGAAAAAGAAAGAAAGAAAGAAGAGATAAAATGAAGGAAAAGAAGACAACGTAGAAAAATAACCGAAAAGGGGAAATAGTTAAAAGAAGAGAGGGGGTAGGAAAGAAAAAGAAAGAAAGAAAGAAGAGATAAAATGAAGGAAAAGAAGACAACGTAGAAAAATAACCGAAAAAGGGAAATAGTTAAAAGAAGAGAGGGGGTAGGAAAGAAAAAGAAAGAAAGAAAGAAGAGATAAAATGAAGGAAAAGAAGACAACGTAGAAAAATAACCGAAAAAGGGAAATAGTTAAAAGAAGAGAGGGGGTAGGAAAGAAAAAGAAAGAAAGAAAGAAGAGATAAAATGAAGGAAAAGAAGACAACGTAGAAAAATAACCGAAAAAGGGAAATAGTTAAAAGAAGAGAGGGGGTAGGAAAGAAAAAGAAAGAAAGAAAGAAGAGATAAAATGAAGGAAAAGAAGACAACGTAGAAAAATAACCGAAAAAGGAAATAGTTAAAAGAAGAGAGGGGTTAGGAAAGAAAAAGAATGAAAGAAAGAAGAGGTAAAATGAAGGAAAAGAAGACAGACAACGTAGAAAAATAACCGAAAAAGGGAAATAGTTAAAAGAAGAGAGGGGGTAGGAAAGAAAAAGAAAGAAAGAAAGAAAAGATAAAATTGAAGGAAAAGCAATAAAGATAGAAAAAGTTGTAAAAAAAAAAATTCCTGAAAAAAAATATTGGAAACAAAATAAATAGAGGGTGAATCAAAATTATGTTAACACTAGTATGAGAGGAATCATTAATCAGAGTTTACTGAACAGTGCACCAGCACGATTAAAGCAGTGATCAACAGTACAATTAAGTGCCTTGACACACATTTCACGGGGGATGTTTGATATTCCACCTTTTATTCTGTCCTTGAGGTCTTCGATGTCGCTAAAATCTTTTGCTATACACCCGATTATATATCATAGCTCACTGCGCCTTTTTGGTCTGACGTTTTTCAATGACCTGAGGTGAAACGACTACATTGAATCAGTAGCTACTTCTACGTCCAGGAAAGTTGGTTCTCTGTGTCTTCACATCTACAAATCTACCATTTGTTCATGAATGGAATCCTGTTGCCATATATGGTCTTGTGCTCCCGCTGTTAATCGACAAAATTCAAAGACGGATATGAAATGAGATCGGTCTTCACTTGGCAGCTCGACTGCAGTTACTTTCTCACAGATGAAATTGGCTTCTCCTTGTCTTTTCTATAAATATTTTCATAGCATCTGCTCTGTCGAGCTATTTCTCTGACTCCATGAATTTAAGCGTGCTACTAGGTTGGCATTTAGGTCCCACCCTTTTAATGTCGATATAGTTAAATGAAACCGCCTCTTCTACAACAGCTTCTTCTCTCGCACTTCCCGTCAGTGGAACTCCCTTCCTCTTACTTGCTTCCCTGATAACTATAATCTTCAAATATTCAAATATAATGCCAATCGACATCTTCTGATATTTATGATACCCGTTCTTCTTTTTATCTTTTCTTCTACCACCCTCTACCCTAGAATTTTCTCATACTTTCACTCTCTGTAACCGCTTGCGTATTAGTGGCACTCCCACCATGATTGAGGTGAAATACGTAAAAAAGAATGAAAATAAAAGTAACAGCAAGTGAAATATTAGGAGGAAGATTGAAAGAGAAAAAAGAAAGAAAAAAGAAGAAAGAAAATTATACATGAGAATAAAATATTAGAAAATAATTGAATCTATCATAAACATGAAAGCCGCTGAACACCTCAAGAAAAACAAACGTCTGAGCGACAAACAGTATGGTTTTCGCTCTTCTAGTTCCACTGCTGATGTTTTAATTATAATCACGTTTAACATCAGTAAAACTTTTGATAATAAAAAAATATCCCGAGAGTGATCGTTCTATATATCTCGAAGGCTTTTGATAATAAGTGGCACAAACTGATTAGATATGAACTCCCTGGGAGCGTCCTCTCAATTATCGAGTCTTTCCTATCACGTTTTTGTTGAAGGTCCTTGTTAATGGCCAGTTGTTTCAAGCACATGACATCAGTGCTGACGTCCTCAAGGCTATCTTCTCGAACCCATCCTTCCGCTTTATATCAACGATCTGTCCAAGAACACTTTCAAATCCTTAGTATATATATATATATATATATATATATATATATATATATATATATACTGGACACTGGAGTCTATGTACATACAGTCCAGGGAACCGTGTCTTTGTAAGCAAAACGACTGTCTCCTTGGACTTCACGTTATTATACTCTAGTGCTTGTCAATCATACATTTTGCCCTCCTCCCCTTCCAATCTCCTCCTCTTCTTCCTCCCCCTACCTTCTTGTTTATTTTACTTTCTTTCTTTCGCTACGCAAATTTGCGTCGTTTATTTTTGATTTTGTCTTCCCTCATACTATTAATCATTTCATTTTTTTAATGTTTTAATTGTATGTAGGGTTTTTGTGTGAGTAAAAGTAATTTGAAATAAATTATTATTATGTTCCAAGTCGACCCTGATGAGCTTGGAAACGAAACCGGTTGGTCTGTCTTGTTTGTGTTTTCATCTCTTATTTTTTTTATTTTCATAATGCCTATAAGAAATAAATTTTATTTTTTCCTTGCAATTTATATATATATATATACATATATATATATATATATATATATATATATATATATATATATATATATATATATATATATATATATATATATATATATATATATATACAAAGGATACAATATATTGATGACCAGTGTCTGGTAGCTGATATAATTTTCACAGCTCAATGGGGAAAAAGTCTGTTTGATGTCATTCAATACATCCAAAATTAAATTTGTAACATTTCATTATCACCGATCAGCGCCTAAACCTACACCAATCCTGTTGAGTGGCCATACCCTTAAAGAGGTTCCTTGCCTTGAACGTCTACGCTCACTCTCAACGTCAAATGGAACGCGTATATTCATGTCATTCCAAAAGATAGTCGCTTCATTTTAATGCTTCAAAAATACCGCTGCCATGCTTTATTTTTATAAGAGTAAGATCAGGCAAAAGATTGGTGATATATCTGGGGTTGGTGATGACCAGTCCCCACTGTCCAGTCTCGACCGAGGTCGAAAAGCGCTTACGCGGTCTTCTTCTCCATCCTGCAACCCTTATGCCACAGACGAAACGTCGACAGATCTTTCACTACTATGTGTCTCTTACTATGGCAGATATTCGGATGAGGGCCACCAGCTAGAAACTCCACAACTAGAGCCCCCCACCACCATGCTGTGTTCACGTTGGCAACCCCATCTCATTCTCTTCGTGTCCCCTTGATCCAAAGCAAGTTCTACCCAGATAACTTCCCAGGACTGTTACTTTGAGAAATAAACTCCGGTTAGAATATTACAATCTTGTTTCTCTTTAAGGCCCCAGACAATAGATTTAATTTTCTATCTGACTATTATATATTATATTTATAATATACTTATTTCTCTTTTTCTCCTTAATCTCATTGACCAACCATCTAGTTCTTGGTGAAAAAAAGAAGAGAAAGAAGAAGGGAGAGTAGAGAAAGAAGAGAAAGGAGGGAAAGAAGAAGAAGAAAAAAAAGAAGAACAGAATAAAGAGAAAGAAGAATAGAAAGAAGAGAAAGGAGAAAGAAGAAGAGAAGGAAGAAGAGAAAGGAGGGGAAGAAGAAGAAAAGAAAGAAGAAGAGAATGAAGAGAAAGAAGAGAAAGGAGAAAAAAGACGAGAAAGAAGACAAGAAAGAAGAGAAAGAAGAGGAGAAAAATAGAAAGAGGAAGAGAATAGAAAGAAGAGAAAGGAGAAAGAAGAGGGAGAAAGAAGAGAAAGAAGAAGACAATGAAGAGAAAGAAGAGAAAGCAGAGAAAAAAGAGAAAGAGAAAGAAAAGAAAGAAAAAGAGAACGTAGCGAAAGAAAAAGAGAAAATAGAGAAAGAAGAGATAAAACAAGAGAAAGAAGAAGAGACAGAAGAGAAAGAAGAAGAGAAAGTAGGGAAAGAAGAGAAAGAAGAAGAGACAGAAGAGAAAGAAGAAGAGAAAGTAGGGAAAGAAGAGAAAGAAGAAGAGAGAGTAGAGAAAGAAGAGAAAGAAGAAGAGAAAGGAGGAAAATAAGAAGAAAAAAGAAAGAAGAAGAAGAGAATGAAGAGAAAGAATAGAAAGAAGAAAAGAAAGAAGATAAATACAAAGAAGAGAAAAGAAGAGGAGAACAATAGAAAAAGGAAGAAAATAGAAAGAAAAGAAATGAGAAAAAGAAGAGAAATATGAAGACAATGAAGAGAGAGAAGAGAAAGAAGAGAAAGAAGACGAGAAAGAAAAGGAAGAAAAAGAGAACGTATGGAAAGAAGAAGAGAAAATAGAGAAAGAAGAGAAAGAAGAAAAAGAAGAGAAAGAAGAAGAGAAAGAAGAAGAGAAAGAAGAAGAGAATGAAGAGAAAGAAGAAGAGAAAGAAGAGAAAGAAGACGAGATAACAAAAACAAGAAAAATGTAGACGATATAGGGAAACGAAACAGAAAAAAAAAAGAAAAACTTGAATTAAATATGGCGTTGATGAATATTTAAAGACGAATATTCATTCGAAACTCCTCTTTGCCACACTTTTCTGTAACTACAGTTGATACGAATGCATAATTCACTCATTTCTGATACAGAAAAATATTTTTCTTATTTTATCTTGTACCAAAGGACTTAAATATTCTTCTGCCGAAAATTCTCCTGTATTTTTAGACTTTTCTCTCTTTCCCCACTTGTCGCTTCGAAACATAAGAATAAGGCAGTTTTTTTTTATTCAGACAGAAATGACATTTAGACTTTCTTCAGAAATACGAAATCTTGTAATAATAATAATAATAATAATAATAATAATAATAATAATAATAATAATAATAATTCTCATAGATATGACAGTGTCAACAGATAAAAATATATTTGTAAAAGTATGACTCAATAAATAAATAATTCTAAGGACGTTGAAACTGAAATCAAAACATTATACCACCTTTACACTATTGGGTCCTGGGTTCGATTATAAAAAGTACAGGGAAGAACATTGACCAAATACATGGAAGCTCATGTTTAAAATATATAGTTATTTTTTTAAATATCACTTTATGGAACTGCTCATCTACTTACTTCAATGTAAACAAAATATAAACATTGTGTCTGTTAAGTATCATTTAATGCCAGAATCTATGGAGGATTTTGGTTTCTGGTCATCGGATCGGATAAGGTAATTTAATTTATGGCCTCTCTTATCCGCAGACGTCCCAATGCATTTTTCCTTACACACAGATTTGTCTTTTACATTCTGAACTGAAGAAGCCGAATCAATATTTGGCGAAACGCGTCGTTTATAGCTTTCTCACTTTGTCTCATCTTTTTTGTTTTGGATACTAATAATATAAATCCTCCAAACACACATCAGAATTTGTGCAAAAAGAATGCATATATTTGCCTCTTTGCCTTACACTGGGTCTTCAGTAATGATCAGCTGAGGAACGAAACATTAAGCAAAAGGAGAAAATAATAATAATAATAATAATAATAATAATAATAATAATACACGTACCAAAGAAGGTGATGCGAACAAACCCCGTACTCCTCAGTGGTTACGTAGTACAGGGTTGAAAGCTGAAACTGGACGTTTTATCCTTGCTGCACAGGACCAATGCTTGTTAACTAGGAATTATCAAGCACATATACTAAAATACTGTGTTAGCCCAAAATGCAGATTATGTGATAAATATCCAGAAACAATTGATCATCTTGTATCAGGTTGCACGATATTGGCACCCACTGAATATAAAACATGGCACGACAGAGTGAGCCAATATCTGCACTGGAAAATCTGCAATTTCTACGGGGATGAAAATGAAAGAAATTGGTATGAACACCACCCAGACCCGGTTACGGAGATAGGATCTATAACAATTTTATGGGACTACACAATACACACTGTCAGAATAATCAAAGCTAACCGCCCAGACATTGTTATTAAAGACCACAAACAAAAAAAATTGCCTCCTTATTGATATGACAGTCCCTGCAGATTGCAATGTATCTTTGAAGATATTCAAAAAGCTGTCAAAATACAAGGACCTTGAAATGGAAAATCTCAAAAATGTGGCACATGGGAACATCAACAATCCCTGTTGTAGTTGGAGCCCTAGGATTGGTTGGAAAAGATGCCAGCAGACTCATTGAAGGGATTGCTGGAATCCCATGCCTTAATGAAATACAAAATATTGTTCTCACGAGTACAGCCCACACCTTACGAAGGGCTTTATCAATATAAAATATGTGTCTGTGCGTGTGTCTGTGTATGTGTGTGTGTGTGTGTGTGTGTGTGCGTGCGTGCGTGCGTGCGTATGTGTGTGTTTTTTTTTTAATTGGTCAGTGGAAAATGTCATGAGGCCATTTATGACCTTAGCTCTCTGTGTGGGACCCGCAAAGAAATGTGTACACACCAGAAATCAAAGGAAATAAAATAATAATAATAATAATAATAATAATAATAATAATAATAATAATAATAATAATAATAATAATAATAATAATCACACTGATTGACATTACAGTACCAAAAGAGAAAAAATCTTCTCTGAAAAGGTTTTTGAAAAACTATGCAAATACAAAGACTTGGAGATGGAAATAGAGGAAAAATGTGGTACTTCAAAAATTAAAAATGTTTTTATTATGGTTGGAGTTTTGGGTTTGATAAAGAGAGGAACTTAACAAGAAATCAACAAAATTCCTAGTGCAGCAGTAAATCCAAAATATAGTTACAATAATTTTTTTTTATATATCTGTTTTATCATCCTCCAATGTCGGTTGAGTTTCAAAAGAAGACATTGAGATCTACTTTCATTTTCAATGTCATTGATTTTATTGCTACACGGGTTTCACATTAACTTTCACTTTCACTTTTATAACTATAAAAATTTAATGCACTTAAGCTCATGTTCAACTTAGATTTTCTCATGAGCTTCTCTCCTTATTGTTGATCCTATTTGTCATCAAAGTTTTCACACTCACCATCTTTCTTTAGTCCATCCATATTTGTAAAAAAGAACATAACAGTCCCGATTCCTTCAGCTGACTCACATTTCGCGTTAACAATTTACGATTTGATATTTTTCGCCACGAACACACGATTCTAATATAACTATGTGCAAGTACTTTTGAAAAAACAAAACATTGGAAAAGCATTCGTATGTATTTCATATGCTTAGAAAAATTCTTGCTTTTCTTAAAAAATATGTCTTATTAATTAATATTAAGTTTTATTATTCCTCAAAATTAGTAATTCTCTTTGATTTTTCAGACAAGGGCCTTTCCGAAAAGTTACCGGCGTTGATATTCTACTCATTTTCAAACACTTTCGGGCAAGTTTTTGGCAGTTTTTTTTTCTTTCTCTCCCATATTTTTAGCGTCCTGTGAATGACGATAAACTACATCCGGCAGCAAGGCCTCTGATTGGGAAGTTATGAGGAGCGTGGAACCACAAGGTTAATTGAAACCCGGCGTGGTAGCTCCATTTAGGGTGTCAGTTATGGGCAAATAGTTAACCCCCAAACTGGAGTCAAAACACTATGAAAGTGTAAAAATAGTTTTTTATAGTAAAAATACCATCAATACATTATTGAAACAAATTATTACCAGCAATACATTTTCTTTTTACTTTTTAACAGCAATACATCTTTGAAAAAAAATTATTACCAGCAATACATTTTTTTTTTTAAATTACCACCAATACATTTTAAAAAATATTATTACCAGCAATACATTTTTAAATTATTACCAACAACACATTTTTGAAAAAGAATATTACCACCAATACATTTTTGTAAAAGAAAATTATTACCAATAATAGATTTTTGAAAAACAAAATATACCACCAATACATTGTTGAAAAAATAAATTATTACCAGCAATATATTTCTTTTAAATTATTACGAGCAATAAATTTTTGAAAAAAATATTATCTGCAATAAAAAAATTTGTCGGCATTAAATAACCCATTCATGTGTTGATATGACGTAAAATAAAACAAACCAATCATATTATTATTTATTTTTCTATGTTAGTCGTGGCCTTTAATTAAACAACAGAGGCAGTTTACATCTTTGGGTACCATGACGTGGTATAATGATTAGAAAGCGTGTCTCGCTCGAGCAATTACGACTTAGTAGTGTGTTGGGTCCTCCATGGGTTCCCCATACTTTCGGGTTTGTACCACATATAGGCTAAGCTTAGAAAATCATTTGAGTTCGGCAAACAATAGAAAATTATCTGAGTGTGCCAATACTCTGCTCGTCAATCTCTCTGCCTTCGGGCCGAGAGGAACTCTGACGGGGCTATGCCTGCGGACAGAGTTTCTTCTGGGAAGTTAGACAACCAGCTGATCCCGTGAACACGGAGTCTACGGGGAATTTTTTTCCCGACCGTAAACGCCCGGAAAGCCCCACGTTAAAAAGTGGTCTTGTGCCACATCCAGATTTGTGGGGCGGACTTGGGTAAATACCGACTCAGTCTACATCTCTAAAGGCAGATGAAGTCAGCATTCACGATTCTTCCTTGTTGTTGGTACGATTCTTACTGACCCTTTCCTATTCGTAAGCGCTGTCCGTAATAAGAACCCAATGCTTCGCAAGGGTAAATTATTTAAGAGTAGAAACAGACAGGAGCCGGAACAACTGCAAATGTCGCTTTTTTGTAACACGAGATGTGTGACTGGGAATACACAAGCTACAAATTCGTACAGTAAACTATTGAAGCGGAAAAATTCTAAAACGCTGGACCAAGGACAGTGATATGTCAGGAATTGGTCTGACGAGTCAAGTAAACAGTGTATAACATTAAAACCGTTGGAGAAGTGTAAAATACAAGTTTGAAATAAATAATTGATTTTGCCTTTATTGATTAGTTGATTAGTTTTCTACGGTTTATCAACCCATTTCAGGTTATTTAAAGACAGAAACAATTTTTTTTTTTAGATTGGAAGACTTTTTGGTCATAATAATGATTTAGCCTAACTAATTAACATATAGCTGGGGGTAGAAGAGATGGATTCAAACCTTTTACAAGGACATTTGTACATGAGGGAATATAAAGAACTCAACTTGAACTAGAACTTGGCTCTCCGATCAACCATTTCGAGCCATTACACCACCCGCACATCCAAGCTTACAGCATCTGGTAGTCCTAAAGTTGACTTTGCTTTGCCTCACAAGTTCATACGATTATCTCACTCTTTCTTCTTCTTCTTCTTTTTCTTCTTCTTTTTCTTCTTCTTCTTGCTATCCATTGACACAAATTCATCAGGCAGGTTGTCCGCTGCCTTCTCCTATTCATTTTACCTTCCATGTGAGTGTCAACTTCTCCATGCCGTCCTTCCTCATAAATAAATTTCAGCCGTCTCTTTCTGATTCAAGGTATAAATGTTCTTTGTGTTTCAGTTTTCTTTAAAACTTTCCCGTTATTACACATGTCATCCATGGAATTCTCAGCATCCTTCTATAGAACCGAATTTCTGTTGCCCCTAGTCTTTTCTGAAAATATGAGGAAATTGACCAGCATTCATTGCCATATGGAGGAAGTGATATTACATAGCATTTCAGCACTGTATTCAGTGTCAGAGACAAAAAAATACGATGAAATACCGTCAAAAAATAATATATGAACGTTCATCATCCATAAATTCCAGACTAGTTAAAACTATTTACAAGCAGACTGTTGTCCTCATCTTTGTTGTTGTTATCGCAACGTTTCGGCCGTTGTTCGCTTCGGCCTTGATCACTCTAGACATTCAGACAGAATTTAGAACTAATATCAATTGATTTAAATTCAAAAGAAATAATATGTATACCAGTAAAGAAGATTAACAACTCAAGACTGTATTTCTTCTTTTTTTCATTCAGGATGTATACGATCATGGCTCTCCACTTTTCCCCTATCCCTTGTAGCTCTCAATAACTTTTGTCCCGTTGCTAATTCTGCCAGGCCATATTCTGTCATCCACTTGCTTAAGCCTGCTAGGTATGTCATACGTTGCTTTTCCTTGTATCTTTTTCCCTTTGATCGACCTGTGAGTATCAGATTTTCCAAGCCTTCTTTTCTCATTACGTGTCCCAGAAATTTCATCTGCCTCTTCTTGTTAATTATAAGCTTCCTCCTTGTTTTCATCCTCTCCAAAACCTCATCGTTGCTCACACGCTCGGTCCATGATATCCTTAGCATCCGTCTGTAGAACCATACCTCCGCCGCCTCGAGTCTCTTCATCTTGGTCTTTCTAATTCTTTTTGTGCCGTGTCCCTTCAGGACGTAGGCGATCATGGCTCTCCACTTCCCCATATCTCATGCGTTGCTTTCCCTTGTCTGTTTTTCCCATTGGTCGACCTGTGAGTATCAGATTCTCCAAGCCATCCTTTCTCAATACGTGTCCCAGAAATTTCAATTGCCTCTCCTGATGTTAAGTATAAACTTATATAATGCATACTCTATAGAAGGTTACGTTTTGGGGGTATCGTTTGTGTGTGCATGTTTACATCTATGAAAATGCAGAAGTAACAAAATCTTGGTCTTTCTACATCTTCTTTGTGCCGTGTCCCTTCAGGACGTAGGCGATCATGGCTCTCCACTTCCCCATATCTCTTGTAGATCTCAATATGTCGTTTCCTTTTGCTACTTACCCCAGGCCCTGTTCTGCCATCCACTTACTTAAGCCCGCTAGGTATGTCATGCGTTCCTTTCCCTTGTCTGTTTTTCCCTCAATTCGACCTGTGAGTATCAGATTCTCCAAGCCACCCTTTCTCATTACTCGAGTCTCTTCTTCATCTTTGAGAAGACCGTCCAATATTCGCCGCCGTAAAAGAGGGCAGATATCACGTAGTAGCTCAGTACTCTTTTCTTTGTTACCAAAGAAATCTTCCTGTCTCCTAATAATCTTCCTAGCTTTTGGAATGCGTATTTGGCCATCCCAAATGTGTCTTCAGATCTCTGCGAAGCACTTACCGTCCCCTGTCAGAACACTTCCCAGATATTTAAATTTAGGAATTGTAAATGTAAGAGAAATAAAAGCAACAAAAGTAACAGGAAACCATTTCATTGTCATATCCAGGCATTATGGTAATTCATATATAAGAAGGAAGCTGTGGAGAGCCATGATCGCTTACGTCGTGATGGGACATGACATAAAAATGTCCATCTTTTATGTGCGTTGTCAGGTTCACTGGTGGGGGATCATGGATCTTCACATCTTCCTAGCTTTTGTATCTCTTTTTTCTCTAATAGATTTTCTTTCCAGAATACGAGTTTCACACTTATATAGACCTAGGACCACCCACACCTTGAAGATGTAAAACACACAGAGAATTAAAACAAAAGGAGAAGGCAATAAGAAACCACTCCACTATCTCTCCGAAGACGTCATGTGAATTCGCAGATAATAAAGAAAAGAGAGCTGGGAAGAGTCATAATCAACCACATCCTGATGGAACGCTTCATAATAAATGTTATTTTCATTTAGTTTTCAGCCTACGTTTCGTATTATTCTTAGAATTATTTCAAATAAATGAAATATCCTAGAATAAAAAGCAAAGAGACTTAACACGCAAAGCGTAATTTGCTTGTAAACACTTCGTTATTTTTCAGTTATTTTATTTTTATTTATTTTTTTGGACAAGAGAAAAGTGGAAATTCTTCATTCGTTTTCATTAAAATTAGATTTCTTGCTGTGAACATCTTAACGCAGAGAAAGACAACGGATGCCGAACGAACCTGACAACTTACCCATTTCAAAATCACTCACATTCCACTGCAATTGCAAAGTAAAGGCTCTCTCTCGCGCGCTCCCCTGAGACAAATGCGTTTATGCAATCGAAAAGCCAGGCCCATTGATTTCAAAATAAACATGGGAAACGATGTTAGCCCGACAATATCTGAGAAAAATTTACATTTTATGTTCCTCTCTTTAATATTTGCATCTTTCTATCTTTCTATCTACCAATGCTCGTCACTCTCGTCTGTATAAAAACAAATTCTTGTAAAAATGCATTATTCATCGAAAAAATGTTTTTTTTCTTAAGACAATAGTGTCTTTAAAATGTCTTATTTATAAAAGCAATTAAAAGCTTTCCTAATTAAATAATGTCATAATCTTATATATATTTTTTATTTTTAAAGCAGATTTTCAGTAAATGGTGTTCTTGCTCAACAAAAACAAAACAATTGCTAAAGTTTCTCCAAGGACTGCTGCTTTTAACTAATATAAATATGAAGAGTGTGAAATTTTAATTTCTCGAAATTACATAAAATTAAGAGGTGGTAACAGATCTAAAAAATATTTTTACCAAGATTTTCTAAAAAAAAAAAACAAAAAAAAAATTTAACTCATTTCTGAATAAGTCGTAAAAAACTTTCATTTAAATTCAACAATTATTTGATTTTTGCAAGAATTTCCAAATCAATGTGTCGTTTACCAGATAAAATGGTGCTGAAATACCCATAGTAATCTTTAGTCCACTGCTGATGGAAAAAAAACAAGACTTTAACCAAAATTTACAACGTACGAGACTGGATGAAAACATTTAATAAAATAATAAAAAATATTTTGGTCTATCCTCTTAATAATAACATAAACATTTTTACAGTAAAACTATGTTTTTATCAAGTTTTGTCCCTTCTTTTCATCATAATATGTTCACTTTTAACGAAAAAATGGAGGTGCCTATATATATATATATATATATATATATATATATATATATGTATGTATTCTTAGTTGTATTGATGTAAATTTGTGACCCTGGGTTTTACGCCCTTGCGATCGTCAGACAAAATGATTTATTTTTAAAATTTGAATCTATTTATGTTAGTTTCTGCTTGATTATGTTTGTTGGTGTTTTATGGTAGTGAGAGGAAAAAAATTCTCCTTTGTGTCCGTTTCGGAATGTCACTCATACGTACGCAGATATACATACATACATACATACATACATACATACATACATATATATATATATATATATATATATATATATATATATTTGCAAAAAAATATATATATACACAAACTGGTATCTGGGGAAAAATTTTGAAAAAAAAAGAGACTATAAATATCCGAAAAAAAAACTATCGAGTAAAATAAGAAAATACGCATATTATATATATATATATATATATATATATATATATATATATATATATATATATATATATATATATATATGATAATATCAAGTGATGTAAAAGCCCGCATCTACGAACACAAAAAAAGATTTGCGTTTAGACAATCCTTCAAACTCCCTCCTATTACACAGGAACAAAACTGGCCATACATTTCATGTTACTAATGTCACCATAATTACAATATAACATAATTCCTTACGGGGAAACAAATCTTGAAAGTTTAATAATAACATCATTACCAACTATTAACACACGTCTAAAACATTATAGTACATATACCAAACTTTACTGAACCCATTCTTAAAGAATCCAAGTTAATTCCATCTAATACAGACAATGCATGCATAAAACATTCCCATATCAACAAACAACACCAGCTGTTATGTTCTCTGCTGAATATACACGACTGACCAATCAGAATCAGTCTTCACAAAAGTGAAAACATTAGAACTTCTCTCATTAGGCATACCCACATACATAATTATGAATACACATTATCATATGATGACCGCATAGACAAATTAGAATTTTTACAAACTTACAGACATAGAATTATCTACGATTATAATGCACGTGATACATGACTGACCAATGAAAATCAAAACAAAATTGAAAATACCAGAATTTTTGTCTTTTTGCCACTTCTTTCTCAATCTCTGACAAAGCTTTAATAACAGTGAAACATGTTATGTTTTCTGTTTGTTTTTTATGCTATCATCGTGTAGGATTCCGATCCATATTTGATATATATGAATAAAGAGAAAACTTAGACAACCCGTTTCGTTCTCTGATGTACGTTATCAAGGAAAATGTAAGGATTTTATTTTGCAACAAGTATTTATAAACAAGAGAAAAAATTTAGCTAGTTTTTCGAAAATTTAAGAAACGGTCATAAATATTCATCAGGTTAACATTAGCCAAGGCTAAAATGACGTAAGCTAATGTCTCATAAACAAATTGAATAAATGTAATTAATATTTAAATTATGTTACATTGGGATTAAATTTTTGAAATTATTTTGTGTATTATATATTTTAAATAACTTTTGTTTATCAATACTTGCTGCAAAATAAATCTGTGCAACCGACTCCCAAGGCGATGCTTCCGCGAACAGTGAAATCTTAACCTGTTCAACCCTAGGGTTAGTTTTCCCATATATCTGCATAAAATTTGCCTCTTACTCTGTAACCTTTTACATCGAGTGGCTCCCGGGCCTTGTAGAGGGTGAACCTCACTGTAAAATATCTCATTACATTCACCTTGAAAATGTTCATCAAAATACGAATTGGCTGAGATATGTTTTAGTGTTGTCTTTATTTATATTGCCTTTTTACTTTTGTCTTTATTTATATAGTCCTTTTACTTTTGTCCTTATTTATATAGTCCTTTTACTTTTGTCCTTATTTATATAGTCTTTTTACTTTTGTCATTATTTATTTTACCTTTTTACTTTTGTCCTTATTTATATAGTCCTTTTACTTTTGTCTTTATTTATATAGTCTTTTTACTTTTGTCTTTATTTATATAGTCTTTTTACTTTTGTCCTTATTTATATAGTCCTTTTAGTTTTGTCTTTATTTATATAGTCTTTTTACTTTTGTCTTTATTGATATAGTCTTTTTACTTTTGTCTTTATTTATATAGTCTTTTTACTGGTTCCTTTATTTGTCTTTTTAATGTTGTCTTTTTTTGTTCTGTCTTTTTACTGTTGTCCTTATTTATGCTACCGTTTCACTGTTCTCTTTTTCGTATTGTCTTTTTAATGTTCCCGTTATTTATATGGTCTTTTTACTGTTCTCTTTATTTATATGGTCTTTTTTTTGTTCTCTTTATTTATATTGTTTTTTACAGATATGGATTTAGTTAAATCTGAAAGTCTACACGCACACGCACACACATACACACGTTCAGAAAATCTACGACAAAGTGGAAACGTTTTTGCGTGACACGTTTCCTCCTTTAGTACTGCATCAGATGAAAGTGATCAAAATGCACATTCGCACAAAGAAAAGAGGGCGGCGAAAATGTTAATTAAAAATTAAATGTCTCTCATTAAATATGTGTTATAGAGTTTAGTCGTTTTTCTTCGTTTATTTTTTTATTACTTTTCTTATTAGATATACCATATTGTGATAATAGAAGATCTGTCAAGAAAGGTGAAATGTTATTGGAAGCTGGACGCAAATTTACCCGGGAAGATCTAGTAATTAAAGTATTTTCTAAATATTTTGTGTCTTAGTAAATTGTTTTCATTTTCATTAGAGTAGCATTTTTTAAAAATTGAAATTGTCTCAGTTTCACTACGGTGAGCATTTGGTGTGTTATTTTATAAAAGATCCCTTTTTTGTTCACATAATCTTTTAGTTCCTTATTATTACAAGTGTTCATGTTTTGGTTATTATTTTGTCTTGCAATAATTCCTTTTCCTATATATATATATATATATATATATATATATATGTGTGTGTGTGTGTGTGTGTGTGTGTGTGTGTGTGTGTGTGTGTGTGTGTGTGTGTGCAATTTGGCAGCAACTTTTCTTTTAAACATTCAATACTACATGTTTAATATATATATATATATATATATATATATATATATATGGACAGAGTGAGATTTCTCGATATTGGAAATTTTTTATAAGTGCTATTATTTATTTAATTCCATATTTGTTGCTAAATCGAGGGTTAGACAATTGTGTTTCGTGCATGACACAGTTAGTTTATCATTTTTTCTGCGGGCAATCTGACACGTTCACGTCACGTCATACTTTGTCGAGATGGAGACGTGCGGAAGAAAACAAAACTCTGTTTTACGTAACACTATATTCCTATCTTCCAGTCGCTAATCATGTAATTTGGAATAACAACATTGAGTATCTGCACCATGGTGTTCCCATATCCATCTATCTATCTATCCATCCATCTATCTATCCATCCATCTATCTATCTATCTACCTATCTACCTATCTATCTATATTTATATATCTATATATCTATATCTATCTATCTATCTATCTATCTATCTATCTATCTATCTCTCTCTCTCTCTCTCTCTCTATATATATATATATACATATATTTATATATATATTTATATATATATATATATTTATATATATATATATATTTATACATATATTTATATATATATATTTATATATATATATGTGTGTGTGTGTGTGTGTGTGTGTGTGTGTGTGTGTGTGTGTGGTATTTATAAATGTAAAAGACAAGCGGAAAACTGAAATATTAGCTGACGCGTTTCGTCCAATGTGGACTTTTTCAAGGATTTTTCTACAGATAAACTCTGAGAAATTTTTCATGTATATATATATATATATATATATATATATATATATATATATATATATATATATCAAGGAAAGAACAGTAAGATATAAAATCCGGTGTTCTTATAGATATTTTTATTTTTACACAATAAATTTAAATTTACAGAGCATTAATATTATAAATTAATAGATTTAAAATATGGTTTTACCGCTACACAGTGATAACCATGTTTCAGAAATGGAAGCTAAAGCCCCTGAATTTAATTTTGTAGTTAAACCAAAGACATTAGTTCCATTTCCTCATCAAGCGAATTTTGGAGTAACTTACTTTTTAAAATTTATGGTTAGAGAGAGAGAGAGAGAGAGAGAGAGAGAGAGAGAGACTACCCACAATGCACCACTAACCAGTACATATAAATAGCCGAGAAAATTAACAGCACTCGTGGCCTGACGATTGCATCTAGCATGAAACAAACTGTCGCCTCTAAGTGTTGACTTCTATGTTCACTTTTATATTTACACACGCTCTATCTCTGATACTGAGCACTTTATCCCATAAATATAGCACACGTTAAGACTATATTTCTTCATATATATATATAATAGAGGGATAAAAAACACCTTATTTAACTGTTCACAACTTTGGTTTCGACCGTCAGGTCTCTACAGGTGGAGTACAATAAGTGTCCGTAATAGCATATCATACTGCCATTATTCAGTTACAGTAGTATATTATGGTATTACGAACACTTATTGCCCGCCACCTGAAGAGATCCGATAGTCGAAACCAAGCTTGGGTGTGTTTATATAAGGTCTTTTTCCGCTTTATTATATTTACTTGCCTTGCATGTTCTTTTTTCAAGACGGCTGCATCGAGAACTATTTGATATACATCCGTTTTTGGTACGCTATTTTTCCGGCCTCTTAACAAATTTGTTTCAATTCAGGCGGGGTTCGATCCTAGCTAGAGGCAACCGGACATCTAGCCACACTAATGAGCTGTGATACAGCGAAACAGTCTGTGGGTGACAATATATATATATATATATATATATATATATATATATATATATACAGACACACCCTTGTGCAAATTAATTGTATCAAAACGAATAATTCCGTTATTATTTAGTTTTCTCGTATTTTCCAATGAAAGATAACCCAGTGCACATGTTAGAACTTCGTATGTCCCTTCCACGAAATCGTTCCTTGCAGATTGACCACAGATTCACCATTGGATTTAAATCAGGAGAAATTCCAGGCGAGTCTATAGTACTTTGATTTGCACACTGGTAAGGCTTGTCAGTGTGTTCGTGCAGCGTTACAATTTTCGTATGCTTCCTTGGAGTAACGTCCGTCGCAGAAAATGGCCGTAGGACAACTAATCGACAGTCGAGACATTAATGTCTGTGCGTCGTGAAAATCTGATGCAATCACGGATGACGCAATATTTTTCAAGGCCAAACAAATTTCATCATACACCCAGAAAATAGATTTAACTGCTCACCATTGGAAATGACCTAAACTGAGGATAAAAATAAAAATCGATTAAACCCTGTCACTCTAGTGGGTCTAAAACTGACCGTATGGTGAAAGGGAATACAAGCGGTTGTTTCAATTAATTTGCATAATGGTGTATAATGACAAAAGCTTTTCTTTTCTTTTTTTTTTTTGCTATAATTATAATTCGTGTTTAAATTTGGGTCTGTAGATAAATATCGGTTGTGTTATACTGGAGTTTATAGGTAGAAAATTATCTGGTTCATAACTGAGCCCAAAAGATCTATCCGGAATACTTTGAAATATCAATATTATTCAGACAGCACCTCACCACTTGTAGGCCAGATTGACTCATGAAAAAGGGAAAGTTTTTTGTTTTTTTCTGTCGGAGTGTGGAGTCTGCAACAGAAAAGACGGCGACGTCTTCTCGGTTGGACGGTCGAACTCTCTGCCTCTGAGCAGAGAGGAACCCGAACGAGTCTCCGCCGAAGGGTAGAGTCTCGTTCGGGGTGGTTGACCAACCCGATCCCGTTTATACGGGATATTTTTGGCCAAGCCTACGGGCTTGGGAATACCCCACTTTAAACCCGGCCTTGTGCCACATCTATCCCTCGTTGTGGTGGGGGGGGGCAGTAAATACTGTCGGGGTGTGGAGGCAATCTTGAACAGAACAGGACTGAAGAAAACTTGGTCTTCAAATGTAAATTAGTATGAGGGTAAGCAATATACGATGGTAAAAATAGCGTATCTACTGACGTAGGAGGAGGCATGGTGGAGTAATGGATAGTGGCTCGGATTGAAGAATCGGAGAGCCGAGTTCGAATTCCAGTACATTCACTTGCGTGATAATACCCTTGGAAAAGGTATTAATCCTCTTCTCCCCGCAACCAAAAAATAACAATTATAGATAAATAGCAGGACAGACCGGGTCTCTATAGCTTGGGATGGCAACTGGTCTACCGCAGAAAGAAATACTGCGGTAGACTGCCTCGTCAGTCATGTATCGAAAGACAATGATCGCGTAAACGGGTATCAAGCATGTCACATAACTGATCTACTCCCGTATAATGCAACTTTTGAAGAACTAATTTTGAAGCTAATTTTAAGGCGGTCGCATCATACATGAGATATAAAATTAGCTTATGTAATGCTGGTTCTGGCTACGCCGTTGACCAATCTATATATCTATTTACTGTAGCCAAATTAGCTTCAAAATTAGGTCTTCAAAAGTCGCATGATTCGCAGTATATAAAACTAAAAAAAATCCTTATAATCAATGAAAACAAAGGTTAAAAAGTGGGGGATCAGTTCAGTCTTGTTCATTATTATTAAAAACATCCCCCATTTCATGGCCAAAGCAGATTCATGGATGAAATTCCAAAACAACTTCATAGGTAATCAAAAGGATGATAGGAAGTGAGGGATCAGTTTGTATTGCTCTTTAGTATTAAAAACATCCCTCATTTCTTGGCCACTGTATCGACTGCCCATTTCTGTAATCTAGACAGAATATAAGTAACTTTCAAAAAAAATATTCTTATAGTTTGGTTTGTTATATATACCGTATATACCCGCGTATTCTGCGACTTTTGAAGATCTAATTTTGAAGCTAAATTTAAGAGGGTCGCATCATACACGAGATATAAAATTAGCGTATGCAATGCTGGCCCTGGCTATGCTGTTGACCAAACCATATATCCATTTACTGTCGGCAAATTAGCTTCCAAATTAGGTCATCAAAGGTCGCATGATACGCGAGTATATACGGTGTATATATATTTAGAGAACAATAATGAATCCCTTAGTGTACTTGTAAAATCTGGCAGAGCGAAACATTAGAAAAATACTAAAAGAGTTTTATTTTTATTTTTCGGATACTTCTGTGAGAATAACCCGAAAGCGTTGAGGTTAACCAGTATAAGACTGAAAGCAAGCATCGCCATACCGACTTGAAGAAATCACGTAAACAATCAATGAACAAAATGGTGGGCATTGAATAATTTTATTTTATCGACAATGAATTCTTGCTCATTTTTGTCAGAACACGTATTTAAGCAACTGACTTTTCACTGACGGCAAATAACAAGACATTATCTTTACTTATGCTGTACACATAGTTATTATCTACATATATATATATATATATATATATATATATATATATATATATATATATATTAATTATTTTAGGATATTACATGGAGAAAATGTGAAAATCGCTACACATTTGCAGTCGTGTTTCGATGCATATCAATGCATCTCCTCAGGCGATTGTAAATTACTGGTGAGTGAATGATTTATTTAGATTTAAAAGCAAAATACAATGTCTTTTACCGAAAAAAGTGGGCGTATAAGATTTGTGGGCTTTACTTAAATCAACCAATCAAATATGACTTACGTTAAATATACTTATTTTAAATTTAACGTAGGTCATATTCGATTATGTTTTCGATGAACTATATCGTATAAAATATAATATTGGTCTACTGGGTATTGATCTCTCTTTTAAATTAAATCATGTTTCTGTATATATATATATATATATATATATAAAGAAATATAGTTTTAAAGTGTTCTATATTTATGGGGAAAGTGCTCAATATCAGAGATAGAGTGTGTGTAATTATAAAAGTGAATATAGAAGTCAACACTTAGAGGCGACAGTCTGTTTCATGCTAGATGCAATCGTCAGGCCACGAATTGAACTGTTACGTAATATCAGTCTTTCTATATGACAGTGAATGCTGGACAATCTCTTCACAGATGAAGAAGAGACTTGAAGCAACCGAAACAAAGAAAAAATTAATGAAATGTTATGTTATATCAGTTTTACATAACAGTTTAGTACTATTTTTTGTTTCACCTGCATCAATCTGTGATGAGATTGTCCAGCATATATATATATATATATCATTTCATCAGTAAGAAAATTACTTTAGTTTGATTGAGTCATGTTGGGGTTCGAACCGTGTTACATGAAATATTTCCCCCTTGTCATGCAAATACCCAATGTGCAATATACGCCAACTGTACGGGAAAATCACCGGCTTTAATAATTTAATTCCAAACCTTATAACATTGGCTTAATTAACTCCGACTAAGTTAGGGTGCAGAAACTATTTAAACTTCTTCTTCTTCTTCTTCTTCTTCTTCTTCTTATTATTATTATTATTATTATTATTATTAGTAGTAGTAGTAGTAGTAGTAGTAGTAGTAGTAGTAGTAATATTTCCTTTGTTTTCTGGTGTATACTCATTTCTTTCCGGGTCGCGACCAGGGACCTAAAGTCAGAAATGGGATCATGACATTTTCCACTGAGTAATTAAAAAAATATATTTTACATAGATGAAGCTCTTTGTAAGGTGTGGGCTGTACTCGTGAGAACAATTTTTTTGCATTTCTTTAAGGCATGGGCTTCCAGGAATCCCTTCAATGTGTCTATTGGAATCTTTTCCAATGAATCCGAGGGCTCCAGCTAAAACTGGAATTGTTGATGTTCCTATGTGCCACATTTTCGAGATTCCGATTGCAAGGTCCTCGTATTTTGACAGCTTTTTGAAGATCTTCAAAGATGTATTGCAGTCTGCAGGGACTGCCATATCAATCAGGAGGCACATTTTTTGTTGGCGGTCTCTAATAACGATGTCTGGACGATTAGATTTGATTGTTCTGTCAGTGTGTATTATTATTATTATTATTATTATTATTATTATTATTATTATTATTATTATTATTATTATATCTATTATTGAATAAGTTTACCTATCATCGGGTTCACACTTCTCTCCGGGCTTTTAGCTTTATCCCTTGTTTCCTGTTTAGGCTTTTTCTAAAGTCTACTCCTAACATACTAAGTATACTCCTTTCTTATGCTAATATAAATCCACACAGTAATTCTCTACATTGAGTGGCTCTTGGGCCTTGTATTAGGTTAATATTAATTAAAAAGATTTGAGGAAAAAGGAAGCTTTCTGTTCTTAAGTGGGCTTTTTTATACTAATTTTCACCTAACACAAGGCCCAAGAGCCACTCGATGTACATATTTTGTATGAGCGTAAGAAAAGGAAAAAATGAAGCTCATGAGGGTATGTAGAAAAAAAGGTTAAACCTAGATTTGAAGAAGTCAATATTGTAGTAATTGGGAAACATCCTGCCGCGAGTCTATTCCACAAAGCAACAGTTCTTGGGAAGAATCCGCCCGAGTGGAGCTTCCTCATTACTAACGAAATACGGGAGCAATGGAGACGATTCATCCCCGTGTACGTGACATGGCGTGTCTCTGTTGTAAATGTGGACCTAAAGAATGTAGCGCGTCAGAACGTTTACCATGTAAATCGCGATAGTGCAGCAAC
Organism: Acanthosepion esculentum; assembly: GCA_964036315.1. Taxonomy (NCBI): domain Eukaryota; kingdom Metazoa; phylum Mollusca; class Cephalopoda; order Sepiida; family Sepiidae; genus Acanthosepion; species Acanthosepion esculentum. The sequence goes on from OZ038492.1 coordinate 109,242,622, forward strand.
GGGCAAGTGATGTTTTATCTTTGAGAATGAGGGTGCAAGGCAGAAGTAATTACCCACCCCAAACCCACGTAGACACTTTTAGAGCACCAGGCGAGTGAAGGCTGGGCAACTCTAGTCCAGATATGGCGGTAATGCTCCGTTTTTTGGTCGGATCTAGCAATTGATAGCATATATGAATTCCATTTGAGATCTAAGGGGAACTTGAGTTCCAATAGACGTTCATGGCTGAGAGCCTGTTCTTGAGAACACGCATTCATCATGTTAGGCGGTTTTGAAAAAGGCAAGCATTTTATAAGCGATGTTTCGAAATATATAGGTCGGTCTCAAACTATAGGGTAGGTTATATTAGACCTCTCTCCTCTTAAGAAGAAACTTAGTGCATTTATAGATATATCCACTGTATGTGTGTTTATTGTGTAGCTAGCTCAATAATACCCCTTTGCCTGACGAACTTTAATTAATCTTGCGAGAGACAACTGCTGCACTTCAGCCAAGGCGTTTATCGAGAACTAGCTTAAAAGCATTTATCGAGTACTAGTTTAAAAGACCTACTCTGTGTCTTCGGAGGACTAATTGAGACTCTAGCCCAAAACTAAAGAGACCTCTGGTCCAGCTTAGAAAACAGTAATGATAATTTTGAAGAAATAATTTTGAATTCTTCAAATCACTTCATGAAATTTCAAAGACTCACTTTAATTCTGATTCGGGCTATAAAAACCGATTTGGACCGAATGTTCGATTTGGGCCCAAAATCTTGAGGCTAGAAATTCCATTTCAAACCGAAAACTGAGTTATTCAAATCACAAACACTGTGGAACGTTAATCGAGTTTAGTTCTTTAAGTCACAAACTCTACGGAACTTCAAATCCTCACGTCACGAAATCTTTCATTTTAACTCCGATTTCTTCGCATTTCGAGGAAATAAAATTGATTTCCTCAATTCACAAAGATTTGGAGATACCTTAAACGGAATTTAAAACAAAACATTTTAAATTCAAAAAGTTTTTGTGTTACTTTAAAATGAATATAAATTAAAAACTTTTAAAATCACTAATGTTTATCAGTTAACTGGCACCTTCTGATCCAGACACAAATCCTAATGCTGGATGTTCGAGCCACAGATGAAGGGCAGATTTTAAATCCAGGGATCCTCCTGATTCCAAAAAGGTATAATAGGTTTATGTAGAGCAAGCGTGGTCCGTGTTAGTCGGGTTTCAAGTACACGGACTGACAGATAGAAAATTGCCGTTTTTATTTGCTAAAAGTCTTTAATATTAAAAAATAGAGCAGTAATATTATGCAAATATCGTTTTGCGGATGGTATACGCTTATTTGGAAGTTATATTGTGTAATTATCTAATCACCTGGTGGGCGAATACCTTCTGCAAAACTATGAGTTGGTAAGATAAGTGTTGAACATTTTATTTATTTTGTATATGTGATAATATTTGATGGAACAAATTCGACAGGACATAAAGTTTCTTTCCTAGATTATAATCAGTGACGTGGCACATAAAGACATGTCACAACATATCCATATTTCTTAATAATTTATTACTACTCCCTCCGTTCCGAAATAGTTGTTCCAAAAAAATGTTCATGTTGTTCCAAAATAATTGTTCCAGTAGTTAAAAAAACACCAAAAAGAACAAAAAATATCATTTATTCCTTTACTCAACAGTAAATGAGTAGTTTTAGTGAATTGTCATATAAATAAGTTTGAAGTATATCGAAACTGATATACATAAACAGTTAAATTAATAACAAAAATAACTGGGGAAGGTTTACTTTAACAAAAGCAGCTTTTGTTGCAACTTGTCAGAAATAGAAATGGATACTTCAAGTTTTCCTTCTCTTTCAAGTTTTCCTTCTCTTTCAAGTTTTCCTTCTCTTTCAAGCTTCTCTTTCAAGCTTCTCTTTAGACATGTGCCGGAGTTTATAGTTGTTATCGCTGTCAACTAAAATAACTTCTTCCATTGCTAACTGCAAACTTAGAAAAGTATTGTTAAGCTTCGACTTCTGAAGTTTATTGAAGCTTTCTTCCACTGCTTCAATGAGCTGGTCAACATTATTTGGAGCTTGCTGGTGCTGAATTCATTGAATTGCATTAAAATAACCCAGATCAAGGACATTGAGATAAGGACGATTTGGAGGCTGGCAAACTAATTCAATTTGCAAACCCAGACGTTCTGTAGCTACGTTTAATTCATCTGCAACCTGTTTTATTGCACCACGCTTCAGGACACGATCTGTGGATCTTTCCAGCAGTGCTTGCAACACAGCACTACGTTCATTATTTGTCAATTCGTGCTTCTTGCAATTTCGTTTAGCATTTCTGCCAATTGGCTTCTCTTCTCCCATCATAATCTCTTGCCAGCGAGTGGTCTGAAAAAAAAATTACAATTTTAATGTGGTGAAAAAGTGATATAATTTGCGCTTCAAATTATTCTACCTGAATAAGCTAATATAAATACTTGAGGAACATCAATGCTAACCTGTTAATTTAAACGGCAAACAATTCGACTAAGAATTAGTATATTCCACATGAGATTTCCGGCTATGGAACAGAGGGAGTAAATATCAATTATTTCTCCTCCCCCACAGTTGTAACGTAGTTCCCTGTACCTTTTCGAAAAATATTTTCAAATATTTTGAAAGCCGCCCTAAGCTAGTTCCTGCGAAAGGCTCTTGATTGGGCCTTCATCACAATAGGTAGGGAGGAATAGATATGACAGACAACAATAAACTACAGAACAACTCAAAATTGATCGCTGCATTTAAGTATTGCATTAATATTTAAGCTTACCTTTTAAAAGTTCAACGATAATTCTTCAGTATATTTAAAGACAATCTGATGTACGTAGGTCCTTACTTTCCGTACATTTTTTTTTCATGGGTGACTTTCGCTGGATTTCTCAATTAATTTCGATTATTTGATTTATTCCCAAGTTATAAAAATTGTTATTCGTCTCAAAAAATCACTAAAAAATATCGCCGAAAACAGTCGCAGTAACGAAAATTTGTGAATCCAATATTTCAGGATTACGGGTCCGTTTCTGGTTCGGAATATTTTTGATTTTATCACGGAGTCGGTCTTCTTCCAAAATGGCCTCTAGGAGTAAAGTTGAAAACACGGATAATTTTATTTTGAATCACCGTAAATTGAGAAGAGTAATTTTTTTCATTTAAACATGAGTTATTGAAAGTTAGAGAGTTGTGTGCCTTTAATTGTTTTTATCAGCATAAGCCAAGATGGCGGAATCCGAAAACAATCGCAGTAATGAAAACTTGGGAATCCAAAATTTCAGGATTGCGGGTCCAGGTCCGGGGCCGGATCCGGCCCGGAATGTTTTTAATTTACACATGGAGTCGGCCTGATTCCAAAATGTTGAGTTACGGCCATTAGCGGTATAAGCGAAACAGTGACACACTGATCCTCGCCTTTATTATATAGATAGAAGACAAACTTCAGAATTTTGATGAATACAACAATAAAGGGTGCTACCAATCATGAGCCTAATATGGACCAATGCCTTTGTTTACCTGCTGTAATCGTCTTTAACGGTAAATAAAACCTAATGCAGTGGAGTGGATACTAGTTTCCGTAAGTCAGTAACACTACACTACACCAAAGTTCAGTGGGTATAGATTACGCATATCAACCGAAAATCCAAGATTTATTAATAGATTCCATTTGACCCGTCTCATTATTAAATAAGTTTCTTTTCTATATTTCTTATTTATAAATACCAATTCAAAATCTTGTTTCCTCGTCTCTATTCTTCAGTATGCTTCTAATTAGCCGTCACATATATATATATTTGCCTATCGACAATACGCGTCTACCAAAAGTGGCGAGATGTTCTTTTGTTTACGCTCGAGAAAAAGACACGAAGAACACGTCGTTTCGTCGACGAATGCAGAAACGGGGAACAATATCTTTCCCGAGTTAATTGCTTTCAGAAGTGAAAAGACAAGCGAAAAGTCAGGAAAACAATGCAGAATTGGCATTAATTAATGTTAGCAGATCCGGAGTGAAGGAAACGTTCTCGAATTTTCGTCACATTTGTCTCCGATCGGGAATAACTGAGATATTATTGAAAAGAAGAGAATTATACGGAAGAATAAGATTGCAAAATTAATATTTGGTATTCATGTAGAGCCAGCGTTTGGGAATAATGGAAGCTTTCTTGAAATACATCTAATGATTCCTGATTATCAGTTTTAATTTTAAAATTTTAATGCGTTTCGGCTTGAGGTGATGTAAGAAAATTTCTTTGAATGATCTTTACTATTGTTATCTTTGTTCTTCACTGGGTGCTCAATATTGATGGCCTTGTGCCAAATCTAACCTATGTAAATAGCTGTTGGTCATATGTCATTGTGAACAAGGGTTGGATTGTACTGGCCGTGTTTATAAGTCATCGGAAAAAGGCTTGAATTGTACTGGCCGTGTTCATAAGTCGTTGTGAACAAAGGTTGGATTTTACTGGCCGTGTTCATTAGTCATCAGAAAGAACGGTTGAATTGTACTGGCCGTGTTCATAAGTCATCTCAAACTCGGGTTGGATCGTACTGACCGTGTTCATTAATCATTGAGAACAAGGGTTGTATTGTACTGGCCGTGTTTATAAGTCATCGGAAACAAGTAGTGGATTGTACTGGCCGTGTTCATAAGTGGTTGTGAACAAAGGTTGGGTTGTACTGGCCGTGTTCATAAGTCATCGCAAACAAGGGTTGAATTATACTGGCAGTGTTCATAAGGCATCAGAAAGAACGGTTGAATTGTACTGGCCGTGTTCAGAAGTCATAGCAAACAAGGGTTGAATCGCACTGGCCGGTTCATAAGTCATCGCAAACAACGGTTGGATTGTACTGGCCGTGTTCATAAGGCATCAGAAAGAACGGTTGAATTATACTGGCCGTGTTCATAAGTCATCGGGAACAAGGGTTGGATTATACTGGCCGTGTTCATAAGTCATCGCAAACAAGGGTTGGATTGTACTGGCCGTGTTCATAAGGCATCAGAAAGAACGGCTGAATTGTACTGGCCGTGTTCATAAGTCATCGCAAACAAGGGTTCGATCGTACTGGCCGTGTTCATAAATCATTGGGAACAAGGGTTGAATTGTACTGGCCGTGTTCATAAGTCATCGGAAACAAGTGTTGGATTGTACTGACCGTGTTCATAAGTCGTTGTGAACAAAGGTTGGATATGTCTCTGATATGACTTTTCCGTCTTTCCTCGTGATCAAAACGGAATAGTCGATTATTTATCAGGTATTTACAGAGCGTAACGTACAATAATAATAATATTAATAATAATAATATTAATAATAATAATAATAATAATAATAATTATCACCTAACGTCCGATTCACCTTACCACTTTGTAACAAGAGTAGAAGTTTATCACTTATTTCCTGTTTGAGATTCGGTTTGAAATTTCTTCTAAAGCCTACATCAGTTCTATACTACCAACATCTCTGCCTAAAGTCTAAAATATTATTTGCTTTTTTCTCAATAGTAGTAAATACCTTCGCCTCTCGTCCGTTTTATAGACCTCCCCAATATTTGGAACAGAAGTAGAGGTATGCCACTTGTTTCCTTTTTAGTACTGAGTTTCTGATTCCTTGTAAAATCTACTTCAACTTTATTCTAACGTCTCCGCCTAAACGCTGAAAGTTTATTTACTGTTTATTTATTACCTCAACAGGAGTAGATAGATTCGCCTATCATCTGGTTCACCCACCATTCTGAACTTTTGAACAGGAGTAGAGGGTTATACATTTTTCCGTCTTTAGGATTGATTTTCCGGTTCGTTCTAAAATCCGTTCATTGTTTTTCTCTTCCAGTAGACGCCCCACCTTGCGTCTTAGTAGCATTATCGCCTTGCTTGAGGTGAATTGATTAATAAGAATTCTAACTAAGTTCTGATCAGCATAGTTGCGGTATAATGATTTTCCAAGATGTAGCTTAGATGTGGCACAAGGCCGAAAGTAGGGGGCACACTGAGAATCGAACTCACTTACTCAGTAATAATTGTTCTAGCAAGACAAACGTGCTAACCATTACACCGCCTCGAGATGCTCACATAGTTGCGGTATAAGAAACACAAATGTGCCCGAGCAGGCGTCTGCGACAGGGATTAGCTAACCACCCTAGCAGACAAATAGACTCAGAAATGAACATCCAGCTATTATACGGTAAAGTATATCTCGAAGGACATTAATGGTATTTGGGGGGGGGGTATTTTCAATTTTACATGTTTTCGATATTTGATCATTATAGCGGACTCTGATTAATTTGTATTTCAAATTAAACTATATGGAAGAGTAGTTTGTACAAATGTTCTCCCGACTATGCCAATATCCCTTAAACATTGTGACATGTCAGTAACGAGAATATTTTTGTAGATCTTTGGAAAGAAGTATTTAATTCGATTTCTCTTCAATGACTTCGTCTACTGTGCTGACGTCATGCCATTCGCCACCTCTTTTTTTTTTCCGCCGATGCAATCAGTGTATATTAATTACACGGTGTTTATTAAACAGGTGCGTAATTCGGCTAAAACTTGTCAGTTATTGCCGCCAAAACAATGCATAAAGACAATTAAAAGCAAGCGACAGTCCTAGGAAACGTCCAATCAAAAATAACTCTCATAGAACAGGAAGCTTACGTTAAAACACCGGTTCACGTGCTATCACCGAAATTAAGCAAATTCGAGCCTGGTCATTATATAGATGGGTGACCATTTGGAAATACCAAATGTTGTAAGATTGGATGTTCGGCAAGTGTAATGGATAATGGTTCAGAATTTTTAATCGGAGAGTCGTGTTCCAAATGCGGTTGGTTTCATTATCTTCACTTACGCGTAAATAAAAATAGGAAATTTATTACACCATCCCTTCTCCCCTCAGCTATGGGTTAATTAGTAAGACTTGTGTCACTAAATCGTTATTATCTCTAAAAACTTCTTATAATCTAAAAATATTTTCTAGCTTTAAATAACCAGCAAAAGATTGATAAGCCGTAAAAAATGTATCAATCAATCAATGAAATACTGATTAGCTACACAGGCATGCCTTTTAGATTTCATTGCATTATCTTGAATAGAAATGTATAGAAACTACCGTGAACACAAAGTGAGGGATCAGTTTATATTTGATTTTAATGTAGAATTGATCCCCCACTTTATATACACTTATAATTTCTTGTTTGTTGATAAGCCATAGAAAACGAATCAATCAATCAATGAAATACTGATTAGCTACACAGGCATGTTTTTTAGATTTGTTTACATTGTCTTGAATAAAAATAGAAATGTATAGAAACTACCGTGACCACAAAGTGAGGGATCCATTTATATATTGATTGTAATGTAGAATTGATCCCCCACTTTATATCCACTTATAATTTGTTATTTGTTGATAAGCCATAGAAAACGAATCAATCAATCAATGAAATACTGATTAGCTACACAGGCATATCTTTTAGATTTATTTACATTCTCAGGAATAGAAATGTATAGAAACTACCGTGACCACAAAGTGAGGGATCAGTTTATATATTGATTGTTATATAGAATTGTTCCCCCACTTTATATGCACTTTTTAATTTCGTGTTTGTTTATCGAATTCTTATTAGGTATGAACTCCCCTATTCTAACTCAAGCTATGGTTTAATTAGTAAGACTTGTATCACTAAATCATTCAATTTAATGGCGATTAGAATCTGTTGCGGTAACTATTTCATTAAGAGAGATGTTAGTATATCGGACCAAAAAGTCGCGCTGGAGTGTCAAATCATAGCTGAGCCGATTGCTTTCGCTTTCACACAAATACCCTCAGAAATGTACGTATTCAGCTCATGCTAGTATTAAATATGTAAACAGGCTCGGCTCTCCAATTTTCGTTGGAATCCAATCTAGGAGAAGGACGGCTCTTAATTCAACATTCTCTGGGTATATCATTAGCAACTCCTCATTGTAAAAGAAAAATAGTTTTACAGAGAAAACAGCAGCAATAAGAGAATTAAAGTGAGTGGTGAAGCGGAGAGAAGAATTATTGCTGCTGGATTTCAAGATGGTTTTAAAAATTTAAACGCCATATCCTTCCGGGCATAAGAGATTATGGTCCTGCACTGATTCCTTTTCTTTATTATCTATGAATTGCCACGATTTCTTGAGAATGATAGTGGAGTTGTCTCCCGTTGCCTTCTTCACTTTTCTTTATTATGTGTAAACTGATATGGCTTCTTGAGAAAGACACTAGTGTTGTTTACTGTGGGCTTCTCTACGCTTTTGAATTGTCACTCAAGTAGAGAGGGCTCAGAACCTATACAACCACATCTTGGAGGGAGATCGATGTCAGGAGACTGATGGGCAAAGCTTGAATGATGATATGGGATATTGGATAGGAAAAACGCTGGTGGAGTGCTTGGTTGAGGTAAGGCAGAAGAGAGAGTGGAGAACATTGTTGCAATTGTCCATAGTCCATAACAGGCAGTAATGAATGATCTTCCCTGTGCCATGAATCTTGTCCATATGCAATATGTAAACCTTCAGTAAATAGTAAAGGCTTTCACTGATCACTAGAATGAAATTGCAACTCTACGATCTTGAATCAAAAAACGGTATTATTATTTATCACGTTAAACCCCAACTTTCTAATTGCGTGCAATACGACTTTTCCAAAATGGTCCTGCCCTATTGTGGGGAGTGTAGAAAATGTTTTTGCAACCTACACCTTTGAGTAAATTAATTGAAACAAAACAAATCACTCCGTTATGATTTACTCTTTTTTTCGTATTTATCCAATGACACACGATGTTGGTACTTTGTATGTCCATTCCACGAAGTCGTTCCTTGCATACTGACCACAGTTGCTCGATTGCATTTAAATCTCGAGAATTTCCGGTCCAGTCTATAGTACTTAGTGTTGCTAACTGGTAAGGCTTGTTAGAGTGTTCTTGCAGCGTTACAATTTTCGGAGTAACACCCATCGCAGACAATGGCCGTAGGACAATTAATCGACAGTCGAGACAATAGTGTATGGGTGTGATGAAAATCTGGTGCAATCAGGGATAAAGCAATATTTTTCAAGGACAAACAAATTTTATCATACACCCCCAAAATAGATTCATATTACTGCACAACATTGCAAATAACCTAATCTGAGAAAAAAACAGTCAGTTTTACACTCTGTCACTCTAGTGTGTGTAAAACTGACTGTATGGTGAAAGAATGAAAATTAAAGTGGCTGTTTCAATTAATTTGCATACAGGTGTATATGTACCGTTGAAGAAGCAGTGTAGCAACGTCATTGGGTTGGGTGGGATGCCCCCCCCCCTGACAATTCATGGGAATCCCGTTTGCCCTCTTTTAAAATCTCTTGCATGATTTATAAACTGCTCAAAACTAATTTTCTTACTAAATTTCAGAGTTAAATAGGCTCATCATACAAAAGTGCTTGTAAGTCATTATTTCCCCATTTAGGTGGTTTACCGTTGCGTGGTTTGTACTCTTAGTTAAATTCACTTTTCTTAAACTTGGCAAACTATTTACTACACGCATTACTGCCAAACGAAACCTTTCCATAGGCTTCATCTAGCATCTTCCTCACTTCTTTTGTCACACTCGACGTAAAAAGATGTGCGCGGTGCCTGTATCCGCCAACATTTCTAAGAATAGAGCACACTCAAAACTGTTTTACAGTTTCTGTCTGCATCTCTAAGATGAAGTATTATTATTCACATAATTCGCACTGTTATCCTCATCTTCATTGCCCTATTCACAACGTATCGGCCTCTATATCTCTGAGATGAGGTATTATGATTACTTGCATTATTTACATTATTAGGACTGTTATCCTTATCTTCATTGGAATATTCACAACATTTCGGCCTCTATATCTCTGAGATGAGGTATTATGATTACTTGGATTATTTATATAATTCGGACTGGTATCCTTATCTTCATTGCCATATTCACAATGTTTCGGCCTCTCTATCACTGAGATGAGGTATTATGATTACTTGCATTATTTACATTATTTGGACTGTTATCCTCATCTTCAGTACCAATAGTTTCGACCTAGGTAGTTTCTATACATTTATATTCCAGAGAATGTAAATAAATCTAAAAAACATGCCTGAGGGGACAAGGGATGGTGTTATAAATTCTGAGCCATTATACACTGCCCGAACGCACAAGCTTACAACACTTGGTATTTCCAAGCGGTCACCTATCTAATTAATGACCAGGCTCAAATTTGCTTAACTTCGGTGATAGCACGTGAACCGGTGTTTTAACGTAAGCTTTCTGTTCTATGAGAGTTATTTTTGATTTGACGTTTCCTATGACTGTCGCTTGGTTTTAATTGTCTTTATGCATTGTTTTGGCGGCAATAACTGATAAGTTTTAGCCAAATGACGCATCTGTTTAATAAACACCGTGTAATTAATATACACTGATTGCATCGGCGGGAAAAAAGTGGTGGCGAATGGCTCAATGTCAACACAGCAGACGAAGTCACTGAAGAGAAATCGAATTTCGGATGAAACTGTTAAGGCACATTATCACATACCTGAATTAACTACTTCTTTCCAAAGATCTACAAAAATATTCTCGTTACTGACATGTCACAAAATGTTTAACTGATAATAGCATAAGCGGGGGAACTTTTGTACAAACTACTTTTGCATATACTTTTACTACCGGTGTTTCACCGTGATATGGATGTAAACATAATAATTATTTTGCAAGTATTCTGAAATGTTATTATTTCCTATCATTTTTGATTGTCTTCCATATCCTTGTGTATTTATTTACTTCTTTAATAATATGGATTTTTAAAATGCAATACGTTTCAAAAGCTACTGAAAAAAGCTCTTCACTTTAGCATTGTTCAATAATTTTTGACTTGGGAATTGCTCTCTCCAAGATTTCAGCTCGTAATTAATGTTATTATAAGGCATTTTTACTATGATCGATTCGGATGATAATGCCGTAAGTGAAATCTGAGATCTGAGATCAAATTTGGGCCACGACGGTTGCGTTAACTGTTGAACTAATTCCCGGCATGAGAAATGCATAAATCCATACACACACACACACACACACACATATATATATATATATATATATATATATATATATATATATACATATATATATTACCCTGACGATCCGCTTAGGTGAAACCTAGGTAGGTTTACCTGGCTCTTTAGGTTTATATTAGGTTTGCTCTACTTCGTGTATTGTGCACTTTACGTAGTTACTTTTACTTTTACTAGTTTTGGAGTTTTTTTTCTTTGGACTCTTAGCTTGAACTCTGGACCATTGTTTTCGCCTTAGTTTAATGGTCTTGGTTTTTCTTTTTTTTTATTCGTCATTTTTCCTTGGGTATCGATTTGTTCTACCACAAGTCGAAATATCCAAGTTTTTTTTCCCCAGCGACCAGTACCACCATATATATATATATATATATATATATATATATATATATATATATATATATATATATATATATATCCTGACGATTGCATCTAGCATGAAACAAACTGTCGCCTCTAAGTGTTGACTTCTATGTTCACTTTTATATTTACACATGCTCTATCTCTGATATTTAGCACTTTATCCCATAAATATAGCACACTTTAAGACTATATTTCTTCATTCATATATATATATATATATAAATATATATATATATATATATATATATATATATATATATATATATATATATATATATATATATATATATTTTAAATAAAAACAGACCACTTTAAGGTTCCATATAATAAATTATTTCACCACAGCCCTTCCAAAGGACAGTGGATCATCAGATTTATTTCCAAATATTTGGAAATAAATCTGATGATCCACTGTCCTTTGGAAGGGCTGTGGTGAAATAATTTATTATATGGAACCTTAAAGTGGTCTGTTTTTATTTAAATTATTAGCTCTGATTTACATTGAGCTCTCTGAATTCTATCCTCATTGGGTCTACCCATACGGATTACCTAGTTTTTCCTAAACTATATATATATATATATATATATATATATATATATATCGTTCAATTGAAATTAACATTCTTCAATAGAAGAACAGACAAAATTAATTATTCCTGAACAAATAATATGTTGAAATTTATAAATCCCCATAATAAAGCTATTTTTAATAAATTTTATGGCATCAACAATTCTCCATGTAATTGTAGCAACGGAGATATGTGTCCTGTGTATCGTAAATGCAGTGCATCTAACGTAATTTAACAGGCAACAGTCTACCCTAAAGAGAACAAGGACAACCACTATGTCTATATTAGCATTTTCGCCGGAGATTGGTAGCAGCGGCTGTATACGCATCTGCATTAATTTTCCAACCACAAATTAAAATGTCAAGCTATACATTACAAAAATCTAAGAATTGAGGGAGACAAACAAAACCCTAAGATTGATGCCCAACTACTCCTCCCATTTTATATACCCTTACCAATTTCCCATCTGCTTCCTTCTATATAAATATATCTCCTCCATCACTAAATTACTATTCATTCTTGGTGACTATCAATAATATCCCCGCATTACTCTAAATTTTTCCCTTCTCTTTCCTTTGTTTGTCCTAATATTGTTTATAGACATTTGAATTTTTTTCTCATTTTTAAGTTTCTCTATATTATCTTTCATTATCCACTACATACAGGCATTACATTTCCACTACAATGATTTATGATATAATAATAAAAAAATTGATAACATTTATTTATGAGGTTTATGAGTTCTCCTTAAATTTGTATATATATATATATATATATATATATATATATATATATATATATATATATATATATATATATATATAAACACGCATATATACACATGTACATACATATATATATATAATCATTTATTCGAAAATTATAACATAAAAATGTTATTAAATCACTACAAAAATAGCTATTTTGTTTCAACAGTCCTGGTATCATATCAAGTGATGGTGTTGAATGCAGAATAAAGAGTTTTAAAAGGTTCAAATCTAAATTGGATTTGAACCTTTTAAAACTCTTTATTGTCACAAATAGCAACCAAATACCAATACATCACTACAAGATGTTACTAATACTACCAGGAGATTAATACCAAATTATATTAAATCCAAATAAATTTTACAAATAGAAAGATAAGGCATATATGATGAAATACAGTACAACTAAAATATAAGAAAAAATCATAATCAAATTCCAAAGTTTAACTAAATTGTAAGATAAAAGTTAGAGTGTGTTAATAATTTACCATTAACTTGGATATTTGGTTTAATAAAGCATTCTTATTAAACAACCTGATGATTTGCAATTTGTCATGTAAACACAGAAAGCAGGATTCATAGAAGGATATACATGTCCTTGCCATTTTAAAACATTTCCAGTCAACCTTAAAAGTTTTAATATCTTTCAAACTCCAAAATATTTAGAAAATGATGTGTTATTTTTATAAGTATTATTAGTAAAAGACAATGTATTTGGTACCACCTAGTCTTGAAAGAATTCTTAGTACTACCAATATATAATTTTTCAACCGTCGAATTCTCTAATAGAACGAAATTAAACAAGAGATTTAGTTAAACATTTGTTTGGAAATTGGCATTGGTCAGAATTCCTACAATTACATTGGCCAGTATCATTAGTAATATTTATCTTGGAGCGTGTATTATGATTCTGATTTATTGGTACGCATCGAAACACGACTGCTATTTTATAGTGATTTTGAAATGTTTTCAGTGTAATATCCTTATATATATATATATATATATATATATATATATATATATATATATATATATGAAGAAATATAGTCTTAAAGTGTGCTATATTTATGGGATAAAGTGCTCAATATCAGAGATAGAGCGTGTGTAAATATAAAAGTGAACATAGAAGTCAACATTTAGAGGCGACAGTCTGTTTCATGCTAGTGCAATCGTCAGGCAACTAGTATATATGCCTGACGATTGCACTAGCATGAAACAGACTGTCGCCTCTAAGTGCTGACTTATATGTTCACTTTTATATATATATATATATATATATATATATATATATTTATATATATATATATATATATATATATATATATATATATATATATATATATATATATATATATATTAAAAAGAGGAGTGGTACCGAAAACGTTTTTGGTTGTAATGTGGATTTTTTAAAAAATATTATGCTTTATTTTCCATAATTTTACTACACTTGTTTCTGTTCTCGCGACCGTCTTCAGGTAAAGGGTGAAGATTTCCACATATTATTAAAAATAATTAATTTTTCCTTTATGTTTTTCAATGTTAAATATTCTTGATACGAGACATTCTCTATTTTTGTGTTACTAATCCGAATGTCTTTCTTGAAATGGCTGTGAAGAATTCTGCGCGAAGGGTCATAAAACAATTAAGGTTGTTTTGAGAAGTGATGAATTAGTTGTCGGTATCTTATCTTTTAATGTTCTAATGACCCCTGTGTGTTCTTGGATCTATTTTCATTTTCGTGTGTTTCTGTCAGCATGCGTGTATATATGCGTGTGCATATTCCCCCCTCAATACATACACTGTCTCACTACGAGGAATTAGTAAACACATTTGTACATATACACACATACATAAACATACACACACATACATACACACACACACATGTAGTAAAATTATGAAAAATAAAGCATAATATATTTTTTAAATAAATCCACATTACAACCAAAAACGTTTGCGGTACCTCTCTTCTTTTTAATATACACACTTTTCTCTCGTTGGAACCACTATAACCTCTTCCTTTTATATATATATATTTATATATATATATATATATATATATATATATATATATATATATATATATATATATAATTAGGCACGTTCTAAACACGTTCAATTAAAAAGATCAAGTTGAATTAAAATTTGTGGATAAATTCTCTGAGGTTTATATGTTGTTATTGTTATGTCGATCATTGCAGAACCAATGTGGTGTCTTTGTGGTAGTTAGAATTGATTCGTCTCTATACCGGTATTCTTCAAGCTTCCCAAAGAATACCAGGATATAGACGAATCAATTCTAACTACATATATATATATATATATATATATATATATATATATATATATATATATATATATATATATGTATATATATATGATGAAAATGTGGAAAAGACAAAGCAAAATCCGAATGTGTCAGTTTACTGTTTTTATTTTGTTTTTGTTTTTGTTATTCTGTCGACGTCAGACGTTTCGGTCAAATAGACCTTCTTCGGGACATGGTTAATGGAGACATATTTATATTAGATTTAAGTTTGATGAAGAGACGATATATACAGGACTGGTCAGAAACAGAAAAACTGAAATTCTAAAGTCAGAGTATTCTTTCTTGGAGTCGGATACGCTGGCGTCGCGTGGGCGGCAACTACGAAGACATGCGTATAGGGAAAAGATTGTGTCCTAAGTGGAAGGTGAGGGGGACTTATTTAAAACTATAGCTTATCGGTACGTTTGTCACGCATTAATCTTGCTACACAGCTCGCTATCTGGAAGAACCCTGGTCGGTTATTTACTGTGTGTGAGGTGGCTATCATGCCATGCCGTATATATATATATATATATATATATATATATATATATATATATATATATATATATTGCCACACAGATGAGCTGTGATGCAGCGAAACAGGCTTGTATGTGGATAACTAAACATATATATATATATATATATATATATATATATATATATATATATGTATTATGAAAATATTAACACAATTGTCTAATAAATTCTGCTTGTGATATTCCTAGTTACAAAAACAGTTAATAAATCTTATAAGCCATATTGATCAACATATTGGTATAAATAATTTTTATTACCCTCCGTGGATTTTCAGTAGAGGGGCACTTGACCAAGTCTTGATGTTACATGTTTTATGAACTGGATCATTAAAAAAACCCTTTGATGTTAAAATTGTTGGAATATCAGGCTCAACTGTAAATCCTAGATGAATAAAAATGACTAAAGTAAACAGATAGTCGGTGATTTCATTAGATTCTTTTAAAACGCAATTCTCTTTCCGCAAATGTTGTAGAGACCGCTTAAAATAACAACGGATTTAAAAGACGTGAGAATACATCGGTAGCGAATCTACGTAGGAAAAAATGGAATTCTATGCCGGACACACCAAATAAGAGAATTCTTCGCTGGACACACCAAATAGTGAATTATACGCTAATCACACCAAAAAAGGAGAATTCTACGCTGGTCACACCAAAAAAGGAGAATTCTACGCTGGACACACCAAATAAGAGAATTCTACGCTGACACCGCAAAAAAGTGAATTATATGCTGGTCACACCAAAAAATGAAAATTATACGCTGGTCACACCAAAAAAGGAGAATTCTACGCTGGTCACACCAAAAAAGGAGAATTCTACGCTGGACACACCAAAAAAGTGAATTATATGCTGGTCACACCAAAAAAAGAAAATTATACGCTGGTCACACCAAAAAAGGAGAATCCTACGCTGGACACACCAAATAAGAGAATTCTACGCTGGACACACCAAAAAAGTAAATTATATCCTGGTCGCACCAAAAAAAGAAAATTATACGCTGGTCACACCAAAAAAGGAGAATCCTACGCTGGACACACCAAATAAGAGAATTCTACGCTGGACACACCAAAAAAGTAAATTATATCCTGGTCGCACCAAAAAAAGAAAATTATACGCTGGTCACACCAAAAAAGGAGAATCCTACGCTGGACACACCAAAAAAGTAAATTATATCCTGGTCGCACCAAAAAATGAAAATTCTACGCTGGTCACACCAAAAAAGGAGAATTCTACGCTGGACACACCAAATAAGAGAATTCTACGCTGGACACACCAAAAAAGTAAATTATATCCTGGTCGCACCAAAAAAAGAAAATTATACGCTGGTCACACCAAAAAAGGAGAATCCTACGCTGGACACACCAAATAAGAGAATTCTACGCTGGACACACCAAAAAAGTAAATTATATCCTGGTCACACCAAAAAAAGAAAATTATACGCTGGTCACACCAAAAAAGGAGAATCCTACGCTGGACACACCAAATAAGAGAATTCTACGCTGGACACACCAAAAAAGTAAATTATATCCTGGTCGCACCAAAAAAAGAAAATTATACGCTGGTCACACCAAAAAAGGAGAATCCTACGCTGGACACACCAAAAAAGTAAATTATATCCTGGTCGCACCAAAAAATGAAAATTCTACGCTGGTCACACCAAAAAAGGAGAATTCTACGCTGGACACACCAAATAAGAGAATTCTACGCTGGACTCACCAAAAAAGTAAATTATATCCTGGTCGCACCAAAAAAAGAAAATTATACGCTGGTCACACCAAAAAAGGAGAATCCTACGCTGGACACACCAAATAAGAGAATTCTACGCTGGACACACCAAAAAAGTAAATTATATCCTGGTCGCACCAAAAAATGAAAATTCTACGCTGGTCACACCAAAAAAGGAGAATTATACGCTGGACACACCAAATAAGAGAATTCTACGCTGGACACACCAAAAAAGTAAATTATATCCTGGTCGCACCAAAAAAAGAAAATAATACGCTGGTCACACCAAAAAAGGAGAATCCTACGCTGGACACACCAAATAAGAGAATTCTACGCTGGACACACCAAAAAAGTAAATTATATCCTGGTCGCACCAAAAAAAGAAAATTATACGCTGGTCACACCAAAAAAGGAGAATTATACGCTGGACACACCAAATAAGAGAATTCTACGCTGGACACACCAAAAAAGTAAATTATATCCTGGTCGCACCAAAAAAAGACAATTATACGCTGGTCACACCAAAAAAGAAGAATTCTACGCTGGACACACCAAATAAGAGAATTCTACGCTGGACACACCAAATAAGAGAATTCTACGCTGGACACACCAAAAAAGTAAATTATATCCTGGTCGCACAAAAAAAAGAAAATTATACGCTGGTCACACCAAAAAAAGAAAATTATACGCTGGTCACACCAAAAAAGAAGAATTCTACGCTGGACACACCAAATAAGAGAATTCTACGCTGGACACACCAAAAAAGTAAATTATATACTGGTCGCACCAAAAAAAGAAAATTATACGCTGGTCACACCAAAAAAGGAGAATTCTACGCTGGACACACCAAATAAGAGAATTCTACGCTGGACACACCAAAAAAGTAAATTATATCCTGGTCGCACCAAAAAAAGAAAATTATACGCTGGTCACACCAAAAAAGGAGAATCCTACGCTGGACACACCAAATAAGAGAATTCTACGCTGACACCGCAAAAAAGTGAATTATATGCTGGTCACACCAAAAAAGGAGAATCCTACGCTGGACACACCAAATAAGAGAATTCTACGCTGGACACACCAAAAAAGTAAATTATATCCTGGTCGCACCAAAAAAGGAGAATTCTACGCTGGACACACCAAAAAAGTAAATTATATGCTGGTCACACCAAAAAAAGAAAATTATACGCTGGTCACACCAAAAAAGAAGAATCCTACGCTGGACACACCAAAAAAGTAAATTATATCCTGGTCGCACCAAAAAATGAAAATTCTACGCTGGTCACACCAAAAAAGGAGAATTCTACGCTGGACACACCAAATAAGAGAATTCTACGCTGGACACACCAAAAAAGTAAATTATATCCTGGTCGCACCAAAAAAAGAAAATTCTACGCTGGACACACCAAAAAAGTAAATTATATCCTGGTCGCACCAAAAAAAGAAAATTCTACGCTGGACACACCAAAAAAGTAAATTATATCCTGGTCGCACCAAAAAAAGAAAATTCTACGCTGGACACACCAAAAAAGTAAATTATATCCTGGTCGCACCAAAAAAAGAAAATTCAACGCTGGACACACCAAAAAAGTAAATTATATCCTGGTCGCACCAAAAAAAGAAAATTCTACGCTGGACACACCAAAAAAGTAAATTATATCCTGGTCGCACCAAAAAAAGAAAATTCTACGCTGGACACACCAAAAAAGTAAATTATATCCTGGTCGCACCAAAAAAAGAAAATTCTACGCTGGACACACCAAAAAAGTAAATTATATCCTGGTCGCACCAAAAAAAGAAAATTCTACGCTGGACACACCAAAAAAGTAAATTATATCCTGGTCGCACCAAAAAAAGAAAATTCTACGCTGGACACACCAAAAAAGTAAATCATATCCTGGTCGCACCAAAAAAAGAAAATTCTACGCTGGACACACCAAAAAAGTAAATTATATCCTGGTCGCACCAAAAAAAGAAAATTTTTACGCTGGACACACCAAAAAAGTAAATTATATCCTGGTCGCATCAAAAAAAGAAAATTCTACGTTGGACACACCAAAAAAGTAAATTATATCCTGGTCGCACCAAAAAAAGAAAATTCTACGCTGGACACACCAAAAAAGTAAATTATATCCTGGTCGCACCAAAAAAAGAAAATTCTACGCTGGACACACCAAAAAAAGTAAATTATATCCTGGTCGCACCAAAAAAAGAAAATTCTACGCTGGACACACCAAAAAAGTAAATTATATCCTGGTCGCACCAAAAAAAGAAAATTCAACGCTGGACACACCAAAAAAGTAAATTATATCCTGGTCGCACCAAAAAAAGAAAATTATACGCTGGTCACACCAAAAAAGGAGAATCCTACGCTGGACACACCAAAAAAGTAAATTATATCCTGGTCGCACCAAAAAATGAAAATTCTACGCTGGTCACACCAAAAAAGGAGAATTCTACGCTGGACACACCAAATAAGAGAATTCTACGCTGGACACACCAAAAAAGTAAATTATATCCTGGTCGCACCAAAAAAAGAAAATTATACGCTGGTCACACCAAAAAAGGAGAATCCTACGCTGGACACACCAAATAAGAGAATTCTACGCTGGACACACCAAAAAAGTAAATTATATCCTGGTCACACCAAAAAAAGAAAATTATACGCTGGTCACACCAAAAAAGGAGAATCCTACGCTGGACACACCAAATAAGAGAATTCTACGCTGGACACACCAAAAAAGTAAATTATATCCTGGTCGCACCAAAAAAAGAAAATTATACGCTGGTCACACCAAAAAAGGAGAATCCTACGCTGGACACACCAAAAAAGTAAATTATATCCTGGTCGCACCAAAAAATGAAAATTCTACGCTGGTCACACCAAAAAAGGAGAATTATACGCTGGACACACCAAATAAGAGAATTCTACGCTGGACTCACCAAAAAAGTAAATTATATCCTGGTCGCACCAAAAAAAGAAAATTATACGCTGGTCACACCAAAAAAGGAGAATCCTACGCTGGACACACCAAATAAGAGAATTCTACGCTGGACACACCAAAAAAGTAAATTATATCCTGGTCGCACCAAAAAATGAAAATTCTACGCTGGTCACACCAAAAAAGGAGAATTATACGCTGGACACACCAAATAAGAGAATTCTACGCTGGACACACCAAAAAAGTAAATTATATCCTGGTCGCACCAAAAAAAGAAAATAATACGCTGGTCACACCAAAAAAGGAGAATCCTACGCTGGACACACCAAATAAGAGAATTCTACGCTGGACACACCAAAAAAGTAAATTATATCCTGGTCGCACCAAAAAAAGAAAATTATACGCTGGTCACACCAAAAAAGGAGAATTATACGCTGGACACACCAAATAAGAGAATTCTACGCTGGACACACCAAAAAAGTAAATTATATCCTGGTCGCACCAAAAAAAGACAATTATACGCTGGTCACACCAAAAAAGAAGAATTCTACGCTGGACACACCAAATAAGAGAATTCTACGCTGGACACACCAAATAAGAGAATTCTACGCTGGACACACCAAAAAAGTAAATTATATCCTGGTCGCACAAAAAAAAGAAAATTATACGCTGGTCACACCAAAAAAAGAAAATTATACGCTGGTCACACCAAAAAAGAAGAATTCTACGCTGGACACACCAAATAAGAGAATTCTACGCTGGACACACCAAAAAAGTAAATTATATACTGGTCGCACCAAAAAAAGAAAATTATACGCTGGTCACACCAAAAAAGGAGAATTCTACGCTGGACACACCAAATAAGAGAATTCTACGCTGGACACACCAAAAAAGTAAATTATATCCTGGTCGCACCAAAAAAAGAAAATTATACGCTGGTCACACCAAAAAAGGAGAATCCTACGCTGGACACACCAAATAAGAGAATTCTACGCTGACACCGCAAAAAAGTGAATTATATGCTGGTCACACCAAAAAATGAAAATTATACGCTGGTCACACCAAAAAAGGAGAATCCTACGCTGGACACACCAAATAAGAGAATTCTACGCTGGACACACCAAAAAAGTAAATTATATCCTGATCGCACCAAAAAAGGAGAATTCTACGCTGGACACACCAAAAAAGTAAATTATATCCTGGTCGCACCAAAAAAAGAAAATTCTACGCTGGTCACACCAAAAAAGGAGAATTCTACGCTGGTCACACCAAAAAAGGAGAATCCTACGCTGGACACACCAAATAAGAGAATTCTACGCTGGACACACCAAAAAAGTAAATTATATCCTGGTCGCACCAAAAAAGGAGAATTCTACGCTGGACACACCAAAAAAGTAAATTATATGCTGGTCACACCAAAAAAAGAAAATTATACGCTGGTCACACCAAAAAAGAAGAATCCTACGCTGGACACACCAAAAAAGTAAATTATATCCTGGTCGCACCAAAAAATGAAAATTCTACGCTGGTCACACCAAAAAAGGAGAATTCTACGCTGGACACACCAAATAAGAGAATTCTACGCTGGACACACCAAAAAAGTAAATTATATCCTGGTCGCACCAAAAAAAGAAAATTCTACGCTGGACACACCAAAAAAGTAAATTATATCCTGGTCGCACCAAAAAAAGAAAATTCTACGCTGGACACACCAAAAAAGTAAATTATATCCTGGTCGCACCAAAAAAAGAAAATTCTACGCTGGACACACCAAAAAAGTAAATTATATCCTGGTCGCACCAAAAAAAGAAAATTCAACGCTGGACACACCAAAAAAGTAAATTATATCCTGGTCGCACCAAAAAAAGAAAATTCTACGCTGGACACACCAAAAAAGTAAATTACATCCTGGTCGCACCAAAAAAAGAAAATTCTACGCTGGACACACCAAAAAAGTAAATTATATCCTGGTCGCACGAAAAAAAGAAAATTCTACGCTGGACACACCAAAAAAGTAAATTATATCCTGGTCGCACCAAAAAAAGAAAATTCTACGCTGGACACACCAAAAAAGTAAATTATATCCTGGTCGCACCAAAAAAAGAAAATTCTACGCTGGACACACCAAAAAAGTAAATCATATCCTGGTCGCACCAAAAAAAGAAAATTATACGCTGGTCACACCAAAAAAGGAGAATCCTACGCTGGACACACCAAAAAAAGAAAATTCTACGCTGGACACACCAAAAAAGTAAATTATATCCTGGTCGCACGAAAAAAAGAAAATTCTACGCTGGACACACCAAAAAAGTAAATTATATCCTGGTCGCACCAAAAAAAGAAAATTCTACGCTGGACACACCAAAAAAGTAAATTATATCCTGGTCGCACCAAATAAGAGAATTCTACGCTGGACACACCAAAAAAGTAAATTATATACTGGTCGCACCAAAAAAAGAAAATTATACGCTGGTCACACCAAAAAAGGAGAATTCTACGCTGGACACACCAAATAAGAGAATTCTACGCTGGACACACCAAAAAAGTAAATTATATCCTGGTCGCACCAAAAAAAGAAAATTATACGCTGGTCACACCAAAAAAGGAGAATCCTACGCTGGACACACCAAATAAGAGAATTCTACGCTGACACCGCAAAAAAGTGAATTATATGCTGGTCACACCAAAAAATGAAAATTATACGCTGGTCACACCAAAAAAGGAGAATCCTACGCTGGACACACCAAATAAGAGAATTCTACGCTGGACACACCAAAAAAGTAAATTATATCCTGATCGCACCAAAAAAGGAGAATTCTACGCTGGACACACCAAAAAAGTAAATTATATCCTGGTCGCACCAAAAAAAGAAAATTCTACGCTGGTCACACCAAAAAAGGAGAATTCTACGCTGGTCACACCAAAAAAGGAGAATCCTACGCTGGACACACCAAATAAGAGAATTCTACGCTGGACACACCAAAAAAGTAAATTATATCCTGGTCGCACCAAAAAAGGAGAATTCTACGCTGGACACACCAAAAAAGTAAATTATATGCTGGTCACACCAAAAAAAGAAAATTATACGCTGGTCACACCAAAAAAGAAGAATCCTACGCTGGACACACCAAAAAAGTAAATTATATCCTGGTCGCACCAAAAAATGAAAATTCTACGCTGGTCACACCAAAAAAGGAGAATTCTACGCTGGACACACCAAATAAGAGAATTCTACGCTGGACACACCAAAAAAGTAAATTATATCCTGGTCGCACCAAAAAAAGAAAATTCTACGCTGGACACACCAAAAAAGTAAATTATATCCTGGTCGCACCAAAAAAAGAAAATTCTACGCTGGACACACCAAAAAAGTAAATTATATCCTGGTCGCACCAAAAAAAGAAAATTCTACGCTGGACACACCAAAAAAGTAAATTATATCCTGGTCGCACCAAAAAAAGAAAATTCAACGCTGGACACACCAAAAAAGTAAATTATATCCTGGTCGCACCAAAAAAAGAAAATTCTACGCTGGACACACCAAAAAAGTAAATTACATCCTGGTCGCACCAAAAAAAGAAAATTCTACGCTGGACACACCAAAAAAGTAAATTATATCCTGGTCGCACGAAAAAAAGAAAATTCTACGCTGGACACACCAAAAAAGTAAATTATATCCTGGTCGCACCAAAAAAAGAAAATTCTACGCTGGACACACCAAAAAAGTAAATTATATCCTGGTCGCACCAAAAAAAGAAAATTCTACGCTGGACACACCAAAAAAGTAAATCATATCCTGGTCGCACCAAAAAAAGAAAATTCTACGCTGGACACACCAAAAAAGTAAATTATATCCTGGTCGCACCAAAAAAAGAAAATTTTTACGCTGGACACACCAAAAAAGTAAATTATATCCTGGTCGCATCAAAAAAAGAAAATTCTACGTTGGACACACCAAAAAAGTAAATTATATCCTGGTCGCACCAAAAAAAGAAAATTCTACGCTGGACACACCAAAAAAGTAAATTATATCCTGGTCGCACCAAAAAAAGAAAATTCTACGCTGGACACACCAAAAAAAGTAAATTATATCCTGGTCGCACCAAAAAAAGAAAATTCTACGCTGGACACACCAAAAAAGTAAATTATATCCTGGTCGCACCAAAAAAAGAAAATTCAACGCTGGACACACCAAAAAAGTAAATTATATCCTGGTCGCACCAAAAAAAGAAAATTCTACGCTGGACACACCAAAAAAGTAAATTATATCCTGGTCGCACCAAAAAAAGAAAATTCTACGCTGGACACACCAAAAAAAGTAAATTATATCCTGGTCGCACCAAAAAAAGAAAATTCTACGCTGGACACACCAAAAAAGTAAATTATATCCTGGTCGCACCAAAAAAAGAAAATTCTACGCTGGACACACCAAAAAAAGTAAATTATATCCTGGTCGCACCAAAAAAAGAAAATTCAACGCTGGACACACCAAAAAAGTAAATTATATCCTGGTCGCACCAAAAAAAGAAAATTCTACGCTGGACACACCAAAAAAGTAAATTATATCCTGGTCGCACCAAAAAAAGAAAATTCTACGCTGGACACACCAAAAAAGTAAATTATATCCTGGTCGCACCAAAAAAAGAAAATTCTACGCTGGACACACCAAAAAAGTAAATTATATCTTGGTCGCACCAAAAAAAGAAAATTCTACGCTGGACACACCAAAAAAGTAAATTATATCCTGGTCGCACCAAAAAAAGAAAATTCTACGCTGGACACACCAAAAAAGTAAATTATATCCTGGTCGCACCAAATAAGAGAATTCTACGCTGGACACGAAATGTACATGCCCTGTGTTAACTCACCATGGTGTTACTGATCTTCTAATCTCTACAAATGTTTTACAGGGAATGGTGAAATTTTATCCCTCCTTCTTTTAACGTCTTTCTTCAATGTCTATACTAAGTTCATTTTAGCTATTCATTTCACTTGATATGAATTATCTTCCATGCATTTTCAGGTTTATGCCTTTAAACTGAATTCATTCTTATTCCTTCCTATTTGTCTTGAGTTACAAAACTGATATCTCGTTTGTGACTTTCCAATGTCTACGTGTACTATTCTTCTATTTGCTGTTGATAAAAATATTTCCGTCTGTTTCCAAAGCTATTAACCTGTGCTGTCAAAATCCGGTAATAATATCGCCTTTCTTTGATTTTTACATAGATAAAAATTTAAAAAGAACTGATGATAGATTAGGTGACTGTAGTTTGTGTTATGAATAGAATCGTAAGGATGCGCTGAGTTGCCTCATCAGTGATGTTATCACTTGGGGTCATTATACCTGTTTACCCAAGCAACCCTACCGAAACAATACCTATTCCGGTAGGCGATCCTGCAGCAAATATCCAAAAATGCACAACAACGGATTTATAAAGAACTGCTGATCTTAAAATAGCAAGTGACCAATCAGAAAAGCCCTGTGTTGCTTCCTCCTTAACCAAGACGAGACAAAAAGAGAACAAACTTAATGCTCATCTTTTCCGTCTTAGGTTCAACATGAGGAAAGACACACTCTCAACGGACACTACTCGACATAACAGGTAAGTAATTTCTACTTGTCGCCAGAAAAGTTTTTATCTCCTAGGAAACGATACTTCACTATAAAAAAAAACAAAAAAACATTCATACACATTCGTTGGTCATAGGAATTAGGATCAGAAACGTTTCTTGCTTTGTTTGTCCTTTCTCTCCACAACAACTGATTTATAAAGAACTGCCACTGCTGATCTTGAAATATCAGGCGACCAATCAGAAAGGACCTACGTCACTTCCTCTTCAACCAAGACGAGACTAAAAGAGAACAAACTAAATGTCTTTTCCCTCTTAGGGTCCAACATGCGGAAAGACCCACGCTCCCAACAAACACTGCATGACATAACAGGTAAGTATTTCCTATTTGTCGCCAGGAAAGTTTTTATCTCCTAGGAAACGATACATCACTATAAAAAAACATTAGTTGGTCATAGGAATTAGGATCAGAAACGTATCTTGACCTTACCCCCAACAACGTTTCCCCTTCCCCCACTCCTCTTCCCAAACGTTCCGAAAAAAAAGCTAAATATATTCTGAACGAAATTGTATGTCTTCAGCTAAAGAAAATGTATTTTCTTTATAATTATTTTATATATAAAAATGCATTGTTAGTATTTTTACTATTAAAATATATTACATGCTTTCATAGTGTTTTGTTTTGCTTGGTGGTTCACTAATTACCCATAGCTGGGAATCTAATAGGTGCCACCTCATCGAGTGAGGGTGGACATGGAAACAAAAGCAACTAAGAGGTGTTTCATCAATCCTCAAAACCTTCAATCTCCCGATCAGAGTCCTTGCTGCCGGATATTGTTTATCGTCATACTCAGGACTGGAGAAATTTTTACTTGACTTCCGGTTTCTCTTTTTGCACATATCATCGCTACGCTACAACTCAAAATGGAAATACAAAAATATACTTTCGGCCCTCAAAATACCAGATCCTCCTCAAGGAAAGATATTATTGAAGCGTGCTTGTTTTCCGGAGATCTCTTTTTATGCAGCACCTGCCCATAATCTTTTGATTAAAGTTGAGTTTCAAATGATTACTTATGTTTCACCAAATTACAGAATCACTTAAGAAATAATAACAATGGAAATGACTAAACTGGATATCACATGAAACTGGCCCGGTTCACACTCCTCTCAGGTCTTCCTGTTCCTTCTAAAGTCTTTCATAATACTTCAGATAAAAGGTTAGGAAGGAAACAGGAGTAGATAGGTTTGCCTTTCGCCCGGTTCATACTCCTCCCAGGTCTTTTCGACTGAGTAGAGGTTAATCCCTTGTTTCCAGTTCAGTGGGTTTTCGGTTCTTTCTAAAGTCTACTTCAATTCTATACTTCTAACATCTCCGTTTCAAATTTATCTATTCCTTAATAGGAATAGATAAATTTACCTATCGTACGGTTCCTGATCCTCCCCTGTCTTTTGAACAGGGGTAGTTGATTTGTCGCTTCTTCCCTGTTTAGGATTGGGTTTCCTGTTCCTTCTAAAGTCTTTTAATTCCCGCTCACTCCCAGCAGCCTCTTGCGCCTTAGTGGCATTATCGCCTTCCTTGGAGGGAATTGATTAAAAGAAAAATTTAACAGAATGTATAAATTTGGAAAGAGTACTTCCCTGAAAAATTGTTTTATGAAAAATATTTTATAAATTTCAAACTTGGTCAATGAATACCAAATTTTTCCTTGTAGGGAAACGGCTAACATTACCATTCACATGGAGCCTTTGCTTAAAATCCTGACAGAGTCTGCGTTTTCTGCGACTTCCAGTCACTGCCATGCGTGATACAGATCATGTATCAAAAGATACATGATCGCCTAAGCGTAGTAGGTTGCCATTTCTTTCTGCGGTAGACCAGTTGCCATCCAAGGCTATAGAACCCAGTCTGTTCTGCTATTTACACATAGCTGGGTGGAGAAGAAGATGCATACTTTTCTCAAGGATATTAGCACGTAAGTGAATGTAACTGATTCGACTGGAATTCGAACTCGGGTCTCCGACTCCTCAATCCGAGCCACTATTCATTACCCCACCGACTTTACTCTTTTATCTCTTCATTTTTTTGTAGAATTTTAGCTGTCCTTCAGCGTTGCAACATCTTGGTTTCATTGCTTGCTAGTAATACAGATTTCGTTTTTCTTTTGAAAAAATCCTTTGACCGTCTCTTGTACTGTTCATTCTATTACATATCTACGCGAAATTATTTATGAATAAATGTCTCAGACAAATGACAAGGAAAGATACGTGTCGAGCAGAGAAAGGGTGATATATGACATAGCATATTTCTAAATTTTATTAGCGAACTTATCTACAAGTAATTTAAATGTAAGACGACTTTTTCCAAGTATCAACACAGGAGTCTCCCAATAAAATTATAAAAACAGAGTAAAAATGAAATGTATTTGAATGCGAGCAGCGTTTGATTTAGACAGAGTTCCTTTTTATCTAAACGGTTTTAAATGTACCAACATTGTCTAATCGTCTTGTTTTGAGACTCTTTCTATTCATGGGTGAAGTTTTGTAAATTTTTTTTTTCGATTTCATTTTAACTTCATACTATGGTTTGCATATAGTGGACAACAAATCTATGTCGTTTCAAAGAAAGCAAATATCGCTCTTCTTCGAGCCGTGACATAAAATCATGAACTCCTCTCGTTTAGTCTGTCCTGGGTGTTTACGATAAATAATATTGGTGTCCTGGGTAAGACGATAAACTACATCCGCGTCCTGGGTAAGACGATAAACTACATCCGCGTCCTGGGTAAGACGATAAACTACATCCGCGTCCTGGGTAAGACTATAAACTACATCCGCGTCCTGGGTAAGACTATAAACTGCATCCGAGTCCTGGGTAAGACGATAAACTACATCCGCGTCCTGGGTAAGACTATAAACTGCATCCGCGTCCTGGGTTAGACTATAAACTGCATCCGAGTCCTGGGTAAGACGATAAACTACATCCGCGTCCTGGGTAAGATTATAAACTGCATCCGCGTCCTGTGTAAGACGATAAACTACATCCGCGTTCTGGGTAAAACGATAAACTACATTCGCGTCCTGGGTAAGACGATAAACTACAGCCGCGTTCTGGGTAAGTTGATAAACTACGCCCAACATAAGCGCTTTGACAGGAGGTTTTGAGGAGCGTGGAACCACCTCTTAATTGCTGGTGTCCCCAGGTCCACCCTAACGCGGGGTGGTAGCACCTGTCATGTTCCCAGCTATAAGCAAATAGCTAACCACCCCCTTAAATGTGTCGCAACGCTACTAAAGTATAAAAATAGGTTTTAAGGACCAGAATAGGTTTTTTGGAAAAATTATTACCAGCAATACATTTCTGAAGAAAAAAATTATTCCCTGCAATATATCTTTGGTAAAAAATATTACCAACGATATATTTTTGAAAAAAAAATATTACCATCAATAAAAATCTCGTCAGCATTAAATAACCCATTGAGGTGTTGATATGCCGTAAAACAAAAACAAACCAAACCAAACTGGCGTTTAGTATAATGTTCTAACAAAAAACAAGACTGTGACGCGGCACGACGCCGTGTACCTCTCTGATTTTGAAACATTTGCTTACAGGTGTATCCTCCTACGGCACTTTAGGCATTTCCCTTATACCTGTAATATATTGAACAGCATAGCTCGACTACAGACAGTCATAGCAAGTCGTTGAAAAGTATGCGTCGTTTTCAAACATGGTTGAATAAAATCTCGTATTAGTTGATCACGTGATTTACATATGCCAGCATTTCAATGTTCAACCGCTGCCACCTGCTATTCAGTCGGAGAGGCTGCGGGTAAGTCAGTCGGATAGTTTAAAACGATTCAACTTTTCAGACACTCGGTATTCTCCGTTTGAATGAATCGAGAACCCCGCGACCATAACGACAGAATTGAAAAT
The DNA here is from genome assembly GCA_964036315.1 of Acanthosepion esculentum. NCBI lineage: Eukaryota > Metazoa > Mollusca > Cephalopoda > Sepiida > Sepiidae > Acanthosepion > Acanthosepion esculentum. The sequence goes on from OZ038492.1 coordinate 109,272,458, forward strand.
AGCATTTCAACAGCATTAATGCCAACAAAAGAAAACAATGTCGCTGAATGCTGGACAATCTCCTCATAGATAAAAAGGAGACTTGAGGCAACAGAAATGTGGTTCTACAGAAGGATGATGAGAATAGTGCTGACGGAATGTGTGAGCAACTTGGATGTTTTTTAGGAAAACGGAAACCAAACGGGCTCTCATGATTAAAAAAAAAGAGTCAGTTGCAATGTCTTGAAACTAAAGAAATTCGCTCCGTATTGAAAGCAAGAGGGCCAGAGAGATACCACGAGTAATCTGCTTAACCAGCTTGTGTAAATGGATGCCACTATAGAGGGGTGGGGTGGTGGCAATGCAAACATTAATTAGAGCTACAAATAATAGGAAGTTATGGAGAACCATGATCGCCCACGTCATGGCATACAGTAGTTTTCTGTATATTGTACACGTCACCATTTTTTTCATTTCTCGAAAGAAATGTAAGAATCTAACGAAAAAAACAAAAACAAAACAATGACACATCGTGTAATAAGAAATATGAAATACGACATTTGCCAATTATTATTTCATTTTCAATTTCACTTTCACTTTCGCTTTCTCTGTAGGATTCCATTTGTTTATTCCATTTATCGTTTTCCGTTCTTAATCAATTGTTCCTTTGCTTCCAACTGCCGCTATCATTCTTCTCTCCGGTGTCGTTTATTTGACTGTGTTTGCTTTTTTCGATTTTTGTCTTTTCTAATCTTTCTTTCTTTCTTTCTTTCTTTCTTTCTTTCTTTCTTTCTTTCTTTCTTCGTCTATCCACTTCGCTGAATTCATTAGTCTTTCTTATCGGTTCTTTCTTAGACAGTCAGTACCTTTCTTTCTTTCTTTCTTTCTTCCTTTTTCTTTATCCTTTCTTTTTCTTTCTGTCTTCGTCATTCTATTTAGCTTACTTTCTTTCTTTCTTTTTTGATCTTTTTAGTCAATCAATACATTTCTTTCTTTCCTTCTTTCTTCCTTTCCTTCTGTCTTTCTTTCGTTTTCTTTCTTCCTTTCTTTTTTTTCTTTCTTTCTTTGTTATTCTGATCTTTCTTAGTCAGTCAGTACCTTTCTTTTTCTTCTGTCTTTCTTTCCTTCTGTCTTTCTTTCGTTTTCTTTCTTTTTTCTTTCTTTTTTCTTTCTTTCTTTGTCATTCTGATCTTTATTAGTCAGTCAGTACCTTTCTTTTCTTCTTTGTTTCTTTCTTTCTTAACTTCTTTCCTTCTGTCTTTCTTTCTTTTTCTTTCTTTCTTTTTCTTTCTTTCTTTGTCAGTCAGTACCTCTCTTCTTTCTTTCTACTGTCCTTCTCGCCATTTCTTGATTCCACACCAGTCCTCGACTTCCTCTTTTCCGCCCATCCAACTCATCCTCCCGCTCGCTTCCCTACCTGACACTTAAGAACGCAACCATAGTAATCTTCGCTAGCAACCCGATTAGAAGCGTCATATCAGCACAACCACTTAGCAATATCTTGCTTCGAAGCTCTGCGCCAATTATAGCCTCGCCAGCAAATATGGCTTCGCGTACCGATTTCACTGGTTTCGTTGTACCGAAATTACGGATTCAGCGTCAGCAGTTGTCGCGGACAGAGAAGGAGAAGAAAGAAAAAATAAAGAGGATGAGAGGAGCAGAGAAATATTGGAATAGAGAAGGAATCGATGGCACTGATCGTTCTGGTAGGGAGGAGGGAAAACGATGGTTTCTGAGACTCTTCTCTGGGTGAGAAAAGTTCATTTTTGAAAGAAAGAAAGAAAGAAAGAAAGAAAGAAAGAATGAAAGAAAGAAAGAAAGAAAGAAAGTAATCTCTGTAAGGAAAAGTAAGATAATGAGAAGAAAGAAAAAGAAAGAAAGGACCAAAGTAAGCTATGTGAGAAAAAGTGAGATAATGAAAAGAAAGAAAGAAAGAAAGAAAGAAAGAAAGTAATCTGTGTAAGGAAAAGTAAGATAAGGAGAAGAAAGAAAGAAAGAAAGAACCAAAGTAAGCTATGTGAGAAAAAGTGAGATAATGAAAAGAAAGAAAGAAAGAAAGAAAGAAAGAAAGAAGGCTCCGTTAGGAAAAGTAAGATAATGAAAAGAAAGAAAGAAAGAAATTAAGTAAACTCTGTAAGGAAAAGTAAGATAATGAGAAGAAAGAAAGAAAGAAAGAAAGAAAAGACCAAAGAAAGCTATGTGAAAAAAAGTGAGATAATGAAAAGAAAGAAAGAAAGAAAGAAAGTAATCTCTGTAAGGAAAAGTAAGATAATGAGAAGAAAGAAAAAGAAAGAAAGGCCCAAAGAAAGCTATGTGAGAAAAAGTGAGATAATGAAAAGAAAGGAAGAAAGAAAACACTGTAAAGAAAGAAAAGAAAGGAATAAAAAAAGGATAATGAGCTAAAATAAGGGGGAAAAAAGGAAACAAAAAAATAAACACTTTAAAGAAAAAGGTCCGAGAAAGAAAAAATAAATTTTATTTGATATCTAATTGTCTAATTTGCAGAACAAGTGAACAATACTTTTTCTATTTACCTTGTCCTCTCCTCATAACTCTCCACAACTTCCTGTCTTTTGTATCTCTCAATAAACTTTGTCTTTTTGTTATTTCTCCTAAACCCTGTTCCACCATCAATTTATTTAAGCTCACGAAATAGTTTTCCTCTAGCTGTCAATCTGTCCTGTGAATATCATATTTTCAAGCCCTCTTTCCTCGTTATGTAGCCGAGAAATTTCAACTGTCTTTTCCTAAGTTTAAGTATAAATTTCATTTTTGTTTCCATTTTATAAAACTTCTTCATAAATATCGGCATGAAACTTACTCTCATAATCGATCCAGCTTCCTTTCTTAGAACGATATTTCTGTAGCTTCAAGTCTCTTCTTCATCTTATATATATATATATATATATATATATATATATATATATATATATATATATATATATATATATATATATAATACCTATTAGTGGATGCGCACGGCTGATGAGTCCCAAATATAGGACTAAACGGCCGTCCAGTGCTTTCTGCATTCTGTTGAGGTTTCTTATAAACCTCAATGAATTACTCAAATCCTCCTAACAATTTCTTGTATATCCTTGCTTGAACCGGCTTCTAATGCTCTGGATGGAGCGGCTTGGTGATAGTAGTCGTGGATCTCGGGGGCACAGTCCTTGTTTAAAGGAACTTGGATGAGTTCCACCAGGGAATATGTGAATGAGCGGCTCTATGTCAAGTTTAATTCGTTACCTTTTCGTCACCGGGGCCCGTGGTACAGTTGGTATGATGTTTGCTTAATAACGTAATTGTCCGGGTTTCAATTCCTGGTAGTGGATGCGCACTGCTGATGAGTTCAAATATAAGACAAAACGGCCGTTAGTGCTTTCTGCATTCTGTTGAGGTTTCTTCTAAAACTTGATGAATTACTTAATTATTATATATATATATATATATATATATATGTGTGTGTGTGTGTCAGCAGGTGTAACAGCAAAATTGTCCGAATCGTTTTACAGCATAATTATCCATCCCATTAATATAAAAAAAACCACTAAACTAAACGAGTTTCCTATTTCCAGGTCTCCAGATAAGATGTTCAGCCATCTCGACACAATTTCTCGTAAGAATCATAGAAAAAAAAACTTTGTACTATTCAGCTAGAAAGACAACGGATTAAAATCGTTTTGTGTCAGGCCCACTGTCTTCTCAACTAAGCAATGGCCAGAGGAAAAACATTCAGTAATGGTACCAACATTCATCTGACATCCATCTTTAAATTTTATTCAAGAACCATCAAGAGAACGGTGAATAAGTTTTAAAAAGAGGGAACAGTAGAGAGGAAAACTGGATCAAGAGGTTAAAACAGAAAGAGGGATCATCATTTGAACTTAGAGCTAACGAGATCAATTAGAAAAGATCCAACTCAATCCATAAAACGTTTGGCACGTGAGAGTTGAGTTTCACCTATGATAGCTCAAAGAGCGGTGAAAAAAGACTTGAAAATGAAATCGTACCTGAAACATGTGAAGGACCTTGTTACTCTAGGACAAAATGTTAGATTGTTAGAGAGAGCGAAGATCATCTGGCATATGTTGGAAAACGATCCTGGAATAATATATATATATATATATATATATATATATATATATATATATATTTGAACATAATTTCAATCCTTCATGAGCTTCCGATCCTTAGCTATGATTAATTAATAATGAACATATTCGTTTATGCTCAATTTCATCACGATTCATCGGTTTAGCATGGAAAAACATACATTATTGTAGTTCAAAGTCCAATAGTTCTATAAAAACCTCGAAAACTTCCAATAAGATATCTTTAATCATTTCTCAGAAATAACGGTTCAGATCTTAATCTAACATTTGGACAATTTTGCTGTTACACGATTGGGACAATTTTCGCTGTTACACCGAGTATATATATATATATATATATATATATATATATATATATATATATATATATATATATATGCATATGAACCAAATAATTAGATATTAGCAACTGTATATGCGTGCTTTAGCGTGCATACATAGATAAGCGAATCAATATTAACTTAATTTAATATAAAGTGTAAGCCAAACAGTGCTCAATGTAGGTAGACAGAGTTAAAAATTGTATCTTAATAATATATATATAAAGACATTTTATGTTTGTACATTCTTTTTATAGATACAAATATTTAAGTAAATGCTCTATTCTATAATAAACAGTATTAAACAACATTTACTGCCCTGAATGTCCGAGAAATTTTCATAGAAAATTTTCGTCCTCCGACAGGAATTGAACCTGTATCCTATACGGAACCGTCATATAGCCTAACGTGCCTTAACCGTTTCGGCCACAGAGGAGCGTTCGGTCAGCAAGGTCGATTTTACTGGCTTTAAACTTTAATCTTCCATGATTCTCTCACGTACATTCACATCTGCTCATGGCGTATCAAATGTAAACAAATGACGTCACACATTATGAAATGGGCAAAGTCCGACAATTATTTTAAAGAGATTTTTATGTTTATACATTATTTTTATATATATATATATCTAAGCAATTAAGAGATTTAATCATTCAACATCATTTCGGTATAGTTGTTGGGGGGGGGGCAAGGAACACCTGTCATATTGTACACTGTTTTTTAGAGTGAAATTAATATCTACAAGATTTGTGATCTTGTCTTAATAGAGAAAAATGTGCCTGCAGAATTCACTGGTTAGCGTCGAAGCAGTTTCTCTGATTAAAAAGGAATATGAGTTCGATTCCCGTCAGGATAAACTTTTTCTCAATTTGTGAGAGAACGGTGGTTGCCCATACAGAACGTTTTCACCTCTCCACCCCACCTTTGTTACAATACCTCATCTCGGACATATATTCAGATCGTGAAGAAGGCTGGAACGTACAACAGCGGAAAGGTTGCGAATATAGCAACAAAGATGGGGGCAACAATCCGAACAATGTAAATAATAATTTTACAAATTTAATTTTACAAATTTTACATCTAGTCAGTTCATCTACTTACTAATCACGCACTGCCCTTTAATTCATAATGTCTAGCTACCATAGCAAAGAGCTCATCCGAACAATTACCATGAAAGTATTTATAGAAAAGGCATTGGGAAGAAACTTTACGACAGTAGGAAAATGACTAGAGCCGAGATGCCAGGTCAAAACCAATGATGCTGCTGATTCTTCTTTGGATTTTATCAAGAATCTCAGAATATATATCAAGAGCACCGGGTGATATGTGGCAGCAATATTCTAAGCATGGCGAATGGTACACCCATGGGAAAACTGATAAAAAAAAGAAGAATTCCGTTATTATTTATTTTTTCGACTTTTTCCTATGAAACACGACTCAGTGCACATGTCAGTACTTCGTATGTCCATTCCACGAAGTCGTTCCTTGCAGATTCTCGACTGGATTTAAATAAGGCGAGTTTCCGTGCCAGTCAATAGTACTTCGATTTGATCACTGGTAAGGCTTGCCATTGTGTTCGTGCAGCGTTACAATTTTCGTACGCCTCCTTGGAGAAACGTCCATCGCAGACAATGGTCGTAGGACAACTAATCGACAGTCGAGACAATAGTGTCTGTGCGTAATGAAAATCTGATGCAATCACGGATGACACAATATTTTTCAAGGCCAAACAAATTTCATCATACACCCCAAAAATAAATTCATATTACTGAACAAGTCTGCAAATGATCTAATCTGAGGAAAAATAGAAATCGATTACGCCGTCATTGCAGTGAGTCTAAAACTGACCACATGATGAAAGAAAGTAAACTAAAGCGGTTGTTTCAATTAATTTGCACAGGGTTGTAGATAGTCTTTTGATAAATATGCGTCCTTAGACAAGATTCCTCTTGAAATCTAACAATAATAGCTTGTTTGTCTTTATCTTTTGTTCTCTTTTTCTCTGTATTTCTCAATTTCTTCCCTGTCATGTTGAAGTTTTAATAAGATGGAAGAAAACTGACAAGTGCCGCAGAAAATTTTTGCAATTCATCTGCCGTTATAACAGTAAACCCGGCACGAATTCTTCATCGTATAAGAGATACTTTTGGGCCCGGCGTTTGATGCCAAGCTCTGCATGCGTCCTATATACGGAAAATGGGAATAATTTATAAACGAAAAAACAACGAGAAAAAGAACGAAAAACGCTTATGAGCTAAAAAATGCAACTGGCTGTTATAGCCAGCAGTTTAACAAATGAACTTCAACCTCTCGATGTTTCTATCAACAAACCCCTTAAGACGTTAATGAGGAATGAATAGAACAATTGTTTGCGGCAGAAAGATTTTGCTACGACCCCCATTGGAGAAAGAAAAAACTGACAATTGTTCAGGTGCGCATGTGGGTGACGAATGCGTGGGGAAATAAATGATACAATGATTATTTAAGAAGGGTGGGGTATCAGTAACACAGTGGAACGGACCGAGTACGATATTCTCTTTAATCCCAGTATTGGATCCCAATAATACAATATCTTTTTTCTTTCCAAGTGATAGTGAACGCAATTATGATTGATTCGTTTTCTACGGCTTACCAACCTTTCCGGATTATTTAAAGGCAGATTGTACGGTTTTACGTTTATAGATAATAGTGACCTAATGATACACGTTTTACTAATTAATCAACAGCTAGTGGGAGAATTTATGCTATTGGTGAATTTACGCCTAAACAAACAAGAAATTAAAAGTGTATATAAAGTAGGGGATCAATTCTATATAACAATCAATATATAAACTGATCCCTCACTTTGTGACCACGGTAGTTTCTATACATTTATATTCCACAGAATATAAGTAAATCTAAAAGACATGACTAAAAGAAATTAAAAGTGGATAAAAAGTGGGTGATCAATTCTATATAACAATCACTATATAAAATAATCCCTCACTTTGTAACCACTGTAGTTACTATACATTTATATCCCGGAGAATGTAAATAAATCTAAAAGACATGCCTGTGTAGCTAATCAGTATTTCATTGATTGGTTGATTCGTTGTCTATGGCTTATCAACAAACAAGAAATTATAAGCGGATATAAAGTGGGGGATCAATTCTAAAGTTCAATCAATATATAAACTGATCCCTCACTTTGTGGCCATGATAATTTATATACATTTCTATTCCAGAGAATGTAAATAAATCTAAAAGACATGCCTGTGTAGCTAATCAGTGTTTCATTGATTGATTGATTCGTTTTCTACGGCATATGAACACTTTGCAGGTTATTTAAAGCCAGAAAATATTTCTGGATTGTAAGAATTTTTTTACTAATTTAAAAATGAGAGTAGTTAAATGAAACAAACATTTGATAAAATGAAAGCGTACCTGCACTATTTACATTATTCGGACTTTTATATTCATCTTCTTTGACATATTCACAATGGCCAAGTGGATAATGACGTTAGTTTGATCCAGTTTAGTTAGATCCAGTGACTAGATCCAAAGAGTGGTGAGTTCAATACCAAGCCACAGCAGTGGTGAACCAAAACTTGTGGAGTTGTGTTATAGGGAAATGGCATGTGGAAGTAGAACAATCTACCGCGGTGGACGCAATAAAGTGTTCGAAATTTCAATCACCTGAAGAAGGTAGGATTGTACAACGGCCGAAACGTTGTGAATATGGCAATGAAGATGGGCATAACAGTCTGAATAATGTAAATAATGCAAGTAATCATAATACCTCATCTCAGAGATATAGAGGCCGAAACGTTGTGAATATGGCAATGAAGATGAGGATAACAGTCCGAACAATGTAAATAATGCAAGTAATCATAATACCTCATCTCAGATATATAGAGAAATGAAAGTGTATTTGACGGCATTTTCAATGATTTAAAGAGTAAAAATTGCATTGGTCACTTAAATCGAAATAGATATATTCTTCTTCTTTATGGAACGTGTCCCCTCAGGACGTGGATAACCATAGCTCTTCAGAATTTCCTATCCTTTATTAAAAGTTATTGATAAATCCAATTGCATTCTTTCATTCGTAACGTCAAGACAGCAATATGAAGAGTGTTGTTCCATTTGCTTAAACATCAATATCAATTTTGTTCAGGAAATGTAATAAGAATTATTGAAGCATTACAATTTATGAATAGGTTAAAACTTTGCTTTTGCGTAAAACAGAACCTTTTTGAAAGTTAATTCTCTTTCCGCGCGGAACTCAGGCGAATGAACGTTTAGGGACGAGAGGAATAATTATCTCCTATTGGGAAAGATGAATTCACGAGGAACCCTGACGAGAGGTGAGTGACAAACACCAGTTGTTATTTAGCACGCCTAGAAGCAAAACGTGTCTGTCCACGCCAATTGCTAATATGTTGCTATGTAGACAACAGAGGAGTAAGACGTGACTGCCTATAGCAACCAATATGGTCTAACCAGGAATATAAAGAAAACCACCGACCTGTCCGTTTTCCTTTCGGGAAATATCACAAGTAAGACCCTCTCTCTTTTCTCTCTCCTTCACATTGCATATTGTATGCATATATTATGATTTCATTATGTGGAATGAATTGGAGAGACGTATGTAGATATTGAAAAAAAAATCTCTTTCAGAACAATTTGTTTGTTATTACGTTCTGTAACACTAGAGAAAATGGCTTACTTCAGAAGTAAAAACGGATTTGAACGTGTCTCGCATGTAAACTATTTGAAAAAGAAAATGGCAGCTTCCCGAGTCGTATATTTGAAAAAGGTGAGATCTCGGAGTCAGAGAACCGTTCACGAGAATCTCTTTTAACATATGCAAATTTGAACTGTCTCTCAATGTATAAAAAGTGCTTAAAGAGGCCACAGAGAGAAATGCGACTGCTGTAGCGAACAGGGGAAACGTGTTGTTGGATTGTTTGACTGTTGATTGAAGAAAATGAATTAGAGAACTGTATTGCAAACCAACATAAGCTGACTACACTTTCATTTAGTTATTCTGTTCTTGTATAAAAGTGTGACTATATCACAGATATAACAATGTCTAGAATCGTGAAAATATAAACTAGAAATAGTCTCTTTTTTCCAGAACCTCCACTAACCATTTTTAACCCGATGCTGCCAAAGACTCTGCAGAAAATGGATAATAAATTGTAAGATATACTCATCATCTAATTCGTGATTCTCAATTTAAAAAAGTACGAAATTAATTTTATAATATCTACTCATATTGCGAAGTGAAGAAAAGGTATTTTCATGTTCTTTGACCAGTGGGGAACTTTACGGATACAGCACTTCGCAAAATTTACCAAAACGTAGAGACTCCTTTGAGAGAAAAGCGGTCAGTTTGGGGTCTGCTACACTGCAGCTATCTTGTAGGTAGTTGAAATAGCAACTTATTTGAAACATTACATGGTAACGTTGCGGTTATGGTGCGATCACAGATAATGTCTGCTGTGTGAATTTAATAATTCTCTAATAGTTGATGTTGTAGAGATAAAAAAGATTGCCGACATTTGACCACATATCGTGGACATCATCATACTCTTGACTCTTTCAATCGTCGTGGTAAGAAAAAGTCAGAAGAAAGAGAAAACCTACTTCATTTCATCTGTTTGTTGTGGCTCTCAGTAATACCGGAATTGCCATGTCTGTCCATAGTTGGATGTTGTCTGACCAACTTTTGCATCGTTGTCCCGGTTTCTAGTGCTTCGCATGAAGGTCTTATAGAGATTGTTATGCGGTGAGATGTGGCCAAACAATGACATCATCAGACCCTTAATGGCACTTGCGTTGCCTTCACCGCGATCGTACGCCATCAACAGTACCTCGAATGAAGGTCTTACAGAGCCTGTCATGCGGTGAGATGTGGCAAAAACATAACATCTTCAGACCCTTAATAGCTCTTGCATTGCCGTCACCGCTATCATTCGCCTTAAAAAGTAGCTCGAATGAAGGTCTTATAGAGCATGTCATGTGGTGAGATGTGGCAAAACCATGACATCTTCCGACACTTAAACCATATTACGTTGCCGTAACCGCTATCGGCCACCAAAAACAGTACCTCGAATGAAAGTCTTATAGAGCATGTCACGCGGTGAGATGTGGCCAAAGCATGACATCTTCCGAACCCTAAACGCTAATGCGTTGCCGTAACCGCTATCGGCCGCCAACAACAGTACCTCAAATGAAGGTCTTATAGAGCATGTCACGCGGTGAGAAGTGGCCAAAACCATGACATCTTGGGGAAACTTAAACGCTATTGCGTGGCCGTAACCGCTATCGTCCACCAAAAACAGTACCTCGAATGAAGGTCTTATAGAGCTTGTCATGCGGTGAGATGTGGCATAAACCATGAGATCTTCAGAACCTTAAACGCTATTGCGTTGCGGTAACCGCTATCGGTCAACAACAACAGTACCTCGAATAAAGGTCTTATATAGAATATCACGCGGTGAGATGTAGACAAACCATGACATCTTCCGACCCTTAAACGCTATTGCGTTGCCGTAACCGCTATCGTCCACAATACAACAGTACGTCGAATGAAGGTCTTATAGAGCATGTCATGCGGTGAGATGTGGCCAAACCATGACATCTTCCGACCGTTAATAGCTCTTGATTTGCCGGCACCGCTATCGTCCGCCTTCAACAGTAACATGAATGAAGGTCTTATAAAGCATGTCACGTGGAGAGATGTGGCCAAACCGTGACATCTTCCGAACCATAAACGCTATTGCGTTGCCGTAACCGCTGTCAGCCACTAACAACAGTACCTCGAATGAAGGTCTTATAGAGCATGTCACGCGGTGAGATGTGTCCAAACCATGACATCTATTGCGTTGCCCTAACCGCTATCGTCCACAAACAATGAAGGTCTTATAGAGCATATCATACGGTGAGATGTGACCAAACCATGATATCTTGCGACACTTAATAGCTCTTGATTTGCCATAACCGCTATCGTCCGCCTTCAACGGTACCACGAATGAAGGTCTTATAGAGCATGTCATGCTGTGAGATGTGGCTAAACCATGACATCATCCGACCCTTAATAGCTCTTCATTTGCAATCACCGCTATCGTCCGCCTTCAACAGTCCTTCGAATGAAGGTGTTATCATGAATGTCATCCGGTGAGATGTGGCCAAATCATGACATCTTCCGACAGTTAATAGCTCTTGATTTGCCGTCTCCGCTATCGTCCGCCTTCAACAGTAACACGAATGAAGTTCTTATAGAGCATGTCACGCGGTGAGGTGTGGCCAAAAAATGAGATCTTCCGAAACTTAAACGCTATTGCGCTGCCGTAACCGCTATCGTCCACCAACAACAGTACATCGAATGAAGGTCTTATAGAGCGTCATGCGGTGAGATGTGTCCAAACCATGACATCTTCCGACCGTTAATAGCTCTTGATTTGTCGTAATCGCGATCGACCGATTTCAACAGTCCCTCGAATGAAGGTTTTATAGAGCCTGTCATGCGTAGAGATGTAGCTAAACCATGAATTCTTCCGACCCTTAATAGCTCTTGATTTGCAGTCACCGCTATCGTCCGGCTTCAACAGTCCCTCGAATAAAGGTGTTATATTACATGTCTTGCCGTGAGATATGGCCAAACCATGACATTTTCCGTCAAATCATAGCTCTTGATTTGCCGTAACCTCTATCGTCCGCCTTCAACAGTCCCTAGAATAAAGGTGTTATAGGGCATGTCATGCGGTGAGATGTAGTCAAACCATGACATCTTCCGACCCTTAATACCTCTTGATTTGCCGTAACCGCGATCGACCGCCTTCAACAGTACCTCGAATGAAGGTCATATAGAGCATGTAATGCAGTGCGATGTGGCCGAAGCAGGACATCATCCGACACTTAATAGCTCTTGATTTGCCGTAACCGCTATCGTCCGCCTTCAACAGTACCTCGAATGAAGTTCTTATAGAGCATGTCAGGCGGTGTAATGTGGCCAAACCATGACATCATCCGACACATAATAGCTCTTGTTTTGCCGTAACCGCTATCGTCAGCCTTCAACAGTACCTCGAATGAAGGTCTTATAGAGCATGTCATCCAGTGAGATATGGCCATACCATGACATCATCCGACCCTTAAACCCTATTGCGTTGACGTCAACGCTATCGTCCGCCTTCAACAGTACCTCGAATGAAGGTCTTATAGAGCATGTAAGGCGGTGTAATGTGGCCAAACCATGACATCATCCGACACTTAATAGCTCTTGATTTGCCGTAACCGCTATCGTCAGCCTTCAACAGTACCTCGAATGAAGGTATTATAGAGCATGTCATGCGGTGAGATGTGGCCAAATCATGAGTCCTTCCGATGCTTATTGGCTCTTGATTAACCGTAACCACGATCGTCCGCCTTTAGCAGTCCGTCGAATGAAGGTTTTATAGAGCATGTCATGCGGTGAGATGTGGCCGAACCATGACATCTTCCGACATTTAATAGCTCTTGATTTGCCGTAACCGCTATCGTCCGCCTTCAACAGTACCTCGAATGAAGGTCTTATAGAGAATGTCATGCGGTGAGATGTGGCCAAACCATGACATCATACGACACTTTAATAGCTCTTGATTTACCGTAACCGCTATCGTCCGCCTTCAACAGTACCTCGAATGAAGGTCTTATATAGCATGTCATGCGGTGAGATGTGGCCATACCATGACATAATCCGACATTTAATAGCTCTTGATTTGTCGTAACCGCTATCGTCAGCCTTCAACAGTTCCTCGAATGAAGGTAGTATAGAGCATGTCAGGCGGTGAGATGTGGCCAAACCATGACATCATACGACACTTTAATAGCTCTTGATTTACCGTAACCGCTATCGTCCGCCTTCAACAGTACCTCGAATGAAGGTCTTATAGAGCATGTCATGCGGTGAGATGTGGCCATACCATGACATAATCCGACATTTAATAGCTCTTGATTTGTCGTAACCGCTATCGTCAGCCTTCAACAGTTCCTCGAATGAAGGTAGTATAGAGCATGTCAGGCGGTGAGATGTGACCAAAACATGATATCATCCGAAGGTGTTATGGAGCATGTCATGTGGTGAGATGTGGCCAAATCATGACATCTTCCGACCCTTATTTGCTCTTGATTTGCCGTAACCGCGATCGTCCGCCTTCAGCAGTCCGTCGAATGAATGTTTTATAGAGCATGTCATGTGGTGAGATGTGGCCATAACATGACATAATCCGACATTTAATAGCTCTTGATTTGTCGTAACCGCTATCGTCAGCCTTCAACAGTTCCTCGAATGAAGGTAGTATAGAGCATGTCATCCAGTGATATATGGCCATACCATGACATCATCCGACCCTTAAACTCTATTGCGTTGCCGTCAAAGCTATCGTCCGCCTTCAACAGTCCCTCGAATGAAGGTCTTATAGAGCATGTCATGCGGTGAGATGTCGCCATAGCATGATATCATCCGACATTTAATAGCTCTTGATTTGTCGTAACCGCTATCGTCCGCCTTCAACAGTACCTCTAATGAAGGTATTATAGAGCATGTCAGGCGGTGAGATGTGACCAAAACATGATATCATCAGACCCTTATTAGCACTTGATTTGCCGTCAACGCTATCGTCCGCCTTCAACAGTCCCTCGAATGAAGGTGTTATGGAGCATGTCATGTGGTGAGATGTGGCCAAATCATGACATCTTCCGACCCTTATTAGCTATAGATTTGCCGTAACCGCGATCGTCCGCCTTCAGTAGTCCGTCGAATGAAGGTTTTATTGAGCATGTCAGGCGGTGAGGTGTTATGGATCATGTCATGTGGTGAGATGTGGCCAAATCATGACATCTTACGACCCTTATTAGCTCTTGATTTGCCGTAACCGCGATCGTCCGCCTTCAGCAGTCCGTCGATTGAATGTTTTATAGAGCATGTCATGCGGTGAGATGTGTCCGAACCACGACATCTTCCCACATTTAGTAGCTCTTGATTTGCCATAACCGTTATCGTCCGCCTTCAACAGTACCTCGAACGAAGGTCTTATAGAGCATGTCATGCGGTGAGATGTGGCCATACCATGACATAATCCGACATTTAATAGCTCTTGATTTGTCGTAACCGCTATCGTCAGCCTTCAACAGTTCCTCGAATGAAGGTAGTATAGAGCATGTCAGGCCGTGAGATGTGACCAAAACATGATATCATCCGAAGGTGTTATGGAGCATGTCATGTGGTGAGATGTGGCCAAATCATGACATCTTCCGACCCTTATTAGCTCTTGATTTGCCGTAACCGCGATCGTCCGCCTTCAGCAGTCCGTCGAATGAATGTTTTATAGAGCATGTCATGTGGTGAGATGTGGCCATACCATGACATAATCCGACATTTAATAGCTCTTGATTTGTCGTAACCGCTATCGTCAGCCTTCAACAGTTCCTCGAATGAAGGTAGTATAGAGCATGTCAGGCGGTGAGATGTGACCAAAACATGATATCATCCAACCCTTATTAGCTCTTGATTTGCCGTAACCGCGATCGTCCGCCTTCAGCAGTACGTCGAATGAAGATTTTATAGAGCATGTCATGCGGTGAGATGTGGTCGAACCATGACATCTTCCGACATTTAATAGCTCTTGATTTGCCGTAACCGCTATAGTCCGCCTTCAACAGTACCTCGAATGAAGGTCTTATAGAGCATGTCTTGCGGTGAGATGCGGCCAAACCATGACATCATCCGACACTTAATAGCTCTTGATTTGCGGTAACCGCTATCGTCCGCCTTCAACAGTACCGCGAATAAAGGTCTTATAGAGCATGTCATCCAGTGATATATGGCCATACCATGACATCATCCGACCCTTAAACTCTATTGCGTTGCCGTCAAAGCTATCGTCCGCCTTCAACAGTCCCTCGAATGAAGGTCTTATAGAGCATGTCATGCGGTGAGATGTCGCCATAGCATGATATCATCCGACATTTAATAGCTCTTGATTTGTCGTAACCGCTATCATCCGCCTTCAACAGTACCTCGAATGAAGGTATTATAGAGCATGTCAGGCGGTGAGATGTGACCAAAACATGATATCATCCGACCCTTATTAGCACTTGATTTGCCGTCAACGCTATCGTCCGCCTTCAACAGTCCCTCGAATGAAGGTGTTATGGAGCATGTCATGTGGTGAGATGTGGCCAAATCATGACACCTTCCGACCCTTATTAGCTCTTGATTTGCCGTAACAGCGATCGTCCGCCTTCAGCAGTCCGTCGAATGAATGTTTTATAGAGCATGTCATGTGGTGAGATGTGGCCATACCATGACATAATCCGACATTTAATAGCTCTTGATTTGTCGTAACCGCTATCGTCAGCCTTCAACAGTTCCTCGAATGAAGGTAGTATAGAGCATGTCAGGCGGTGAGATGTGACCAAAACATGATATCATCCGACCCTTATTAGCTCTTGATTTGCCGTAACCGCGATCGTCAGCCTTCAGCAGTACGTCGAATGAAGGTTTTATAGAGCATGTCATGCGGTGAGATGTGGTCGAACCATGACATCTTCCGACATTTAATAGCTCTTGATTTGCCGTAACCGCTATCGTCCGCCTTCAACACTACCTCGAATGAATGTCTTATAGGGCATGTCAGGCGGTGACATGTGGCCAAACCATGACATCATCCGAACCTTATTAGCTCTTGATTTGCCGTAACAGCGATTATCCGCCTTCAACACTACCTCGAATGAAGGTCTTATAGAGCATGTCAGGCGGTGAGATGTGGCCAAACCATGACATCATCCGACCCTTATTAGCTCTTGATTTGCCGTCAACGCTATCGTCCGCCTTCAACAGTCCCTCGAATGAAGGTGTTATGGAGCCTGTCATGTGGTGAGATGTGGCCAAATAATGACATCTTCCGACCCTTATTAGCACTTGATTTGCCGTAACCGCGATCCTCCGCCTTCAGCAGTCCGTGGAATGAAGGTTTTACATAGCATGTCATGCGGTGAGATGTGGCCGAACCATGACATCTTCCGACATTTAATAGCTCTTGATTTGCCGTGACCGCTATCGTCCGCCTTCAACAGTACTTCGAATGAAGGTCTTATAGAGCATGTCAAGCGGTGAGATGTGGCCAAAACATGATATCATCCGAGACTTAATATTTCTTGATTTTCCGTAACCACTATCGTCCGCCTTCAACAGTACCTCGAATGAAGGTCTTATAGAGCATGTCATGCGGTGAGATGCGGCCAAACCATGACATCATCCGACACTTAATAGCTCTTGATTTGCCGTAACCGCTATCGTCCGCCTTCAACAGTACCTCGAATAAAGGTCTTATAGAGCATGTCATCCAGTGAGTTATGGCCATACCATGACATCATCCGACACTTAAACTCTATTGCGTTGCCGTCAACGGTATCGTCCGCCTTCAGCAGTCCTTCGAATGAAGGTCTTATAGAGCATGTCATGTGGTGAGATGTGACCAAACCATGACATCATCCGACCCATATTAGCTCCTGATTTGCCGTAACCGCTATCGTTCGCCTTAAACAGTACCTCGAATGAAGGTCTTATAGAGCATGTCATGTGGTGAGATGTGGCCATAGCATGATATCATCCGACATTTAATAGCTCTTGATTTGTCATAACCGCTATCGTCCGCCTTCGACAGTACCTCGAATGAAGGTATTATAGATCATGTCATGCGGTGACATGTGGCCAAACCATGACATCATCAGACACTTAATAGCTCTTGATTTGCCGTCAACGCCATCGTCCGCCTTCAACAGTACCTCGAATGAAGGTCTTATAGAGCATGTCATGCGGTGAGATGTGGCCAAAACATGACATCTTCCGAGACTTAATATCTCTTGATTTGCAGTAACCGCTATCGTCCGCCTTCAACAGTCCCTCGAATGAAGGTCTTATAGAGAATGTCAGGGGGTGTGATGTGGCCAAACCATGACATCATCCGACACATAATAGCTCTTGATTTGCCGTAACCGCTATCGTCCGCTTTCAACAGTACCTCGAATGAAGGTCTTATAGAGCATGTCATGCGGTGAGATGCGGCCAAACCATGACATCATCCGACACTTAATAGCTCTTGATTTGCCGTAACCGCTATCGTCCGCCTTCAACAGTACCTCGAATGAAGGTCTTATAGAGCATGTCATCCAGTGAGATATGTCCATACCATGACATCATCCGACCCTTAAACTCTATTGTGTTGCCGTCAATGCTATCGTCCGCCTTCAGCAGTCCCTCGAATGAAGGTTTTATAGAGCATGTCAGGCGGTGTGATGTGGCCAAACCCTGACATCATCCGACACTTAATGGCTCTTGATTTGCCGTAACCGCTATCGTCCGCCTTCAACAGTATCTCGAATGAAGGTCTTATAGAGCATGTCATCCAGTGAGTTATGGCCATACCATGACATCATCCGACCCTTAAACTCTATTGCGTTGCCGTCAACGCTATCGTCCGCCTTCAACAGTCCTTCGAATGAAGGTCTTATAGAGCATGTCATGCGGTGAGATGTGACCAAACCATGACATCATCCGACCCTTAGTAGCTCCTGATTTGCCGTAACCGCTATCGTTCCCCTTAAACAGTACCTGGAATGAAGGTCTTATAGAGCATGCCATGCGGTGAGATGTGGCCATAGCATGATATCATCAGATATTTAATAGCTCTTGATTTGTTGTAACCGCTATCGTCCGCCTTCAACAGTACCTTAATGAAGGTATTATAGAGCATGTCATGCGGTGACATGTGGCCAAACCATGACATCATCCGACCATTATTAGCTCTTGATTGGCCGTCAACGCCATCGTCCGCCTTCAACAGTCCCTCGAATGAAGGTTTTATGGAGCATGTCATGTGGTGAGATGTAGCCAAATCATGACATCTTCCGACCCTTATTAGCTATAGATTTGCCGTAACCGCGATCGTCCGCCTTCAGTAGTCCGTCGAATGAAGGTTTTATTGAGCATGTCAGGCGGTGAGATGTGGCCAAAACATGTTAACATCCGACACTTAATATCTATTGATTTGCCGTAACCGCTATCGTCCGCCTTCAACAATCCCTCGAATGAAGGTCTTATAGACCATGTCAGGCGGTGAGATGTGGCCAAACCATGACATCATCCGACACTTAATAGCTCTTGATTTGCCGTAACCGCTATCGTCCGCCTTCAACAGTACCTCGATTGAAGGTCTTATAGAGCATGTCATGCGCTGAGATGTAGTCAAACCATGATATCATCCGACACTTAATAGCTCTTGATTTGCCGTAACCGCTATCTTACGCCTTCAACAGTACCTCGCATGAAGGTCTTATAGAGCATGTCAGGCGGTGAGATGTGGCCATAGCATGACATCATCCGACACTTAATAGCACCCTATTTGTCGTAACCGCTATCGTCCCCCTTCAACAGTACCTTGAATGAATGTCTTATAGCGAATGTCATCCAGAAAGGTGTGGCCATACCATGACATCTTCCGACACTTAATAGCTCTTGATTTGCCGTAACCGCTATCGTCCGCCTTCAACAGTAACTCGAAAGAAGTTCTTATAGAGCATGTCAGGCTGTGAGATGTGCCCAAACCATGACATCATCCGACACTAAATAGCTCTTGATTTGCCGTAACCGCTATCGTCCACCTTCAACAGTATCTCGAATGAAGGTCTTATAGCGAATGTCATCCAGAAAGATGTGGCCATACCATGACATCTTCCGACACTTAATAGCTCTTGATTTGCCGTACCCGCTATCGTCCGCCTTCAACAGTACTTCGAATGAAGGTCTTATAGAGCATGTCATGCGGTGAGATGTAGCTAAACCATGACATCTTCCGACACTAAATAGCTCTTGATTTGCCGTAACCGCTGTCGTCCACCTTCAACAGTACCTCGAATGAAGGTTTATAGAGCATGTCATGCGGTGAGATGTGGCCAAACCATGACATCATCCGACATATAATAGCTCTTGATTTGCCTTAACCGCGAGCGTCCGCCTTCACCAGTCCGTCGAATGAAGGTTTTATAGAGCATGTCATGCGGTGAGATGTGACCAAACCATGACTTCATCCGACACTTAATAACTCTTGATTTGCCGTAATCGCTATCGTCCGCCTTCAACAGTACCTCGAATGAAAATCTCATAAAGCATGTCATGCTGTGAGATGTGGCTATAGCATGATATCATCCGACAATTAATAGCTCTTGATTTGTCGTCACCGCTATCGTCCGCATTCAACAGTACCTCGAATGAAGGTCTTATAGAGCATGTCAGACGGTGAGATTTGGCCATACCATGACATCATCCGACACTTAATAGCTCTTGATTTGCCGTCACCGCTATCGTCCGCCTTCAACAGTACCTCGAATGAAGGTCTTATAGAGCATGTCAGACGGTGAGATTTGGCCAAACCATGACATCTTCCGAGACTTAATAGCTCTTGATTTAACGTAACCGCTATCGTCCGCCTTCAACAGTACATCGAATGAAGGTCTTATAGAGCATGTCATGCGGTGAGATGTGGCCAAACCATGACATCATCCAACACTTAATAGCTCTTGATTTGCCGTACTCTCTATCGTCCGCCTCCAACAGTAACTCGAATGAAGGTCTTATAGAGCATGTCAGGCGGTGAGAAGTGGCCAAACCATGACATCATCCGACACTTAATATCTCTTGATTTGCCGTAACCGCTATCGTCCGCCTTCAACAGTACCTCGAATGTAGGTCTTATAGAGCATTTCATGCTGTGAGATGTGTCCGAACCATGACATCTTCCGACATTTAATAGCTCTTGATTTGTCTTACCCGCTATCGCCCGCCTTCAACAGTACCTCGAATGAAGGTCTTATAGAGCATGTCATGCGGTGAGATGTGGCCGAACCATGACATCATCCGACACTTAATAGCTCTTGATTTGCCGTAACCGCTATCGTCCGTCTTCAACAGTACCTCAAATGAAGGTTTTATAGAGCATGTCATGCGGTGAGATGTGGCCACACCATGACATCTTCCGACCCTTAATAGCTCTTTATTTGCCGTAACCGCTATCGTCCTCCTTAAAACAGTACCTCGACTCAAGGTCTTATAGAGCATGTCATGCGGTGAGATGTGGCCATAGCATGATATCATCCGACACTTAATAGCTCTTTATTTGCCGTAACCGCTATCGTCCTCCTTAAAACAGTACCTCGAATGAAGGTCTTATAGAGCATGTCAGGCGGTGAGATGTGGCCAAACCATGACATCATCCGACACTTAATAGCTCTTGATTTGTCGTAACCTCTATCGTCCGCCTTCAACAGTACCTCGAATGAAGGTCTTATAGAGCATGTCATGCGGTGAGATGTGACCAAACCATGACATCATCCAACACTTAATATCTCTTGATTTGCCGTAACCGCTACCGTTTGCCTTCAACAGTACCTCGAATGAAGGTCTTATAGTGCATGTCATGCGGTGAGATGTGGCCAAACCATGACATCATCCGACAATTAGTAGCTCTTGATTTGCCGTAACCGCTATCGTCCGCCTTCAACAGTACCTCGAATGAAGGTCTTATACATCATGTCATCCGGTGAGATATGGCCAAACCATGACATCATCCGACACTTAATATCTCTTGATTTGTCGTAACCGCGATCGTCCGCCTTCAACAGTACCTCGAATGAAGGTCTTATAGTACATGTCATGCGGTGAAATGTGGCCAAACCATGACATCTTCCGACACTTAATAACTCTTGATTTGCCGTAACCGCTATCGTCCGTCTTCAACAGTACCTCGAATGCAGGTCATATAGAGCATGTCATGCGGTGAGGTGTGGCCATACCATGACATCTTCCGACCCTTAAACGCTATTGCGTTGTCGGCACCGCTGTCATCCGCCTTCAACAGTACCTCGAATTCAATTCTTATAGAGCATGTCATGCGTTGAGATGTGGCCAAACCATGACATTTTTCCACACTTAATATGTCATGCGTTGCCGTCATCTCTATGGTCAGCCTTCATCAGTTCCTCGAATGAAGGTTTTATAATGCCTGTTATACCGTGGGACGTTGTCAAACCATGACATCTTCCGTCCCTTAATCGTAGCGATGAGACATTCTTGTCGGCCTACGAGAATTTTGACCTTACTCCATAGTTATTGGTTTTGTGCTCCCAGCAAATAATGATTACATATACTTACTATTCTTGTGCGTGACAGAGACAAAGCGGGGAGATTTGATTACAGTATCGTTTTTAAATATTCAGTCTTGGGTTCTGGTTATTTTCCTGACATGATGAGTTCCGTCAAAGCGAAACAGCGGTGCGGGCGGGGTGCCGTTTTCCAGGTCGATGTGTATCAATACTTATTCGTGATGGTGTGTTTTTCAGTGCAAAACACGTGGAGGGGGAGACAGTTCATGATCAAAACAAGTTAGAACCAGAGCAAGGATATTGCTCACTGTGTTCGCCTGCCTACCGCAACCTGTTGAGTCTGTGAGTGCCCTCATTGGATAGAATGCCAGTTTTCACGTCTTTCTTTAATAAACTTTACCTGTGATATCGGCGCGTAACAATGTTATTTTGTAATGATTAAAATAATTCCAGTTTTCGAAATAGGGAAATTGTTTCTTAGATTCTGGTAAACATGCTGAGAACTGCCTGACTACACACACACACACACACACACACACACACACACACACACATATATATATATATATATATATATATATATATATATATATATATATACAGATAATGAACAGACTGAGGAAGGTAAGGAAACACACATATTACACATATGCACACACACACGGACACACTAACACACACACACACACATATATATATTCATACATAGATTGAAATATAATGAAGAGACTTAGATAGATAGATAGATAGATAGATAGATAGATAGATATTGAACAGACTGAGGAAGGAAAGGATCACAAATATATACACACAGACACATGCACACACACTCACACACACATACATATGTATATATATATATATATATATATATATATATATACTAACATGGAAACATAGGGACAGTAATAAAGATGAAGATCGAAAGAGAGAGTGAGAGAGAATCCAGGGGAGGGTGACGATTCAGGATCAAATTTCTTCCTGTTCTCATCCCGAAATGTACATGTTCATGCACAACCATCATCACGATCCGTCCCTTGACTGCTTCAGTCATCGATGGGGGGCGGCTGTATGTATAGCTGGCCACTCCCCTTCGAGGATAGCTGTCTACTTGAGCATGTTGCCGTGTGGTTAAATCGTTTGCATTCTGACCAGGAGACTTCCTGATGTTATCGGAGTGGAGGGATTGATCCCAGCGTACGATACCTTTGGAAATTGCCTGAAAACCATACCAAGGATTGACCCAAGTCTTTTGAATGAAATTTGGTAGGCAGAACACTTGGGTGCCGTCGATAGCTTTTCTAGCACGAAGTCACAAGTCATCGTGCCCGAGTGCTTGAGCCTACTGGCAGTTGATTATCCAAGATCATAGTCTCGCAACGCTGGTCAAGCCGTCGCGGTGCTATATTAAGGGTAATTAACTTCACGACTAAAAATAAAACGAGAGATTCGTAGTATTAATCTTCAATTATTTTATACAGCTCTTGGTACAACAAAAATTATCCTTTCCGGCATCAACCTGGTCGTTTTCTACACTTCTGCTGGAGTTGGTTTCAAAGTCATGGAGTCAGGGAATCTGATAGCAGCTGGCGTGGATTTCAGAGGCATTCACTGCGGTATCTCATCCCAAAGTCTCCGAGCTCCCCAAAATCATCTTATATGCTTTTCGGCCAAAAAAATGGCTTCGGACAGAAGAAGAGTTTCGGTGATTCCCCAATTTTCATTAATTCCAATAAAGGTTTTCTATGTTCCTTATTTCTGCTTTCTTAATCAACTTTCCAGCTTCTTTGAGAATAATCACAAAAATTGCTCTTCCGGTTAACTCCAACCTGCTTCACTTCACATCTCGCACCATTACTCCGCACAGGTGATGATATATTCTGCTCCTTCCTTCACGGTATTCTAAATCTACCCACTTCTCATGGCTGGCATAATTGTCTTTGTGAAAAATCTTGTTTTTTAGCGTGCATGGGAGAAAAGGCGTGGTTTATTTTCGTCATTAATTTCAATTCTCTCTAGCTGTCCAGCGAAAACAAACCAGATGACCTTCTCATTTTAACCTCATGTGCGATAGATAAAAATTACTTCTAAATTTGTTTTCGTGAATGAAAATATATTTGTTTACCTAAATTCTCAACAATGATCAAGCTGTTTTCCATTCTTATGTCGGTCGCTGTCTTAGCGAAAACATAAACCAGATCACTTGCCTGTTATGACGGATCAATTTTTATTATCCTAATCTTCGCAGCAGGTTCATTCTCTGTTTCCCTTTCTCAATTCGTTTTTGCTGACGAAAATATAATTGTTTTATATATATATATATAAATGTGCTTCTCTTCGCGCTAATGACATTTTTTGAGATAATAATGATTTACTGATAAAATTCCTACTAATTAACGCATAGGTTGGGGGAGAAAAGGTGGATTCATACCTTTTCCAAGGGTATTTGCTCGTAAGTGAACCCAACTGTCAGCTTCACATAAAAATACCCTGCCTTACTGCAACAGGTTTGGAAGCACTCTGTGAAATGTAACGACTACACCGTCTCCAGGAACCCTAAACCTAACCTTGCCGAAAGAAAACAATGCATTAACTGATATATATAATGCACTTTGATCAGCATTGAAATAAGCCGCACGGTAGTATGATGGCATAAATGGACGCTTTCATGGCGGGGGGTGCAGAAGCGTGCATATGGACAAAAATTGCCAGTCTCTGCGACAAGTCTCACGCTGGTGTCGGTATACAACAAACTTTCTTCTTTTTGTGCAATAAGAGAGGTATTGCAGAAGGGTTGGTATCCCGGGACCCTACATCTCTCATAGCTTGGAGAAAAAAAATTGATACTGCATTTTGAACCCATCCCAAGGCTCGCAGAGATAGATCGAATTCTGGTCAAAGTGAGTAATTTGTTTTTAAATCATTTCAGCCTAAGCAAGACGATAAAGCCACTAAGATGCAAGGGGTTAACTGGGAGTGAAAGAAACTGAAAAGACTTTAGTAAAACTGAAAACCCAAACTTTTACACCGCTTCAAAAGACAGGGAAGGTGTGAACCGGGAGACAGTCGAACGTGTTCAGACCCAAGTACAAGTGCTGATTCATACGAACTTAATTTCGCCATTTTTTTTTGTGAAGGTGTATTATGCTAGTTATAAAAATAATAATATATACATTTATCCCCGCCTCTCTCTCTCCCTCTCTCTCTCTCTCTCTATATATATATATATATATATATATATGTGTATATATATATATATATGTATATATATATATATATATGTATACATATATATATATATATATATATATATATATATATATATATATATATATATATATATAATTTGTGTATTTAGGTAGCAATCCTTCTTTCATGCACATTTCATTGAATACAACAGACAAGGTCCTTTTTTTTAGTTTTTATACAATTTCTAATGCGATCTAATAATTTTTTTTTCTTTTCTGGTGATAAATTATATAAAAACTGTTCGAATGTTCTTTTTATCCGAGCGCTTTCGGCTATACATTTACCCATTTTCATAATATCTTAACCGTGTTTTGAAAAGGTGAAAGCATTATATAAATACGTACATGTAACAAACTATTTCTTATTTAAAAATTAAAATATTTCATCCTTGAAAACTTTGCAAGATTTTGCAGTGTGCTTAGGATTATTATCTTGTTGGAAGATCCAGTCAGGTGGAAGTTCAAGATTTTCAACTGAAATCATTAGATTTGCTTCCAAAATATTTTGATATGTTGCAGCATTCATTCTACCATCTTTTACTGATATGTTGTCAGTACCTTTTGCAGAAAATACATCGCCAAACCATGACGCCACCACCACCAAATTTCACTGGTAGAACTGTGTTCTTTTGTTTGAAGGCATCACCATCTTTCCTCCATATATGATTTCTAGAATTACGTCCAAAATCTCAATTTTGGTTTCGTCTGACCATAAAACTCTTTGCCAATAAGATTCTTTCCTTATCGTTATGTTCACGAACAAATTACAACCTGGCATCTCTGTGTCTTTTCAATAGCAATGGAGTTTCCGAGGGGAGCCTGACTTTCGATTGTTCCTGTGAATTTCATTGCTTATTGTCCGTTTAGTGACACAGATTCCTGATGAAAGCAAATCATCCTGCAAGTCTTGACGAGTAACCATTGGATTTTGTTTAATTTGACGCATTAATCTTCTCAAAGATCTTGTAGGAATCTTCCGCGGAGCAACTGTTTTCTTTGGTTTTCAAAATTTTTGAGTTTTTTATACGATGCAGTGAATAAACTAATAGTAATAAATGAAATATTCGGGTTGTCCAAGATTTTCTTGTAACTTTTACCTTCTTTCCAGAGCTTAACAATCAGGAATTTGTCATTTCTTTACATTTAGCCATACGATAAAATTCTTGAACGTATATCAGTTACAGAATATACTATTTGTATTTTTTAGGCTAAAAATAACCTCTGATAACATTCTTGGAACATTCTAGAATATTCCACTTGAATAATCTAGTGTATTAAAGCAATTTAAAAGTTTTAAAATCTGAAATTTGTTTTGTACGGATATTTTTTTCATCCATTAAAATGAATAAATGGGATTAATTCTATTAAAAGATTTTTTTTCTATTTCCTATGCATATTTAGTTATTATGCATCTGTTTACGGTTAATTATATGAAAAGTATGTTTATGCCTTAGTTGGAAATACAATAAATTTGTATGTGCATGAATATTCGTTTTCCCCCACTATATATATATATATATATATATATATATATATATATATATATATATATATATATAGAGAGAGAGAGAGAGAGAGAGAGAGAGAGAGAGAGAGACTCTCTATTAACCACCACAAGGATCCATCCCTGCATCCCATTAGAATGTCTGAAGACCAACTTCTCGAGAGCTCCTCCCTGCGGCTGCTCGGTCTCACGCTGTCTGCTGATCTGAGATGGAACAAATACATCGAGTCAGTTGCATCAGCCACCGCAAAGAAAGTTGGTTCTCTGTGCCGAGCCAGGAAATTTTTCTCCCCGGAATCGATCCTTCAATTCTGTAAATCGACCATTCGTCCTTGCATGGAGTATTGCTGCTATATATGGTCTGGGGCCCCTGCTGGTTGCCTCAGGGTTCTTGATAAGATCCAGAGACGGATAGGCAACGTGATTGGCCCTGATCTGTCATCTCGTCTGCAATCGCTCTCTCACAGACGCGATGTTGCCTCGCTCTGCCTTTTTTACAAGTACTTCCACGGTAATTGCTCTGAGGAGTTGCGTTCGCTTGTCCCCAGGCCTCGTGAATTTAAACGCCCCACGAGGCTGGCATCCCGCTCCCACCCCTACACTGAGGAAACTTTTAGATGTAGTCGCCTGACGATTGCACTAGCATGAAACAGACTGTCGCCTCTAAGTGCTGACTTCCATGTCCACTTTTATATTTACACACGCTCTATCTCTGATATTGAGCACTTTACCCCATAAATATAGCACACTTTAAGACTATATTTCTGCATATATATATATATATATATATATATATATATATATATATATATATATAAAAGTGAACATTGAAGTCAAGACTTAGAGACGACAGGCTGTTTCTTACTGGACGCAATCGTCAGGCCGCTTGAAGATTGCATTCAGCAGGAAACAGCCTGTCGCCTCTGAGTGTTGACATCAATGTTCACTTTTATATTCATATTTACACACGCTCTATCTCTGATATTGAGTACTTTTTCCCATAAATATAGCAAATTAAAATTACATCTCTTCATATATATATATATATATATATATATATATATATATATATATAATTATAATGTGAACTTTTCCTTCTTTCTCTATTTGGTTTATTTTGTCATCGACTCCTCTTCATCACACTTTACGACAACGTTAAATATTTCGTTATCATGACCAAATGTGGTCGCAGGATCTTTGCGTAGATAAGTACATATCTAGATTGTAAGCCGGATATGTCTTCATTTATACGTAGTGTAACTGGGGCATGTACACCCGGCGGGGACCATCCCTCACCAGGTCAAACTACAGTACATGGCATTCTCCTACTTGAAGGCTTGACTTGGACATTTGGCATAAGCTACCGTTGATTCCCTCGCAGAGGAAATTTCCTCCACATCCGATGACTTCAGTCTAGGAAGCCCCTTCGCCCAACGACGCTTCTCATCAGCGAACTGGTTGCATACACATATATGGAGCACAGTCTGCACAAAGGTTTATATATATATATATATATATATATATATATATATATATATATATATATATATATATATAAAAAGACATATATCTATCCTTTTATGACATAAAATGTGTGTATATATATATATATATATATATATATATAGAGAGAGAGAGAGAGAGAGAGAGAGAGAGAGATGTGAACAAACAGATATAAATATAGAGAGATATGAACAAACTAAGATAGATAGATAGATAGATAGATAGATAGATAGATAGATAGATAGATAGATAGATAGATAGATAGATAGATACGGACAGACTGGGATAGATAGAAAGATATGAAAAACAGTGATAGATAGAGAGATATGAATAAACTGGGGTAGAGAGAGTTATGAACAAACTAAGATAGATAGATAGATAGATAGATAGATAGATAGATAGATAGATAGATAGATAGATAGATAGATACGAACAGACTGAGATAGATAGAAAGATATGAAAAACAGAGATAGATAGAGAGATATGACTAAACTGGGGTAGAGAGAGTTATGAACAAACTAAGATATATATATACATATATATATATATATATAGATAGATAGATAGATAGATAGATAGATAGATAGATAGATAGATAGATATGAGCAGATTGTAATTAGATAGATAGATAGATAGATAGATAGATAGATAGATAGATAGATAGATAGATAGATAGATAGGAAATAAAGAAGGAAGGAAGGAAGGAAGGAAGGAAGGAATGTGAATGAATATGACCAGTGTCGAAAACTGTATATTGCAACGATGTTGTTCCCTATAATATATTCAGACAAGCAAGTGAAACAGTAAACAGGTCGAATGAAACTGGTTTGCTGGGAGTCAGGGTCGTGATGATCTTTGGATACCCGACAGCATGTAGCTGATTAATCCTTTTTCAAAACCTCGCAAGGTAAAACGATCAGGTGTAATGACGTTTATAAAAGTCGCCTCTCAATATGAAACTATTGTGTCTCCAGACCGAATATTACGCAAAATGACTCCGGAATTTCGGGGATTTTTGAGTGACGAACACACAGACAGAAGTTGTTATTTGTGTCGGAAAAAGCTGTAGTATCGATTAATACAATGAAATTAGGATGGCGTACGATCTCACCTTGTGAGAGCAGGTGAAAAGAAAATAATATACAAGGGCTGAAAGCTATTTATGAAGCAGAGTCTTTACAGTCAGTACAAGAATCAAAATGGTTGAAGTGAAGAACAAGACGGCCCAAGAATTGGTAATATTTTCTATAATAATAATAATAATAATAATAATAATAATAATAATACCCCCCAGGAGACTGAATATAATAATGAGCATATTGGGGTTTGTATATTTGTACATTTATATTTTATATTTCAAAATGACTCTCTCTCACACAATTATAAAAAAAGGACATACACAGCTTATCCTTTGAACCAAAGTTATCATTACTGACAAATAACCGAAGAAATGATAACAGATACATAGATAGATAGATAGATAGATAGATAGATAGATAGATAGATAGATAGATATGAATAGACTGGATATAAATAGATAGATACATAGACTGATAGAAACAGAATGAGATAGATAGATTGAAAGAAAGAAAAAAAAGGAAAGAGAAAATTGACATTATGTGAGAAAGATATTTTTAGTATCCCCCCCACCCCCAGTGCACTCTGGAGCGCTAGACACAAAGCTTTTCCCCAATCGCGCACATATCAGTCGTTGCCCTGTACACGTTATTCACCTCTAGATTTAGAGATAGATAGATAGATAGATAGATAGATAGATAGATAGATAGATAGATAGATAGATAGATAGATAGATGAGAATAGAGGATGATATAGATAGATAGATAGATAGATAGATAGATAGATAGATAGATAGATAGATAGATAAGGAACAGACTGAGATAGATAGATAGATAGATAGATAGATAGATAGATAGATAGATAGATAGATGAGAATAGAGGATGAGATAGATAGATAGATAGATAGATAGATAAGGAACAGACTGATATATATATATATATATATATATATATATATATATATATATATATATATATAGATAGATAGATAGATAGATAGATAGATAGATAGATAAGGAACAGACTAAGATAGATAGATAGATAAGAATAGAAGATGAGATAGATAGATAGATAGATAGATAGATAAGGAACAGACTGAGATAGATAGATAGATAAGAAACAGACTGAGATAGATAGATAGATAGATAGATAGATAGATAGATAGAAACAAACAAATTGAGATAGATAGATAAATTGATAGAAAGAAAGAAAAACGCAATGAGAAAATTAACATTATTTCAGAAAGATCCTATTTTTAGGCGAGTACTCTTAGAAATAACGGAAATACTGTCACTCTTTTATCCTCTTTAAAACGATAGATTATTTGGAGTGAACAATAAAAAGAAATGTACAAGTCATCCTAATTACGCCGGCAATAAAAATTTCACGAAAACCAATATTTATATTGAGTTCTCATTAAGACATATATATATATACAGGGGTTGAACAAAATAATTGGAACAGGCGCAAATTCCACTCCTATATTTCAAAGACCTATTACATTAAGAATTTTAACTAAAACTTCGTAATTACACGTTATATCTATTGTAAATACGTTTATTTATCTAATTTACTATCTTTGTCTTATTTATTTTTAGATTTTAGTAAAAATTTAATCTAAATGCGTGACCTCTCCAAGTTTGAAAAAGGGCACATTGTTGAAACTCGCATGGCAGGAGCCTCGATCACTAAGGTTGCTGAACTGTTTAGTTTTTCAAGAGCTACCATATCAAGAACTAAGATGCAATTTGAGAAACAGGGCAAGACTTCTAGCAACCGTAGCAATTCGGGCCGGACTTGCAAACTTAATGACAGGCACCGACATGCATTGAAAGACAATGTGGCAAAAATCATCGGACTACTGCTGAGATAAATAATCATCTGAATAGTCCAGTTTCTACTAAAACTGTCGTCGTGAGCTCCATAAGGCTGCATATCATGGAAGAGCCGCCGTAAGGAAACCTCTTCTCTCCACTCGCAACATTCAGAAGAGGTTGAAGTGGTGCAGAGATCACAATGCCTGGTCTGAATTATCCAAGACGATAATGCTCCAATACATACCACTTGAGTGGTTAAGAATTGGTATGAAGAGCATGAAAGTGAGCTAGAACATATGGAGTGGCCTCCCCAATCTCCGGATATCAATATTATTGAACATTTATGGTGCATTTTGGAACGACAAGTTAGGAACCGCTATCCTCCACCGTCGTGTCTTAAAGAGCTAGAGCAGGTGTTAATGGAAGAATGGCTGAAAATTCCTCTGCATGAAGTCAGGAAGCTGTATGATTCCATTCCTAGACGTATTAAAGCTGTATGTGAGGCTAAAGGAGGACCAACTCCATATTAAATAAATTTTCTTTGAATTTAACAAGTGTTTCAATTATTTTATTCAACCCCTGTATATATGAATTATATTTTCATTCAAGCTGGTTTTGGTTAAATAATTTAGACGTATTATGCCTATTTATTTTGGTTTGAATCCTTTCACGCCCAGAAATAATGTTCTTGGTGCCTGTAGAAAATTGATCAAGGAAAAAATATATATATACAGTGCAACCCGGATATAAGAGAGTTGCCGAGACCGGATACTGGTCTCTTATATCCGGGTTTATCTTATATCCGGGTTTGGTCTATTTTGTTTTATTAACACAGGCTCTAATTTGGGACAATAGGAAATCTATCTTATATCCGGGTTTCTCTTATAACCGGGTCTCTTATATCCGGGTTACACTGTATGTCATTCTCAGACAGTACTGATTCACAGCTGCTCAGGGCGACTAGACATGCGAATGCCTCAAGACAGGATCGAGACCCAACCGTTTTGGTGTCAGTCTGAGCTTCTACCACATAACTCTGAATTCAAAACCTGCGTAGTTTTGTTTGAGGGTTTCTGGCCCGTAGTGACCAGATCTCTGTATTCGGCCCTTCAAAAAGTGTGGTTCTGCACAAAGCCTTCACAGGTATAATCAAATCTGGGCTGTCGGTTCCTAGGAACTGAGCTGCTTGACCCTCATACGTCGAATACGATGGGAGAGTCCACCATAAATATATATATATATATATATATATATGTGTGTGTGTGTGTGTGTGTGTGTGTGTGTGTGTGTGTGTGTGTGTGTGTGTGTTCCTCTTAAAGCAGGGAGCATTTTATTCATCAAAAAGTCGGATAAGAAACACTCGGTTAAAAATAGAAACTAAAGGTAGCTTTCGTCCGACGCTTCGTCAAAAGAACAACAGTGACCCAGAACGAGATAAAGACACCGAAAAGTGCCAGTCTGTGTTTCAGTTCCATCCGGCTACACGGGGCCGGACGAAACGTGTTGATAACAACCGCCTGTAAGATGCTACTTCGTCCGAGCTCTGTGCAGCTCGGACGAAGGACTCCGCTGAATAAATGGAATCACAAGAGTGACCGAACTCAATAAATGTTCCCCGATGGCAGACCCATGCCCCTGGGAGTGTCCGGATGCTAATAGGAGCTTGTCTACGTATAAAGCCAGGCAATAAGTCTAAACTAGATAAGAGAAAGGGAAAACCAATTAAAAGTTGCACTGAAAGAGACAAAGACTCGCCGAAAAGTACTAGAGTCTGTGTTTCAGTTCCTTTCCCCTGCACGGAGACGAACGAGACATGTTGATAACAAACACCTCCAAGATGTTAAGCCGGTACTTCTTCCGAGGTCTGTACAGCTAGGAGAAGAACTCCGCTGAATAACTGGAACCACAAGTGACCGAACTCAATAAATGTTCCCCGAAGGCAGACCGATGCACCTTTGCCAGAGTGCTAAGCGTCGGACGAAATGTCCCTTTAAGTTGCTATTTTTAATCAAGACAATATATTTGTATCCGAATTTTTGATTAATAAAATGTTCCCCGTTTTAAGAATAATACTTAGATGGTGTGACACTAAAAATCTTTTCATATATACATCCATATATATATATATATATATATATATATATATATATATATTTTAAGACCCTCTCATTGGAACTTTTTCGAATTTATTTAAATGTAAACACAGTAGTTTTAAATGGATTTTTTTATCCGACAAAATTTGACATAAAAAATAACATCGGAATTTTATAAAAAACATATAAAAATTATATATTATGAAATAGACAAAGTCCGACAATTATTTTAAGACATTTTTTATGTTTATAGGTTCTATTTTATAGATACAAATATTTAAGTAAAGGTCGATTTTACTGTTTTTAAACTACAATTCTCCATGATTTGAAAACAGTAAAATCGACCTTGCTAACGAAACGCTCCTCTGTGGCTAAATCGTAAAACACGTTAGGCTATATGACGATTCTGTACAGGATACAGTTTCGATTCCCATCGGAGGACGTATGCTTTCTATGAAAATTTCTCGGACATTAAGGCCGGTAAATGTTGTTAATAATGTTTATTAGAAACATAGCATTTACTTAAATATTAGTATCTATAAAACGAACGTATAAACATAAAAAATGTCTTAAAATAATTGTCGGACTTTGTCCATTTCATAATATATAATTTTTATATGTTTTTTTTTTTATAAAATTCCGATGTTATTTCTTATGTCAAATTATGTCGGATAAAAAAATCCATTTAAAACTACTGTGTTTACATCTAAATAAATTCGAAAAAGTTCCAATGAGAGGGAAACATTATTTATGTAGGTAACTGATGTTTGCTTTGCACTGGTGCTTTACTGTGACCTCATTGGTAAGTAACGCGACGGTTATAGGAGTGCTCTACTTGATGGTAAATAAGAAAAAGCATTCGATTCCTGTCACGAGGGACATTATTTTTTCGTCGCATATTACTATCTAGGCTAGCTGACATTATTTCAGTGGTTAAGAATATTAAAAGAAACCAAAAAATCAAAGCCATCAACTCAAACATCTATCTATCTATCTATCTATATATATATATATATATATATATATATATATATATATATATATATATATGTTTGTGTGTGTGTGTGTCTATGTGTGTGTGTTTGTGTCAACGGCTGTTGTGATGCGTCTAGTGTGGTAGTCTGTAGTGGTAGTGCTTGTCGCTTCTCGCTTTCAGTTACCGCCGCTGGCTAGCAGCAATGCGAAATGGGGAGCCGAGTGCGTAAGTGTTCCCCTGTCAGTATATCGCCTCTCCATCAGCAAGCCTCCTCGTGGCGACACGGCAACCGAGCACCTTGCGGACTCGAGTTAAACTACAGGGGACGGGGGAGGAGTTTGGCCCCCTTAACATGTGGCATGCAGGCCCACCGGTGTGTGGACACACCCTGATGTTCATGAACCAAACCCCAGCTATGGGTTAAATTGCTTCACTGCCTTATGGAAATCTTCGGGAGAAGAAAAGGCTAAGGAGTAAACCCCACACAAATCCGGAGTGGAGCCCCTAAGGCGGATGAACGGCATTTTGTGCTAACTTCCGGCAACTCCTGCAGCCGCGCTGGTAACAAACTGTATTAGTTCAACCTTTCCTTTGGATACTGCTAGCAAGGGCGAGAGGGAGAACTAGACGTCTCCATACATCCCGACCAGGCTCGTAGCGCACTGGAGAGGACACTCCAGCGACGTCGTAAGACATCGACACAACAGGGGAAGTGACAGTTACCGGTCAAAAGCCCAACCCGATTAAAAAGAACAAAAAAACTGCCAAGTGCCTGAGAGACTGCCACTTCAGAGTGGGACAACACAGTCACCAGAGGCGATGTAACTCCATCGCCTCGCACCAACAGCGCTACTCCATCGTCTCCCGAGATGGACGAATGCCGGACGATATATATATATATATATATATATATATATATATATATATATATATATATATATATATATATATAAATTAGGCGATGGGTTGAATCCGCTGAAGTAAAAGACCTACCTCTTTTGTTTTTAGTTTTATTTTATTTTTATCACACGTGTATCGAAAAATTATTTTTGATATTACCGTTTTCTGGTCTGATTTTAACTCTGACCATTAACCTTATATATATATATATATATATATATATATATATACATATATATATATATATATATATATATATATATATATATATATGTATGTATGTATGTATGTATGTATGTATGTATGTATATATATATATAATAGTGATCAGTAAGTGCATGTGAGTTAAGAGCTAAAATGTATACTACTAATAAAAATACATTTTGTTCCTCACTGTTAGATACAACTTTCAATTTAATGCACGTGGCATATATATATATATATATATATATATATATATATATATATATATATATATATATATATATATATATATATATATACATATGTATATATATATATATATATATACATATGTATATATATATATATATATATATATATATACATGTACAGTAATAATATATATATGTATACATGTATAGTAATAATAATATATATATACATGTATAGTAATAATATATATATAGATAGATAGATATAGATATATATATATATATACATGTATAGTAATAATAATACATATATATATATATATATATATATATATATATATATATATATATATATATATATAAAGGGAGGGAGGCATTGCTAAGGTAGAAAGCAAGTATGGTGATTTGTAAGAAAATACATTCTTTATCTACAAACACGCCGATATTGAATGTTTTTCTACATAAATATTCAAAATTCTAATACACACACACACACACACACACACACACACACATATATATATATATATATATATATATATATATATATCATCAGAGGTCAATAGGATTAAATTGAGATATATGAATATTGTGCTAGGCATTAATACATTAGGATATATATAAAACATTTTGTCTGTTCCTATCTAGTTTGTAAGATCGATAGATGTGGATAGACTTTGGGACAGACAGACAGACAAACAACTAAGCAAGTGCAGGCCACATGAAATAGAGAGAGTGTCGGGCAGAGAGAGTTCCGTCTATAGGAATAAATGAAGCTTGGTGCACTTCGGTGCGTGCAAATCTGTGTGCAACAAAAACAAAAAACAAAAACAGGGGAAAAGAAACCCGCAGAAAAGAGGAGGGGGTGAGAAAGAGAGAGAGAGTGAGTGAGAGAGAGAGAAAGAGAGAGTGAGAGAGAGTGAGAGGAAGAGAGTGAGAGAGAGGGAGTGAGTGAGCGAGTGAATGAGAGAGGGAGTTAGTGAGTGAAAGAGAGAGTAAGTGTCAGAGAGAGTGAGTGAGTGAGAAAGACAGTGTGAATAAAAGAGAGTGAGTGAGTGAGAGAGAGTGTGTGAGAGAGAGAAAAATTGTGTGATAGAGTGAGAGTCAGTGTGACAGAGAGTGATAGAGAGTGAATAAGTGAGTGATAGAGAGAGAGAGCGTGAATCGGAGAGAGATTGAGTGAGTGAGTGAGAGAGAGAGAATGAGAGAGATAGAATGAATGAAAGAGTGTGTGTGTGTGTGTGTGTCTGTGTGTGAGTGAGTGAGTGAGAGTGAGTAAGAGAGAGTGAGTGAGAGAGAGATTGAATGAGATAAAGAGTAGGAATGAGAGAGAGAGAGAGAGTGAGCGAAGGAGGGAGGGGTAGAAGGAAAGAGAGAGAGGGTAAATCAGAGAGACGGAGTGAGTGAGTGAGTGGGTGGGTGAGTGAGAGAATAGGAGTATGATCGGAAAAAGAGGACGCACTGCGGTAATAGGTTTTGTCTAGAATGACTTGTTTATCTCGTTGTATTTCGAGATGAATGTATGCAAGGACGGAGGGAAGGATT
>OZ038492.1:109314116-109319116 GCA_964036315.1 Acanthosepion esculentum
ATAGATAGATAGATAGATAGATAGATAGATAGATAGATAGATAGATAGATAGATAGATCGATTAACTGACTGAGATAGATAGATAGATAGATAGATAGATTAACTGACTGAGATAGATAGATAGATAGATAGATAGATAGATAGATAGATAGATAGATAGATAGATAGATTAACTGACTGAGATAGATAGATAGATAGATAGATAGATAGATAGATAGATAGATTGATTGATTAACTGACTGAGATAGATAGATAGATAGATAGATAGATAGATAGATTGATTAACTGACTGAGATAGATTAACTGAGATAGATAGATAGATAGATAGATAGATAGATAGATAGATAGATAGATAGATTAACTGAGATAGATAGATAGATAGATTGATTGATTAACTGACTGAGATAGATAGATAGATAGATAGATAGATTAACTGACTGAGATAGATAGATAGATATATTAACTGAGATAGATAGATAGATAGATAGATAGATAGATAGATAGATAGATAGATAGATAGATAGATTAACTGAGATAGATAGATAGATTAACTGACTGAGATAGATAGATAGATAGATAGATAGATAGATAGATAGATAGATAGATAGATAGATAGAACAGACAGTAACATCGATGAAATTAGATAAAAACCCTGATAGAACGTCTAGCGGGCAATTTGACATTAACGTCATCACACTGGTGTTTATTTCGAGAAAGTATCCTGGTGTGTGTCTCGATCGCTTGCGTTTCTGCCTGTGACAGTTGTAATGTGCCTACCCAAGCGGGTATTGGGTAAACAAGCTCGCATTAGATTCGAATCTTGTATGAGTCGCACTGGCATATAACTGGTGCTGTCGTCCTTCGCTTTCATACGCAAACAGATCGCTTCGCCTCGTACCGAGGTAGACTCGGGCATAAACACGCTCGTAAGCCGTCTCACACGTGCAGCACATGTGTTACTAGTAGTCGTAGCGGCTACGAAACATGAAGCCTTTCGATGGTCTGCCTCTGCTTGCCGACTCGTCTTCAACACATGCACAACAAGTGACGATATGTGAATGAAAAGACCCAACGGTGGATGGGCTGATTGAGATGGTGTAGGGGAAATGATCAAGCGAAAGAACGAATAAAGGGTCGGGATGGAAGGGGAGGAAAGAAAATGAGGAGAAGGACTTTTAGCGCGCGACAAGGTGAAATAAATTGAAAGAGGCAGAAACAGAAGAAAAACAGAAAGAAATCGTAAAGAAGAATGAGAAAGTAAGATAGATAGATAGATAGATACTGAGATATATACTGAGATATATACTGACATAGAAAGATAGATAGATAGATAGATAGATAGATAGATAGGTAGATAGATAGATAGATTAACAGACTGAGATAGACAGATAGATACATAGATAGATACTGAGATATATACTGACATAGATAGATAGATAGATAGATACTGTGATATATACTGAGATAGATAGATAGATAGATAGATAGATAGATACTGAGATATATACTGACATAGATATATATATATATATATATATATATATATATATATATATATATATATTGTGATATATACTGAGATAGATAGATAGATACTGTGATATATACTGAGATAGATAGATAGATAGATTAAAAGACTGAGATAGATAGATAGATACTGAGATATATACTGACATAGATAGATAGATAGATTGATAGATAGATAGATAGATAGATAGATAGATAGATACTGTGATATATACTGAGATAGATAGATAGATAGATAGATACTGAGATATATACTGACATAGATATATATATATATATATATATATATATATATATATATATATAGATAGATAGATAGATAGATTAACAGAATGAGATAGATAGATAAATAGATAGATAGATAGATAGATTAACAGAATGAGATAGATAGATAGATAGATAGATAGATAGATAGATAGATAGATAGATAGATATGAATAATCTCAGGTAGATAGATTGTTTAACAGTGGTTATAAATAAACAGTGCTCAATATCGGTAATATATATATATATATATGTATATATATATATATATATATATATATATATATATATATATATATATATATATATATATATATATATATGTCTGTGTGTCTACATATAGAATAACAGATAGATAGATAGATTAACAGACTGAGATAGATAGATAGATAGATAGATAGATAGATAGATAGATAGATAGATACTGAGATATATACTGACATAGATAGATAGATAGATAGATAGATAGATAGATAGATAGATAGATACTGTGATATATACTGAGATAGATAGATAGATAGATAGATAGATAGATAGATAGATAGATAGATAGATAGATACTGAGATATATACTGACATATATATATATATATATATATATATATATATATATATATAGATAGATAGATAGATAGATAGATACTGTGATATATACTGAGATAGATAGATAGATAGATTAACAGAATGAGATAGATAGATAAATAGATAGATAGATAGATAGATAGATAGATTAACAGAATGAGATAGATAGATAAATAGATAGATAGATAGATAGATAGATAGATAGATAGATAGATAGATAGATTAACAGAATGAGATAGATAGATAGATAGATAGATAGATATGAATAATCTCATGTAGATAGATTGTTTAACAGTGGTTATAAATAAACAGTGCTCAATATCGGTAATATATATATATATATATATATATATATATATATATTTATATATATATACATATATATATATATATATACATATATATATATAAATATGTCTGTGTGTCTACATATAGAATAACAGATAGATAGATAGATAGATAGATAGATAGATTACCGGAGTGAGATAGATAGATATGTATGTTTTCTCTCACCCATCCTGCACGATATCGACTTGAGAGTCTTAGTGATGAAGTAAATCCGAGATGACGATTCTTGTATAGGGTTCTAAGTTCTCAATACGCAGTCAGGGTCATAACAGAGAGAAAAGGTTCAATAGTATCACTGTGAAGAACCCCTGATTTGATGCCGAAGATATTAGCGTCTCGGTCAGGTGATCTAACCAAAGATTTGGTATTTTTGTATAGCAACTTTATGTCAGTTACTGTCTCTGTGTGAGGGAGTTCATATACCGAACGGATCCTCTCCATTTCCCCTCTATCTAGACAATCGAAGGATTTTAAAAAATCTACAAAAAGTAAGGCAACCTGTAGATTCTTTTCACTGAAGTCCGCATTAATCCATCGAATATTCAGGATTTGTCCAAATTTCCGAGCTAAGTCAGCCGAACAACCGAATATATGTTTTTTAAGAAATATGAAAAATAGAAAACCGTTTTGTTGGAACAAGTTTTGATTCCACGTTTCGCCTTTCTAGGCATCATCATATCCAGTAACGAAAAAAATGTGTGTATGTTTAAATAATGAATCATCAGTCATTTTTCCGCTAAGCTAGCATTTCTCTTGATGAAAGAAAATACGAAAAATCAGTGACTTTTACAAAAACAAAAAACAAAATGTTAATATATATTCTATATCTTTTCTGTGTAATCGTTAGTTTATCTCGAAAGTTATTTATATATTCTCCCGGGTTTTCATATTGAATTAAATCTTCATGTTACTTTCAGAATGGCTTGAAAGCAAAAGATTCATATAGTCTTTTCGGAAATGAATTTAAGTTAACTCCTTATCCAATGTTCCAGAATGCGCTAAAAGTAAAAACATTATATGGTTTTAAGTCCGTCTTAAAATTATTAATTTCAAAAAGGTTTATATGTATCCTTTACTAATGCTAAAGTAATAATAATTTATCCTTTAAGAAAGCATTTTAATGAAGCCAAGAAAGCCAAAAGGCGTAATGAAATCTAGCTTCAATGAAACGGTGTTGAATTTGTCATATTTCTTCAAAACTTTCAGTATTTTATATCCTATACATATATATATATATATATATATATATATATATATATATTTATATATATATATATATATATATATATATATATATGATAAAAATATAATTTTAAGGTATGTTATATTCAGGGGTTCAAGAGCTCAATATCGGTATAGAGTTTATGTAAATATGTGGACACCGAAATCAACACCGCGAGGCGACAATCTGTTTCATGTTTAAACGAAATTATCAGGCTATATATATATATATATATATATATATATATATATATATATATATATATATATATATATATATATATATATAAAAGACTATATTTCTTCCCATATATATATATATATATATATACATATATATATATATATATATATATATACATATATACATATATATATATATATATATATATATATATATATATATATATATATATATATATATATATATATATATAGGCAATATTAGTGGTGAATATACACATACATATGCAATTATATATACACATACATATATGTATAAAAATTCCAAGATATGATCCAGGTAGAACTCGATGTCCAGGACAGAGTAAGGATATATATATATATATATATATATATATATATATATATATATATATATATATATATATATATATATATATACATATATATATATATGGGTAACTATACTCGTGTCGAAAAACCTTCGAATTCTTGATTTAACAGTAGCCAAAACAAGCTCGAAGGCGAAAAAAGGTTTTAAAAAAGAAAGAGCCAGGAACATGAAAGTCTGTCGAAAATAATCGCACAGATACAGGTTCAACGCCCAAAGGAAAAACCCCGATACGAGTAAACAACTAACTAAAGAGCTCGGTACAAACGTAGAGCAAACCTAGTCAAACCTAATGAGCCAGACAAACCTACCCTGATGATCTGCCTAAGTAAAACCTTGGTAGGTTTGTCTGGCTCATTAGGTTTGACTATATATATATATATATATATATATATATATATATATATATATATATATATATATATATATATATATATATATATATATAGGTATATATGTCAGAAATGCGATAACTAAAGTTTAT
>OZ038492.1:109329116-109349116 GCA_964036315.1 Acanthosepion esculentum
GTGATCATACGAGAACGGGTATTTCAACAAGATTTGGCCGTAAGCCGAGCTGCTTTCTGTAAGAGGGAGAAAATAAAATTATGTAAGTTAAGCAAGAAACTAAGGCTTTAACACTAGCACACGCATCTGGCCGACAGATTAAAATCAATGCATTACTTTCGGATCGAACCCCCCCCCACTTCTTTTCTTTATCCGTTAAATATGAAAATCATTTGGCTGAACTTTTTTCGATTGATGTGAAATTAATTCGATCGATTTAGTATAACAGGATTTAAATTTTTCAATCGAACTTAAATTTTAAATTAATTAAATGAATTTTAGCAATTACGCCATCACAATTGCTCTAGAAGAAAAAATGGTATGACTACAATGAAATAAGGCCGAAGAAACTGATAAAGCTTTGAGAAAATCTTCGAGAAAAAAATAAAAAACGTAATGATTCCAACGGTGATAAATAAGCTAATTAATAAATCGATATTAATCAGGAAATAATCTGGGTGTTTGTTAAAACAAATACGCTCTTGTTAACGCACCCTATCTTCTCATTCATTGTATTTCTCGCTCACTTTTTATTATTTTCACGCTGTTTTTTTTTGTTTTTGTTTTTTTAGCGCCTTCGTTTCAACAGTAACTTGTTTTTTATCATCTTATATTCTTCACTTCAAAGAAAACCCCAGTCAAGGTTAGAAAATAAGCTATGATTTCGTCATCGGATGATCTAAGTATCCTTCGACAAGATCCTGCAACCGCATTATTTTGCAACACAAAAGATCGTGCAAGATTCTGTTGTCTACACACACCCAGTTATGCGTCATGCGTGATACACGTTTAGGCGATCATATACCTTTCGATACATGATTGACAAGGCATATTTTTCCCACAGTAGGTTACCATTTCTTTCTGCGTTAGACAAGTTGCCATTCAAGTTTATAGAACTCAGTCTGTCCTGCTATTTACCCATAGCTGGAGGGAGAAGAAGAGGAATCATACCTTTCCCAAGGCTATTAGCACGTAAGTGAATGTAATGGATTCGACTGGAATTCGAACTCTGCTCTCCGATTCCTCAATACTCTAAGAATCTTTAAACACGTTCTTAAACTTCAGCCATTTTTTTTTGTCTTTTTATTCAACTGCAGTCCAATCACTCACCAGGAGACGCTTTCCTTCGATTTTTAATTTAGCTTAGAATCGATACAATTTACTCTATAATCCTTACAGATCCTTTATAGTTCTTCATACTTGTCAGTTATGTTCTTCAATAGCCTCGTCAGAACGAGGCTCTAATATGGATATCATGAATGCCGTCAAACTCGTTCAGAAATATATAAACTGTCTGCTGTGCACAACCGCTTTCAATGATTAAAAATGGCTTCGAATTAATGAAACCTGTTGGTTTTCGAGAGGACAATCTTCCTTCGAACTGCTGGAACTGGCGCATCACAATCACAAACAGAGAACTGTATGAAATAAGAAAAAACACATCAGTTAAGGACGTTCATTAGCAAGAACAACTAAAATGAATTTGAAGAGAAAATAATGCCATAATCAAGAGGTTAACGTTCTACACTACTCCAAACAAAAGGTTAGGAAGGAAACTCCATCAATACCGCAAAGAGCGATGAGAGTGCACATGAGAAACCGACTTTCCTGAAAAATTGTTTATAAATTTCAACTGGCTGCTCGGTCATTCAATGTTTCCTTATAAGGTTTGGTTTGGTTTGTTTTACGGCTTATCAACCTCAATGGGTTATTTACTGCCGACAAGATTTTTATTGCTGATAATATTTTTTCAAAAATATATTGCTGGCCATAATTTTTCCCAAAAATGTATTACTGATAACAAACCTCTTTTTCAAAAATGTAATGCTTGTAATAAGGTATTGCTGATAATAAATTTAGTATGAAGGGGTAAGCATTTGCCAATACATGGGAACCCGTCAGGCGCCACCACCACGGGCCAGTGTAGACTCGGGAACACCAGCAATCAGGATGCGGAGGTAGTTTATCGTCTTACCAAAAACGCAGTTGTAGTTTCCCCTTGGGCTAAAATTTCAACCGAAAGCAGCACTGGCTGCTCGGTCATTGATTCTTTCCTTATAAGGAAACGGTTAATACTTCCATTACTATAAATTATTGAAACGTTCCTCTGCGCAGAAAACTGAATTGGAAAACGAAGTTCAAGTATCTGATGAAGCCGTTTATATTCACATTGCTTTAGAATGTCATGGATCCGTGAGCACCAGATATCTTAAAGACAAGCTCTAGTCACTGGCATGAATTGGACCGAGAGGTGACCCCTTGGGTAATCTAGTTTACTTAAACTACTCAGACAGAA
This sequence comes from Acanthosepion esculentum, assembly GCA_964036315.1. Lineage (NCBI taxonomy): Eukaryota > Metazoa > Mollusca > Cephalopoda > Sepiida > Sepiidae > Acanthosepion > Acanthosepion esculentum. The sequence goes on from OZ038492.1 coordinate 109,331,452, forward strand.
GTAGAAAAAGCACAAAACCAAATCGATGTAAATCGATGGAAGAAGTTTGTATAAATTTTTGAAGTGGGTAGGAGCAGATTCATTTTGTTTGCTGTTCCCATGACTTATATTCAGCAGGCTTTATTTGAATCATTTCACTCGAAGCGGGGCGATAAAGCCGCTACGATGCAAAGCGTTAGCGGAGATGAATGACAAAAGGAAACTTTGAAAGCGTTATTGAGAATAAAGGTCGATAAAAAGAACAGAATACAAGGAGACAAAAAATGACGATTGACATTGCATTTAAATTTTTGTAGATATAGTTGATGAGAAAGCAAGAAGCTGGAAGAGAGGCCCATGAATGAGAAAAGGAACTATTAATATAGAACACGTCTACATTTAGTAATTTCAACTGTAAAATGATGAGATTTTGCTGACCATCTAGAATTATGCTTAATTTCGTAGGGAAAGCTCACCAGGACAATACCTATGGGAATTTTGGGAGAAAAGAGACAGGAGTATAATAATGTAAATAATGTAAGTAATCATAATACCTCATCTCAGAGCTATAGTGAACGAAACTTTGTGAATATGGCAATGAAGATGAGGATAACAGTCCGAATAATGTAAATAATGCAAGTAATCATAATACCTCATCTCAGAGCTATAGTGACCGAAACTTTGTGAATATGGCAATGAAGATGAGGATAACAGTCCGAATAATGTAAATAATGTAAGTAATCATAATACCTCATCTCAGAGATATAGACAGATATTCTACAATAGAGATTTTACCTTCTGTTTATACCAGAGAGCTAACCGGTCAAATTCCAATTAGGTTTTTCGGAAAATAATGTCCGATTTTAGAGTTATTCTTTTGTGTTCTAAGATATTATTATAATAGTTACACAAAAATAGATTACTCTTTCTTAATGATTAAAGTGTTCTCTTTCTTAGTACGAAGCCAAAAAATGAACACGCACCCATAGAAAGTCGATAGAGATGAAGAAAATCATAGACCAGAATCAATACCACAACATTCTTATTCTTTAAGTGTGACTTTCTGGAAAAAAAAAAATTTGCTCAAGGTCAACACTTCACGTTCCAACACGATAACGTTCCTAAGCATACTGCCTTAAAGAATAAACGTTATCTAGAGAGGAACCGCGACGAGGTTAAATTGTAACTCTTCCACTGGCCTAGTCAGAGTCCTGTCTGTAACCCAATTGAAAACCTTTAGGCGATAATAGAAAAGCGTCACCGTAATAGGAAAGTTAACACAAACGATGAGTTTTTTCACGAATTAAATGAATGCTGGAAAAACCTGGCGAAGGGCGTTGATTTACTAAAGAATTTAGTCTATAGCATGCCACGAAGAATTAAGGCCGTTATTAAAACAAAAGGTTGCCCAACAAAATAGTAAATCATTTTTTGACTTGTATAATGTACATCTGTACACCTGTATTAATACCTTGTATTAATAAACCAATTCTATTACTCACCTGTCTAGAAAAAATTACAAAAATCGTACATTTTTTTACCTCGTACTGTATATCAATGACTTTCAAAATTTAACTCGAAAAATAGTAAATCCCCTCATCTTGAACATGAAAAAAGAAGAGATGCGTTTACTTTTTTGCATGAGTTCCTGCTTGGCCATATGCATCTGAAACTGCTGCCAACTTTAACAGAGCATATAGGGTGAGTGCTCCACTTGGAATCGGACAGTACGGCGCTGGTTTTCTAAACTCCCGCACTGGGGATACGAGTCTTGAAGATGAAGGCGGTAGAGGACGTCCCTCTGCAATTGACAATTGATATCTGAAAACGCTAGCCTAAAAAAACCTACGTCAAAGTGTCAGAGAAATGTCTCAGATAATGGGCAAGCATTGTCATGTATCAGCATTTCAACAATATCAGATTATTTCAAAATTATTAACAAGGGGAAGGAACTCGATAAATGGGTTCCTCGTGAACTCAGCCAAAGTCAAACAGTTCGTCATTTTAAAGCCTGTTCTATTCTGCATGTGCGAAATTCGAATGATCCATTTCTTGATCGAATCTTGAATTTTGATGAGAAATAGATCCTTTATAACAATCATAAATAATCGGTTCAATGGCTTATGACGAAGGAACGAAAAACTTTCCAAAACCGAAATGGCACCAACAGGAGATTAACCCTAGAATACTAACCATAATTAAAGTTACACCACTACTAACCATGGGTATATCATACCCGATTTTGAAAATATCAACAACAAAAAAAATTAAATATAAATCTTTATTTGAAATATTTTACATGCAGGCACTTCAAACTTTGTACTTTGAGTTAACACTAATAGGAACTGAAAAACATTATTTAGGTAAGAAAATCAGGTACTGAAAATTGTAATTAAAAATAGAAAAATTTGCACTGGGTACTATATACCCATGGTTAGTGTTCTAGGGTTAAGGTGACTGTCTTATGGCCTAATCCATTACAGCTTTCTGGAATCTAAGCAGAGAATCGCTACCAAAGTTTACAACCAGCAATTGGATGAAATGCACATTCAGTTACATTGCAAATTGCACTGGTTAAGGAACGAGGTCTAATTCTGATTCATCACAATGTTGGATGGCAGACCAAAAGTTCACCGACATGAGATAGGAGGCTTTGCCACAATTACCATATTCCCCGATCTCTCGCCCACTGACTATCACTTTCACAAGAAACTTGACATTTTTAAAAAAAAATAACAGACATTCAGTTGCACACTGTTGTATGCTCCAGCCGTCTTCAGGTGATTCGAATTTCGAATCGAACCCTTTATTTCGTCCAGCAAGGTAGATTATTCTAGTTCCACGTGCCATGCCTCTTCCGGATGTCTCCCCTTAACTCAACTCTCTAAGTTTTGGTTCCCCACTGCTGTGGCCTGGTGTTGAACTAACAATGGAAGAGGCATAGCACGTGGAACTAGAACAATCTTCCCCGCTGGACGAAATAAAGGGTTCGATTCGAAATTCAAATCACCTGAAAAAGGCCGGAGCGTATAACGGTCGAAACGTTGTGAATAGGGAAATGAAGATGATGATAACAGCTCAAGTAATGTAAATAGTGCAAGTACACCCTTGAGCAAATTAATTAAAACAACCGCGCCTTAGTTTTCTTTCTTTCACCATACGGTCAGTTTTAGACGCACTGGAGTAACAAGGTGTAATCGATTTCTATTTTTTCCTCAGATTACGTCATTTGCAGTGGTGTGCAGTAATATGAATCTATTTTCGGGTTGTATGATGAAATCTGTTTGAACTTGAAAAAATATTGCGTCATACGTGATTGCATCAGATTTTGATAACGCCCAGACATATCTCGACTGTCGATTAGTTGTCCTACGGCCATTGTCTCCGATTGACGTTACTCCAAGGAAGCGTACGAAAATTGTAACGCTGCACGGACACACTGGAAACCCTTAACAGTGAGCAAATCAAAGTACTATAGACTGGCTCGTAAAGTCCCCTAATTTAAATCCAATCGAGAATTAATTCTCAAGGAAAGAATCGTGGAATGGATATACGAAGTACTAACATGTGCATTGGGTCATGTTTCATTGGAAAAATACGAAAAAAAAGTAAATAGTAATAGAATTATTCGTTTTGTTTCAATTAATTTGCACAATTGTGTGAAATCATAATAACTCATCTGAGAGATATAGAGAGATATTCAATTATGAATGATTCCTGAAAAAGGAATCGTTCAAAATTCTCTTGAAGTTCATAATTGTAAAATAGACTTTTCCTGAAAATGAGACCGCAAGAATATATTCTTCAGGATATGTTTTTATGCACACTGGAAATAAACAACTTATTTGGGATTTGAAAAGAGAAAATCACCAAAATAATTTTGTAACAAATCCCATGCCCATGGTCTGAAATAAAACCGGCTTTAACGAAATAAGGCCCCTCAGTATCTGTCTATATTTCGGAGATGAGGTATTATGTACACTATTTACATTATTCGGACTATTGTCCTCATCTTTGTTGCCATATTTATTACAACGTTTCGGCCTTTCAGTATCTGTCTATATTTCTGAGAGGAGGTATTATGTACACTATTTAAATTATTCGGACTATTGTCCTCATCTTTGTCGCCATATTTATTACAACGTTTCGGCCTTTCAGTATCTCTCTATATTTCTGAGAGGAGGTATTATGTACACTATTTACATTATTCGGACTATTGTCCTCATCTTTGTCGCCATATTTATTACAACGTTTCGGCCCCTCAGTATCTGTCTATATTTCTGAGATGAGGTATTATGTACACTATTTACATTATTCGGACTATTGTCCTCATCTTTGTTGCCATATTTATTACAACGTTTCGGCCCTTCAGTATCTGTCTATATTTCTGAGATGAGGTATTATGTACACTTTTTACATTATTCGGACTATTGTCCTCATCTTTGTCGCCATATTTATTACAACGTTTCGGCCATTGTACGCTCCGGCCTTCTTCAGGTGGTTGGAATGTCGAACTGAACCCTTCATTTCGCTCACTGAGGTAGACTGTTCTAGTTACACGTGCCATATTTAATGAATGTCAGTTATCAGTTATCTCATGTTAATTCCCCTCTCCAAGTTATCCACTGCCTTAACCGGGTATTGAACTCACACTCTTTGGGTCCTGTCACTGGATCTAACTGTGCCATGTGTCCTTGAGGACATCTGTTTATGAATTTCTGGGTATTATAAACTTAATGCTCTCAGCAAACATTTTTTACCACTGGTCATATTGTAATTTTTTGCTGTTATCATTGCATGTTTTACCAGAGCTCATATTGCAATTTTCTCTGGCACTCCTTATTAGTGGTTCCCATATTGTATTCATTCGCCTCAGGAGATTTTTGTGGCCTAGGATATGTGCTGATTCCTTGAGTTTACGAATTTTCCCCAGTGAGCGAAATAAAGGGTTCAGTTCGACATTCCAACCATCTGAAGAAGGCCGGAGCGTATTAATAAATATGGAGACAAGATAAGGACAATAGTCCGAATAATGTAAATAAGGCTGCCAGTGCAAATTTGGTCTTCTGTCCTGAAATGGGTCTGGCTTGCCTAACGAAAACAATACCTTGGATTTTTTATTACTACTGACCTACATTCTTTAAAAGCATTTCACCCCAAACAAGGCGGGAATGCCACTGGCACGCATGGGGTTACAGAGAGTTAGAGCAAGAGTAAAGAGGGTTTTTTGAGGAAAGGATATAGAGAAGGACGGCCATCGAGATCAAGGCCTCAGAAGATGTCGGTTGACATTACATTTGAATATTTGAAGATTATAGCTATCTAGGAAGCAATTAAAAGGAAAGGACTTCCTCTGCCTGGAAATGCAAGAGAAGATGCTGTTGGAGTTGAAGAGGCTGTTACATTTAGATGTTTCGACAGTGAAAGGGTGGGACCGAAATGCCAACCTAGTAGCACGCTTCAATTCATGCAGTTGGGATACCAGTGAATGTTGCTCGTCGACTGTAGACGAGATGCCAGGTCAGGACCTATCACATTGCATATCTGCCTCTGAATTTTGACTTATGATGAATCAGGTCTCATTCGGCCCACTGCCTGCTATAGACCAACCAAAGAAGTTTCGATCCTTTACCTCGCCTTGTGGTAAACAAGTGAACCATCTCTCATGAAGAAATAAATTATTTTATTGTAATTTCCTATGGACGACAAACTTAACGATATCTGAAAATGCATTGATCGAAATGTTCTAATAACATCAAGGACACAAAGAACGAATTCAAATACACGAACAAAATTTGAAATACAATTTCTTCAAAAAGAATAACATCTTGCTTTTGCTAAATTTCGCGCCATGAAGGCGTTGAGTCCAGGAGAGCAACCTGATTCATGCAGCTCACACGGTTTTAGGAGAATGTTGGAATATCCTCCAGCGCCAGATTAATTTGCTGGAGGCCTTGATAGACGACGTTCTTCCAGCGGCTGCAATCTCTGCCGCGAGGACGTCGCTAGTTTGCAGCTAGTGGATTGAACTGGTAGATTATTATGGTAGGGTGATCTTAACATAAACTTTGCAGTATTTTGACATTTTTACTTTCTCCAAACACCGCTCTATGTAGTGTTATAAAAATGGATTAATATCTTACAAGTCAAGTAATTTTTTTTTTTTGCTAACACCGGTAGGCCAAGAATAAAATAATACAGATTAGACTAAACATTATTGATGAAAAATAGCTTTAGGTCAAATGCCGAGGATTAAATGAAGACAAGGCGTGAATATCCAAAAGGGTGACTTAAATTAATTACCATCGTTTAGCACTGAACGAATTACGAAAATTATTTTCAAACAACCGGTACTTCAATTTAATTGGTCAGTTTAAATTCTTATGCAAATGCCAGTATTTCGTAAAGGAATTCTTAATTTTGGATATTTTTAAAACAAATATTTCAGATATATTTTTTTTAAAGAATAAAGTAATTTTACTAAAAACATGGCAACTTTTGCAATGCTCCCGCCTCTTGCTGAAAATTATCGATTTTTTTTTCTTTTATCACTATATTTTGGGCCAATTAAATAGAGTTTTGAATCTCAATGATTATCTCTCGACACACAGACATGCACGCACGTACGTACACACATAAACACAACGTACACAGACATATACATAAACAAAACACATATACATACATATACATAAACAAAAGACGAATAAACACACTACCAGGTGCGCATCGACGCATGCTGACACGAATATGTTTTTACAAGCTACTTAAAATACAAACACATGCTCAAGAAGAAATAAATTTTGTTAAGGTAGGAATACAAGGAACACTAAATACATTATGTCCTAACCCAGCATTTTTTTTTCACTTTCTTTCTTACCTTTCCTACTCTGTCTCCCTATTTGACTTACTGTACATACACAGAGACACACGCACAGACAAACACACACACGCACACACACAATTATATATATATATATATATATATATATATATATGAAGGCTGCTGAAAATGTTTCAGCCCATACCCTTCTCATAAAAAACATGTTTTGATAGATTTCCTTCAAGTGGAGAATATATATACATACATTCTATCTATCTATCTATCTATCTATCTATCTATCTATCCCAGTCTGTTCATTATCTATCTATCTATCTATCTCAGTTTATTTTTTATCTATCTTCAGTCTGTTCATATCTATCTATCTATCTATCTATCTATCTATCTATTTATCTATCTATCTATCTCTTCATATTTATCTGTTTCTTTATTTCTCTTTCACTCACCCCCCCCTCTCTCTCTCTCTCTCTCTCTCTCTCTCTCTATATATATATATATATATATATATATATATATATATATATATAAATTCTCTTCATATCTTTCATATATTCACTTGTACCTAAAGACACATAATGTTGCATATTTTCAGATATTTTCTGTGACTGAAACAAACCTAAATTATATATACATTTCTTTAGTTTTTCTTTTTCGTTAAGGTAATACAGCTTTCTTTCTTTTTTCTTTCTTTCTTTCTTTCTTTATTTATTTCATTTTTCTTTCTTTCTATCTTTCTTTCAGTTTTTCTTTCTTTCGTTCATTTTTCTGTTTTCTTTCTTTCTTTCTTTGTCTTTCATTCCTTCTTTCTTTCTTTCTTTCTTTCGTTCATTTTTCTGTTTTCTTTCTTTCTTTCTTTGTCTTTCATTCCTTCTTTCTTTCTTTCTTTCGTTCATTACTTCGTCAAATTTCTTTCTGCATTACTCTCCTTCGCATTTATCCCACTTCCTACTTCCTTTAATATTTTGCTTTATTTTTCTCACTTTCATTTTCTTTGTTTTTTTCTTTCTTTTCCCTTCCTTATTTTCTTTAACATATTCTTTCTTAGATTTCTCTCTCTCTCTCTCTCTCTTTCTTTTTTGTTCTTTTCTTAGATTTTTCTTTTCATTCATTTTTTTATCCTTTTACTCGTCAACATTCTTAAGATTCATTGTCTTTTTCTCTCGCTATTATTCTTTTGTCTTTTCTTTCTGTCGTTCCTCCTTTATTTCTTACTTTCACAGGTTCTTTCTTTCTTTTTTTTCCTATTTTCTTTGTCTTTTTTATTCAAAATGCGTTCTATTTCTTTTTTTCTTGACTTCATTATTTATTTTCTCGAAATTCTCCCACTTTAGAAAGGTGCGCAGCCTCCAACACAAAAGCAAACGCGCACACACTCGTAGATATAGACACGCAGGCAAACACACATTAAGCGAATAATCAGTTTAGAATTAACCCGAAAAAATTCATATCGCGAAATAAGAACATTTTCTCTACCTACATTTATTTCTAGCTCACAGCAGAAAGAAAAAAATACATGACTTCGGCATCACTCGATAACCCATCAAAACTCGTATGCGTGTGTGTGTGCGCATGCGTCAGTGCGCGCATGCGTGTCTGTGTGTTTTCTTTCTTACATTCCAAAGGGAATTTTTCACTACACGTATGGGTTTGGCATATTTTCTAAGGCGTGCAAGTATACGTACTCACATTCAAGGTGAACGAAATCCGTTCGCCTATTTACAAATGTCCGGAGAGACGAAGAGACGAACATAACGTATTAAGGTAAACATCCATCACAAACACACACACACACACACAGAGAGGTTTTTACATACACGAAACAAGGCAGCTAAATACACCTATATACACAACTCTGAGACGCATACTTCTACAACCTTCGCACACAGTTAAAAACAAAACAAAAACAAAACGCTGTAAATATAGCACATATTTAGACACAGCACACACTCCTACATTTACAGAACAGGGAGAAAAGCGAGTAACAAAATTCTATTTGAGAATACAAACATTAAAATGAACAAAAAGAATATCTGCTATGAGCTCACAAATTTCAAATACACACTACGTAAAATACGCTAGAAGAAAGAATGTACAAAACTTGAGAACTGGGTGCTAAATTTAAATCAATTCTCTTATCACATCACTTTTAAAAAGCTGACGAAATAGGTATGTTGGCGTTTTTGAAAAGCATATATCTTAATATCGTAGGAGGTGATGCTGCCTCTCTGCAGTTGATTTTCTTTATTAACTTTACAAAGCTTTGACTGTAAATTAATTGCCTGTTGTTTTCTCTACGAATTTGAATTCAAAATTAACCTCTACCCATACCAGCAGCTACGCAAGGTTAGAGAACGAACGCAGTCAGGTATTTGATCCTTGGCTGGGAAGGGGAAAAGAACTTCTGGCCTGTCAAAACGGCATTCGTGCGAACTGAAATTAACACACACACACACACACACACACATATATATATATATATAGATATAGAGAGAGAGAGAGACACACACACACACACATATATATAATATATATATGTATAAATATACATATATGTATATATATATATAACATATAAATATAATATATATATGTATATATATGTATATATATAACATATATATATAATATATATATATATATATATAACATATATATATAATATATATATGTATATATATAACATATAAATATAGTATATATGTATATATATATATAGTATATAAAATATTAAATATAATATATATATATATATATATATATATATATATATATATATATATGTATATGAAGAAATATAGTCTTAAAGTGTGCTATATTTATGGGATAAAGTGCTCAATATCAGAGATAGAGCGTGTGTAAATGTAAAAGTGGACATGGAAGTCAGCACTTAGAGGCGACAGTCTGTTTCATGCTAGTGCCTGACGATTGCACTAGCATGAAACAGACTGTCGCCTCTAAGTGCTGACTTCCATGTCCACTTTTACATATATATATGTATATATATATATATGGATGTATATAAATGATAAGAATATAGTTTTAAGATATGCTATATTTATACGTTAAAGTGCTTCATATCAGTGATACAGCGTGTGTTCCTTACATAAAAATTGTTATATATATATATATATATATATATATATATATATATATATATATATGCCCATTTCATTAAAAACGAATGACAAGGTGCTTTTATTTAGTTTTTTATATAATTTCTCGTGCGATCTAATAATGTTTTTCGTTTCGGATGATAAATTATTCGGACAGTTTTTATATAATTTTTCATCTGAAAAGAAAAACATTATTAGATCGCACGAGAAATTATATAAAAAACTAAATAAAAGCACCTTGTCAGTCGTTTTTAATGAAATGTGCATGAAAGAAGGATTGCTGCCTAAATACACAAATATATATATATATATATATATATATATATATATATATATATATATATATATATATATATATATATATATATATATATATATATGATAAGAATATAGTTTTTAGGTATGCTATATTTATAGGTTAAAGAGATGAATATAAGGGATAAAGCATATGTAAGTATAAAAGTGGACATTGAAGTCAACACCCAGCGGCGACAGTCAGTTTCATGCTTAAACGATATATATATATATATATATATATATATATATATATATATATATATATATATACAATTGTCTCGAGACAACAGCTTATGATAGAGTGTAACTTAAAATATTTATGATGAATGAAGGGTGTGATATGAATTAAATGAGAGGTGATAGGTAATAAAGTTTATGAATATATACATACATATATATATATATATATATGGTAACCCTGTGTTAGATTTTAGCGCATAATCTATCTGATATAAATGTTCCTCATAATGCAGTATTTGGTCTTTGCGAAATATATTTCGCGAATTAAGTTTCCTGAACTTTATGTAGCACTTCAATGAAGGAAATCTTTTTTTTTTAAAGGCTTAGAGAATGTCCTATGCTAACCGAAATTACCCAAACAAACAAAATTGTATTTTCAAATATGAACTCAAAAACATATAAATAGCAAAACTTTCATTGGTATTTAAACAAATTTGTATAAATTAAAACTTTCTGCCCAAATACAACTAAAATATGTGTGTGTGTGTGTGTGTGTGTGTGTGTGTGTGTGTGTGTGTGTGTTTGTCTAAGTTTTGTATATGTGAATGGAGTACGTGTTTGCAGAGGTGGCAGTGTGTGTGGAGGGGTGCGTTATTGTATGCCATTGTCTGTGTGTGTGTGTGTGTGTGTGCCTCTGTGTAGAGATAGTACGGATGTGTGTGTGTGTTCATAAGGTTGCGTGTGTGTTCGTACGGCTCCGTGTGTATGTCTGTATGAATGAGCCTTGGTATAATTTTACAAGGCTACAAGTCTGTGACACCTACTCATTGATGTAGCAATAAACTGTGTGACGAATTCGTTAACCATTATCTCAGGATTAGACCTCAACCCACAACTCACATACATACTCAACCCCATATATATATATATATATATATATATATATATATATATATATATATATATATATATATATATATATATCTTAGAAATGATTAAAGTTATCTTACTGGAATTCTCATAACTCTATTGGATTCTACTTTGAACAATAAGAATGTATCTTGAGGGGTGCTAGTGGTACAAAACTAGATGTTGTTCATTCTCCCTGAAGATGACCTTGGAAGAAGATCGAAAGTACTTGGGAAATGAAAATAAAACAAATTTAAACATAGTATAATGCTATAGTACATATCCCTCATCTTTTAACATCAATACACAAAAGGTTATTCGTGAGTATGAACGGATCTTATTAAAAATTATAATGTTTGTAATTTATTCAATCAGATACACACACACACACACACACACACACATACATATATACATATATATATATGTTGGAAAATTATTTATATATTAAGTACAATTTCATGAATATCTATGGCCAAACAGAAAAAAGCTTTCCGTGTGACGCGTTTCGTCATTTAGTTTTTCACCATATATATATATATATATATATATATATATATATATATATATATATATATATATATATATATATATATATATATATATATATATACATACATATATATATGTATATATGTATGTATGTATATATATATATATATATACATACTTATATATATACATACTTATATATATATATATATATATATATATATATATATATATATATATATATTATATTATATGGAATAGAAATCCATATTTACTTCATTCGAATAGCTATTTTCTACCAACAAATCTTGTTGGCTTTGTCAACACAGAAGTATATATGTTTACACACACACACACACATATATATATATATATATATATATATATATATATATATATATATATATATATATATATATATATATATATACGGAAGAGGTTATAGTTGTTTCAACGAGAGAAAAAAGTGTATATTTTATAGAGAAACCCCTAACGATTTTGGTTGTAATGTGAATATTTTAAAAACTATATTTTATTTACCATAATTTTGCTACACGCGTTTCCGGTCTCGCAACCTTCTTCAGGCAGAGAGTGGATATTTCGACATATTATTAAAATGAATTAATTTTCCTTTCGATTTTCGTTGTTAAACATTATCTTTTTGACGGGGTGCTAGGGTATTAGTAACACAAATGTTTTTCTTGAACTGGTAGTAAGAAAGTTCTTCTGCTTAAAAGGGTCATAGAACAATTATGACTGGTCCAAGAAATATAGAAGTATATATAAATGTATGTATATATATATATATATATATATGTGTGTGTGTGTGTGTGTGTGTGTGTGTGTGTTTACACATTATGAAATGGACAGAGTCCGACAATTATTTTAAGACATTTTTATAATTTTCTATAAAAACAATGTATAAACATAAAAATGTTTTAAACATATATATGTATATATATATATATATATATATATATATATATATATATATATATACATATATAAGTATATATTTTTATATATATATTATCAGAATTATATATGTTTATATATATATATATATATATATACATATATAAGTATATATTTTTATATATATATTATCAGAAGTATATATGTTTATATATATATATATACATATATATACATTATATATATATATAAATATATATATATATATATATATATAGATAGATAGATAGATAGATAGATAGATAGATATAAATATAGATAGATAGACAGATAGACATTCAAAAGTAGTTACCCTTTTAAATGTGTCTTCAAAGATATCTCTGTTTTTCATCACATACGTATTGAAATTTTAAAGTTTTCGAAAATATAAGGACAGAACAACGTTGGATAATGTGTTTTTCGGCATTCCATCGCTTGACTCACAAAAGCGCACACACGAAGCTGACATGTAAAACATGGGCACACATTGAAAGACTTTTTTAATATTTTTCATCTTCTTCTTCTTTTGCTTTTTCTTCCTTTTCTTCTTCTTCTCCTGTATTTCTCTCATATAGACACACAAACACATGCGCGGGAGGGAGCGAGCGCATACACACAAACACACAGGCTGACACACACGCGCGTGCGCGTGCACGCACACACATACACACACACACCTCAACTAAATCGAGGTAAACATAACGGCTAGACGAGCACTGAGGTACATGTGCACCTTGCATCGAAGATCGCCCTGCTCTGAAATCGTAAACACGCGCGGAAGCCGGTGTTCTCTCGAACAAATACGTCATGTACACTCCCCCCACTCACCCTCTCTTATTATTCATCCTCCTCCTCCTCCTCCTCCTCTGTATCGCCATTTTTCTTCTCTTACTTCTCCTCATTCTCATTCTCCTCCTCCTCTCTTTTCTTCTTCGCCTCCTACTCTTTTTTCCTCCTCCTCCTCCTCCTCCACCTTCACGCTGTTAATATTAATGCAGATCAGAGCCCGAATAGTCCCATCCTCACGGCACCACCACCCAGCCCCCTTCCAACCGGTTTCACCCACCCTTACCCGTTACACCCCGACCCTCCCACCGTTTGCGACATCGATGTTCTTTTCTGATTACTGTTACTGCTGATGATGATGCTGCTGTTGCGACGGCTGCCGATGCATCTGCTGACAACAACTGCATCAGCGTGTGTACGTTTATTTGTTACCAGCGACAGACGCACACACAGAGGTGCACACATGGAAACACTCACCTATACACACACAATCATTTAAAGAGGCAGCCGTTGCTCATCTGTTAATGATGTTGGCCTTATCTAGTTTCTCTCAAGATTAATATGGTCGGGTGAAGTTCTATCTATCTATCCGTCTGTCTGTCTGTCCATCTATCTATCTATCTGAAGTCTTTTCATATATATATATATATATATTTACAAAAATCTTATTAACAATATCAATATATATATATATATATATATATATATATATATATATATATATATGTGTGTAAAAGTCAATATTGAAGTCAACACTCAGAGGCGACAAGCTCTTTCGGGCTAGACGCAATCGTCAGGCTACGAGTGTTGGATTTTTTCTCGACTATCTATATATATATGGGTCAGTGGTGCATTGTGGGTAATCCAACACTCGCGGCCTGACGATGGCGTCTAGCATGACGCAGCCTGTTGCCTCTGAGTGTTGACTTCAATGTTCACTTTTATATTTATATTTACACACGCTCTATCTCTGATATTGAGCACTTTATCCCTTAAATATAGCAGACTTTAAAACTACATGTCTGCATATGTATATGTTTGTGTGTGTGTGTGTGTGTGTGTGTGTGTGTGTGTGTGTGTGTGTGTGTGTGTGTGTGTAAGTCTATTTATTGGCAAGATTTCTCAGTGGGATTATAGACAGTGTGGAATCAACGCTGCGTAATCTGAAGATCTCTTGAGGGGTGAAGCTGACAGTCGCCATGCAGTGTTTATTCCTCTGTCGACACTGTCTATAAGGTATTTCGCTAGCAAGAATTCATCCAAACTCTGTCTAAAAATGCCTTTCTCACTTTATTCCTATCTATCTATCTATCTATCTATCTATCTATCTATCTATATATATATATATATATATATATATATATATATATATATATATATCTGTCGGTTCATATCTATCTATCTTAGTCTGTTCATATCTGTCTATCTATCTATCTATCTATCTATCTCAGTCTGTTCATATCTATCTATCTATCTATCTATTTTCATTTTTGAAAAAGTCATTTTAAACCTTAGGTATCTCAGTCTGTCCATATCTATCTATCTCAGTCTGTTCATATCTCTCTATCTATCTATCTATTTCTCTCTCTCTCTCTCTCTCTCTCTATATATATATATATATAGAGAGAGAGAGAGAGAGAGAAAGAGATAGAGAGAGAGAGAGCTAGAGATAGAGATAGAGACAGACAGACAGACAGAAAGAATGAGAGAGAGAGCGAGAGAGAGAGAGAGAGAGTGAGAGAGACTGGTTTGGTTTGTTTTACGGCTATTTATTTACGGGTATTTACGATTATTCAATGCCGACAAAATATTTTATTTCTGGTAATATTTTTTCTTCAAAAAATATATAGCTGATAATATCTATTTTTTTTTCAAAAATGAAAATGCATTGCTGGTAATATTTTTTTTTTTTTACAAAGTATCTCTGGTATTAAAACCTATTTTTACACTTACATAGTGTTTAGAGCCCAGTTTCGGATCTAATTATTAGCCCGTATTTGGATCCTAACAGATGCTACCACCCTGGGTCATAGATAGATAGATAGATAGATAGATAGATAGATAGATAGATAGATAGATAGATACTGAACAAACTGAGATAGATAGATAGATAGATAGATAGATAGATAGATAGATAGATAGATAGATAGATAGATAGATAGATAAAACAGACTGAGATACCTAAGGTTTAAAATAACTTTTTCAAAAATGAAAATCGATAGATAGATAGATAGATAGATAGATAGATAGATAGATAGATAGATAGATGTATAACCGATGGGGACTGTTCCATTCGGACAAGTTCTTCCCAAGATGATGCTTTCCCTTTTTAACTCTTGAATTCTACAGTCCACCATTATCTATCCTACATGTCTTAATAACCTGAACCTCTTCTATTTTTTTCTATCCGTCCATATCTATCTATCTATATATCGATCGATGTACCGATCGATCGATTGATCGATCGATATGTGCGTGTGGGATTACGATGTATAAATACGAGAGTTGTGACAAGTTCGCGGCCCAACAAAGATGCCCTTCAAAAGTAAATGATGGTTGGTCACTTGGTCAGACTTTGGGAAGTGGGTCAGGCTGATAATTTTTTCAGCATCCTACCATCTTTTACGTATATGAATCATTATGTATGTAGGTATGGATGGGTGTACAAACATGTTTTGTGACATTCAAACGATATGGAATGTCACTTTGATTAAAAAATTAGAAGCACAAATTGTCAGTTGAATTTAACAAAATTTGTTTGGATGAATTCTTGCTAGCGAAATACCCTTTATTCACAGACAGTGTCGATAGAGGAATAAACACTACATGGTGACTGTCAGCTTCACCCCACCAAAGATCTTCATGCCATGCAACGTTGATTCCTAGGTCCACAATATCTGTATCTCCAAAAGCTCTCTCTACGACATTGAGTAATCTTTCCAGTATATAGTGTAAATTTTCACACACACACACACACACACAGATATATAAATATATATATATATATATATATATATATATAGATAGATAGATAGATAGATAGATAGATAGATAGATAGATAGATAGAAGAACGTATACCCAACTTTCCGAGATGATGCTTTCCCTATTACCACAATCTTAAACTCTTGAACTCTAGGGTCAACTGTTATGTATCCTAAACATCCTCATAACTTGAACTTCTTCCCTTCTCTTTCTTTTCAGATATATATATATATATATATATATATATATATATATATATATATATATATATATATATATTTCAATCCGCCCATATATATCTACCTATCCATATATATCTGTCTTTCTGTCTGTCTCTCTCTCTCTCTATCTATCTATCTATCTATCTATCTGTGCGCGCGCACACACACACACACACACACACACACACATATATATATATATATATATATATTTGTTACAGGAGATGGGTGTGTGTTAGTTTTAGACATTGCTTTTCATTTAAACAGTCTTGCCAATGTTTTTAGTAATCAGAGGTCATCTAGTAAAATTAATCACGTGTTCAAAATGGCGACTACGGTTGAGTGATGGTAAAAACTTATTTATATCTATTCGGAGTTCGTCTGCGGCGATATGTGTTAGTTTAGAAAAGATGTACGAATGAACAACAATTTCATTTAAAATACATATTTTTATTCCTATTCTCTGACTGAGTCGTTTTCGCCGTTGCTTTATGAATCTGGCTTTTTGTTCTGACAACTGTAGGTTCGTGAAAAAATGCATATAGGAAATATTGAACAAACTTAGTCTGACTTAAGTGTTGGCCGTCTAATTACTTGTAGGATTAGCTTGCTAATCCGTTCGCAGTATGGCCCTCATTTAAAATATAGTTACTACACAAACTTGTGATCAACTGGGTCCACTTGCAAAGAACCGAAAAATAGATGATCGTTAAGTTCGATCCTTTGAAACCGACGCTATCTTATGCGTATTAAGACGAAATTAGATAGTTTTTTACTCAGATTTTTTTAATCATACGTATTCAAGTGAATTTTTAGTCATATGTACTAAGGTGAATACGATAAGGATTTTTTAAAATTATGTTTTTTAATCATTTCAGCCCAAGTAAGGCAACAAAGCCACTAAGAAACG
>OZ038492.1:109354116-109379116 GCA_964036315.1 Acanthosepion esculentum
TCATTTTAACCCTAAGCTCCACGCCACCATACTGCATTAAATCTTCTTTGATGATTCCAATGTATTTATAGGCTTCTTCTTGTCCCAATTCCCTAATCTTTGTGGCAAAATCGAGATTTATTGAGTGTGTTTCGGTAATTCTCCCTTTCTTGAATGTTACTTTTGCACATTTATTAAATCCAAAGTCCATACCAATGTCATCACTGAAATATTTCACATTACTGAAGAGACTTTTCAATTTGTCGTCTTTGGCAATAAGTTTGAGGTCATCTATGTATAATAAGTGATTAAATACGTTATTTTTTTGCGTTTATTATTATTATTATTACTATTATCATTATTTTTAAATCAGAATATGTTTATATCTTGTTTGGGTAGAGAAGTCTTCGGTTACGACAGTTTTTTTTTCTTTATTGTATTAAGTTGTATATTGTAATAAACTCGTTATTCTGCATTTTCGGTTTGTAGCAGTGGATAGAGGTTAACTGTACAGTAACTGAACCACACTATAAAAAGGACATTACTCTACAGAGATGGCGGGATGAGAAAAATGTATCCCCGTTGATTAAATAAATCATTCTGTTGAGAATTCTCTGAAGGTTACCCAGAACAACAAACTCCTGAAGAAGACCGGAATGCAAAACATTCGAAACGTTGTGACACTAAAAACGAAGATGAGGACAATGCTCCGACTGTAAATAAATATTTGAAGGTTGATTGGACGCTTGGAATAGTAAAAAAAAATCTGTTAACTGGGGCAGGGTATAGCTTAATTTTAACCCCTCCAAAACAAAAGTGCTTTCAATTAATCAGCTGAAAGAGGGCTTTCTAACCCTAACCTCGAGGAGAGTAACTCGTTGCGCCTGTTCGAGTTAACGTTCTCTGTTGACATAAAGTGCAAAGATTATATTGAATCAACTGCTAGGACTGCTGCCAAGAAAGTGGATTCACTTTGTCGTGCGAAACAATTTTTCTTTCCTGAATGTATCTTATATAGCTAAATATCTACCATTCGTCCATGCTTAGAATACTGTTGCCACATAGGGTCCGGTGCTTCTGCTATTTGCCTAGATCTACTTGAAAAGATCCATAAAAGAATCAGCAATGTTATCAAGCCTGACCTGGCATCTCGGCTCCAGTAATTTCCTCATCGCCGTAACCTAGATTCCCTGTACTTTTCTAATAAATACTTTCATGGTAATTGCTCTGATTAACTTTCCTCTTTGGTACGTAGACTTTATGAATTTAAGCGTAGTATTAGATTGGAAGCAATGTCTCGTCATTTTACAGTTGAATTGACTAGATGTAACTAAAGTCTTTATAACAGTTTCTTTTGTCAAATATCTCGCACGAGGAACTTTCTTCTTCCGACTTCGTGATTCCCAAATTTAAATGCAATGTCAATCGTTATCTATTATCGTCTTGATTTCTCTTCTTTTATTCTTCTAGCTTCTTAATAATATTTTTCTTTTTATTATTCTTTTAGACTCAGTAACCCATTGTGTCTTAGTGACTTTATTGTCTTAGCTATTCCGTGGACTTTTTTTTAAATTGTTTGTATTGTTATCTGCTATTCTTACTTCAGTCTTTCTCAGACATTCTTTTATCATTCGCTGCTTGATAGGCATTCGAAATATCCTGCCAAATGAGCGTAAATCGTCCCAAATTAAAGCCATAATTTCCTACGATCTTACATCAATCTTACAACAGGTTAAATGACAAGAAAATAAATGCATTATTTACATTATTCGGACTGTTAAACTCATCTTTATTCCCATATTCACATGGTTCCTGCGGTTGTACGTTCCGGCCTGCTTAGGGGTGATTGGAATTTCGAACTGAAAAATTTATTTCGAGCACCGGGTAGATTATTCTAGTCCCACGTGCCATGCCTCTTTTGGATGTCTCAGCTATTTCCCTTTAACTCAACTCTCCACGTTTTCTGGGTCACCATTGTGGTATTGAACCCACAACTCTTTGCGTCTAGTCCCTAGATCTGATCAACGTCATTATCCACTGGGCCATGTGTCGTTAAGGACATTTGTGTATGAATTTTGGGGGACTTAATCTCATTAGCCTAATGTCTCAGCAAATATTTTTTACGAGTACTCATATTGCAATTTTTGTTACTATTATTGTATATTTTACCAGTATATTTTTGTTGTTATTCATTACATTTCCCTGGCACTCCTTATTACTGGTTCCCATATTGTATTCATTTCTATGCTTGGTCGGCTAAAGAAATTTTTGTAGCTTAGCATATATGCTGATTCATTCAGTTTTCTTATTTTCCAGTGATAGTCTCCGTCTTATTTCAACCTCATCCCACAGGGGGCGGTGATCTCCCTTTTCCCTCCATATGTGGTTATCTACGCTTGATTGTTCTAAATACAGACAGACAAGAAAATGATACTTCGGAAAATTCTGTTGCGCAAATATTCACTAAATAAAGTGTTTGTATTTTTTTAATTATCAACATTCCAAATCCAAATTTAGGGTTTCAAATTCTGGGGCTTCCAAACCCAATGTTAGATCTTGGACATTGTTCAATGACACTAAATTAAAATACGATTACTTGCAAAATAAACTTGAAAAAAGATTATATGATCTTTATAACGCTTAAGTGGGTATGTAGTTGCTTCAGCCATGCTCTATCGTTACAAGAGGTAGATTAGAATAAAAATAGAATATTATTCCCGTATCTGGGCTGGAGCTACTGAATCTTATCTTTCTAGCTTTGATAGACTTCATAATTGTTTACGCAGCTTTGTGGAGTAAGATTTATTTCACACTCTGACGTCTACGTTCCACAGGTGCAAAGTTTTCTATCGTTTGTTTCAGCACGAATGTTCAGATGGACTCTCCATTCTTTAGTTCTCCGCCAATTCAGACCTTTACTTCTAGGACACGACTTGCTACTTTCACCCAGTTGAATTATTTTTATTTAGTCTTCGTTCTAAGTTTAAAAAGAAAGTTCCATTCAGATAGCATTCTACTGCCCCAAAGAACTGCGTGAAACAACTCCCGTGTTGGTGCTTCTTCGAACACTTTAACCATGACCACTTCAATGAAGAATCAGTCGTTATCTATCCTACCCATTCTTATAATATCAACTTTCAGTCACCTTCTCTTAGATTTATATCAGGCACCTCACCTTCAGAATTAGTATTTTGAATGTAACCCTTCATTTTTAAGTTGGTTTCGAGCCTTTTATTGATTAAAATGTAGTAACAAAAATACTTTAGTCACAAAACAAATCATATAATATCTGTATGCAAATATATTTGTTCCTTTCTTTTTGTTGTGGTAGGATCCACCTAATTTGCATAGTGGAGTACCGACCATATAAATATGGTTGGTACCGGGAAGAGAGGGGAATGAATCGAGAGATTCAACCAGAGACTCTGCCCGACTGCGACTCAGTCAACACATTCTCCAGGAACGGTCTTCCCAGGAATATACAAAAGACTATATGTAAATATTGTGTACACTTTCTTGTTTCAATACATTTTGTTCTAAGTACATTTTGTGTTGCATTATTATTCCATGCATTAGTCAAGTTTCAACACTTTCCCTATTAGATACACATACCTACCTACATATACTGATGGGTTGGGTATTTTTTGCGATGACAACGAACGCTCGTTGCCACTTCTGTAATGTCAAATAATACTAGTTGTCATTTCCGTAATGCTCGTTGTAGTAGAGACTTTGTAATCGCAGTAACAACATATAGTAACGCCGTTGAACAATACTAGTGTCAGACGCATTCGAATATCGCCTGCACTAATAGTACTTGCTCGATAATACTCGCTTGAATAGTAACCATCGAATAGTGATCCGAATAGAGAAATAGTATAGTGAATAGTACAGAGAAGAGCGATCCGTATAGTAATAGAGGATAGACTAGAATTGGCGATCAATTAAACGTCACAGGACTTCATACTTTTGCGTTTCCTCTCTCGTCACGTGATCCACTTAATTCAATAATGGGATCGCCTGTATTTGCTCACTGGCGATCTATGTTCAAACTCAAGTGTCGGCAGCGACACTTTATTCCTCTATAACAGTATTTCTATGCGCTTGGATTTGTGCCTATTAGAATTCGGAACATACATCCTTGTGCAAATTAATTATACAAGAAGATGTGGAGGGCCATGATCACTACACCCTTGTGTAAATTAATTGAAACAAAACCAATAACTCCATTATTATTTACTTTTCTCGTATTTTTCCAATGAAACATAACCCAGTGCACATGTTAGTACTTCGTATATCCATTCCACGAAATCGTTCATTGCAGATTGATCACAGATTCTCCATTGGGTTTAAATCAGGAGAGTTTCGGAGCCAGTCTATAGTACTTTGATTTGCTTACTGATAAGGCTTGCCAGTGTTTTCGTGCAGCGTTACAATTTTCGTACTCTTACTTGGAGTAATGTCCATCGCAGAAAATGGCCGTAGGACAACTAATCGACAGTCGAGACAATAATGTCTGGATGTGATGAAAATTTGATGCAATCACGGAAGACGCAATATTTTTCAAGGCCAAACAAATTTCATCATACACCCCGGAAATAGATTCATGTTACTGTACACCACTGCAAATAACCTAATCTGAGGAAAAAATACAAATCGATAACACCCTGCCATTCCAGTGTGTCTAAATCTGACTGTATGGTGAACGAAAGGAAACTAAAGCGGTTGTTTCAATACATTTACACAAGGATAATATTTAGGTGTTTGCATGTGCTATTCCGAGACGGTGTTGGAAAGTACTCAGCCCGAACAAGAAAGGAATAACCAGAAGTCATGAGATTTGTTTTATAAGCTTTCACCCCAAGCAAGGCGGGAGTGCTACTAGTACGCAATGGGCTACAGAGAATGTTAATAAATGAAAAGACTGGGTACAGGGGGGTGAGGAAAGGATAGCAGGGAGAACGGGGATCCAGGCATCAGAAGATGTCGATTGACATTACCTTTAAATTTTTGAAGATTATAGTTTTTCGGGGAAGCAAGTAAGAGGAAGGAAGTTCCTCTTTCAGGAAGTGCGAGAGAAGAAGCTGTTGGAGTAGAAGAGGCGGTTACATTTAAATATTTCGACAGTAAAAGTGTGGGACCGGAATGCCAACCTAGTAGCACGTTTAAATTCATACTGTTGCGGCACCAGTGAAAGTAGCTCGTCAGAGCAGTTGCTATGAAAATATTTGTAGAAAAGACAGAGGGAAGCCGCATCACGTCTGTGAGAAAGTAAGTGCAATCGATCTGCCAAGCCGATCACACTGCATATTCATCTTTGGATTTTGTCGACAACCTCGAGATGAAGTGCGTGGGCACCGAGTATATATGGCAACGATATTCAATGCATGGTCGAATGATTTGTAGATGTCGAGGATGGACTCTCATGGACGCTCGCATGAAGTTGAGCATCACCCATGCTGATAGGAGGCAGGGACGTTTCTCTGAAAAAGAAATTGATGAGGAAAGAGGACTTAGAAAATCTTACACTCACAGGACATAATGAAGGTAAAAGAGACAGTGGCAAATAACACAAAACCCACCTAACGAGACTGTGTAAATGATAGGGTAGAACAGGGATTAGGAGAGATAACGAAAAAATGTTAGTAAGACCTATAAATGAGAGGAAGTTGTGGAGAGCCAAATCACCCACGTAGTGAAAGGACACGGCGCATTCGCTTTTTATTAATTATCTGGAGATATTTTTATCCCATGACCCATAGAAGGGTCGTAGGGGCACCATGTGTACTACAGCCACGGTAAATGGTGTTTTTTGGGTAAGATAGCCTGACAGAGCACAAACCTCTCCAGGCCGGTTTTGAATTCAGAGATTTTCCTTCTCCTAGACTGGTTGCCACACAAGGTTATAGAACACTGTCTGTCCTGATATTAACCCATAGATGGGTGGAGAAAGGATTCATACCTTTCCCAAGAGTATTAGCACGTAAGTGAATGTAATGGATCCGACTGGAATTCGAATTCGGAGAGCAGATTTCGAATTCCAGTCGGATCCATCACATTCTGTAGAATACGTTTTAGTAAAACTAAAATTGTTAGATTTAAGTTATTTGTTTGTTTGTTTGATGAATTTATTATTATTATTTTTTTTATTTCCTTTGATATCTGGCGTTTACACATTTCTTTCCGGGTCCCGCCCAGTGACCTAAGGTTAGAAATGGCATCATGACACTTTCCACTGAAAAAAAAAAAAAATAATTACATAGATAAAGCCCTTCGTAAAGTGTGGGCTGTACTTGTCAGAACAATTTTTTGTATCTCTTTGAGGCATGGACTTCCAGGGATCCCTTCAATCAGCCTACTGGAATCTTTTCCAACCAGTCCAAGGGCTCCAACTACAACAGGAATTGTTGATGTTCCCATGTGCCACATTTTTGAGATTTCGATTTCAACGTCCTTGTATTTTGACAGTTTTTCGAATATCTTCAAAGACACATTGCAGTCTGCAGGGACTGCCATATCAATAAGGTGGCTGTTTTTTTGTTTGTGGTCTTTAATAACAATTATTATTATTATTATTATTATTATTATTATTATTATTATTATTATTATTATCATTATTATTATGTTTTATTTTTATCTTTGAGAGACTAGAATATATCTGGAAAAATGTTCTAATTAAAAATTTAAAATAATTTATTGCCAGTCTAAGGGCAAAGTGACCATTGTCTTAAAAAATGACGTCATCTCATTTTGCATATTATTAGGCGTCTTTTAAGATTTCCTTTTATCATGATCTCGCGTAGTTTCAGGAACAAATAAGAAATAACTCAGTTAGAAACTGAAAAACGTATCGTCTTATTGCTGATCGGTAATGGCAAGAAAATATTCGAATAACAATTTTCATTTGCTTTTTCCAATGAAGGAAACGAGTTAAAGGTCAATACGTCTTCGTCAGATCTCATACAATATATATATATATATATAATATATATATATATAGATAGATAGATGTTGTTACAAACGTAAGGTATACAAAAGCTAGTGATTATTAAAACCTGTTTTCTTAATGATAGCTTGTAAATAAAATGCAAAAAGAAAAATAATGTTGCATAGATGGCCTAGATTTCAATTCGAATAGGACTAAATTTCATGACATTTAAATTCGCCTATAGATGAAAAGTGTGTGTATATATATATATATATATATATATATATATATATATATATATATATATATATATATATATATATATATATATATATATAATTTTTTTTACATTATGAAACTGATAAAGCAATTTTCAAGGGTTCAATCAATTTCAAATCTTATTTCCAACTTATAATAGACACAACAGAAAATTTATATGCTTGGTGTCCATAAAGTTCGTGTTCACGTTAAAAAATTTATAACTTTATTTGTATTTGCGATAGAAATAATTTGTAAAAAGGATTAGAAAGAAGTAAATCTGTATTTTTTAAGGTTTTGTTGAAATTTTATTTAAGTTTCCACATGTCCTCAATCATTAGCAATACAAAGGGTAATACGATTTTGCAGTTCACGGAAAACATTTGCCACCTGATTTACAGTAATGCCTGAAATCACATTAGTTATTACAGATTATTTCTATCGCAAATAAAAGTAAAGTTATAAATTTTTTAAAGTGCACACGACCTTTATTGACACCCAGTACATATATATATATATATATATATATATATATATATATATATATATATATATATATATATATATATATATGAAGAAATATAGCCTTAAAGTGTGCTATATTTATGGGATAAAGTGCTCAATATCAGAGATAGAGCGTGTGTAAATATAAAAGTGAACGTAGAAGTCAACACTTAGAGGCGACAGTCTGTTTCATGCTAGTGCAATCGACGTTGCCTGACGATTGCACTAGCATGAAACAGACTGTCGCCTCTAAGTGTTGACTTCTATGTTCACTTTTATATATATATATATATATATATATATATATATATATATATATATATATATATATATATATAAAGCACGTCTCCCATTATTAGTCACTTCAAGAGTTATCAATCGAGAAAATACATAATTGAATCCGAATATTTGCTGAATGGCTACATTTATTTGAACGGTTAGGATGAAAGCCGGTTAGTAAACAGCGCGATTTTGTGATTGATGAATTATTTTTCAGCGTATAGCACCTTTACCCACAGACCCAACATCGCAACTTTCTCGCTACTCTACCGCTATCTCCATGGCATATATTCCACCGAGCAATATTCCGTAATTCCACCATTCCTTATATTCCCGGCTAAATCCCGCCATGTCTGTTACACTGGGTCGAATTATCCTCCATCCTCTTCGTATAACATTAGTAAGGAGGAAGATCTACTAGGAGTGTTTATTCGTAAGAACTGCTGCTTCCTGAAACAGACTAGTGATAGGATACTTCCCCGATCATTTCAATCTTAACTTTTCCAAGTTTAAGGTTAGACGTTACATGTCTTAAATAAGGTCATATCTTACCTCCTACACTTAGGTGATTTAAAATCAACAGTATCCGTCTTACCATGGGCCTTTTATTAGGTAATATATATATATATATATATATATATATATATATATATATATATATATATATATATATATATATATATATATATATATATATATATATAGATATAGATATAGATATAGATATAGATATAGATATAGATATAGATATAGATATAGATAGAGAGAGTTCATGTCTTCTTCGTCAATGAGTCCCATGGTACAGTTGGTATGACGTTCGCTTTGTATCGAAGCGATCCGGGTTCGATTCTCAGTAATTGATGCGCACAGCTGATGAGCCCCCGAAAGGACGGAACGGCCGTCCAGTGCTTTCAGCATTCTGTTGAGAATTCTAAGATCGACGAAGTATTATGATATATATATATTCTATTATAAACACTAATATATATTTTAAACACTAATATTATGTTATATTATATATTACAAACACTAATATTATATTATATATTATAAACAATAATATTATATTATATTATATACTTTAAACACAAATATTATATTATATATTATAAACACTAATATTATATTATATTAGAGAGAGAGAGAGAGAGAGAGAGAGAGAGAGAATATATATCATATTTCGCCCATAATAAACATAGAAATCAATCAATACTGAAGGTCTGACAGTCAACATGCAATGTTGTTTGGCTATATCCACTCCATCTATATCTATAAATACTCTATCTCTTGTATCGAACACACTTCCACTATAAATATGAAAAATTACATATATATATGTATGTATATAAATAATATACGACACTAAATTGAAAATCTCAAATCTAATCGTACGAAATAGTACTACCCCCCACCAAAACCGTTCTTCAATAAAAACCAATGTAGTGTATAGATTTACATGCCATTTTCGAGGGTGTTTCTCAGATAATAACCCTGTCACATACATCGGACACACAACCGCAAGTCTCTCACGTAGGCTCACATAACACTTTAATGACACCAGCGCTATAAAAAAGAAACATCTTGTAACAACACACTCGTAACACAATCTTGTAACAACAACACTCGTAACACAATCAAATCATCCGAAATAAGAAAAATCTTCATTAACAACACCAAAATCCTTTATAAAAACAAATGCAAAAAACGATTACAAATTCTTGAAGCCATCCTAATTAAAAAACAAAAACCCAACATAAATAAAATAGCATTTAATACCGGCCGAAATATCTTAAACATATTTAATAAATAATCCTCCAAATAATAAATAACATTGCTTCTTAATAATGAACTAATCCAACAACATCGTCTAAATACCCAAAATATTATCTGTAAAACAAAAATAATAAGCAACCTATTTCAAATCCAAACAAGGCAGCCATGATAACGGTTGATGATAACCAAAAACGCTTGGGAAAAAATGGACTAGGGTCATTCTTCAACAACTAAGACCCAAACGAAAAAAACTTCCGAGAAAGCAAGAAAAACAGAAAAAAAAAACGGAAAAGTTCCGTAGTCTTTAACAACACACGCCTTATATATATATATATATATATGTGTGTATATATGTGTATATATATATATATATATATATATATATATATATATATATATATATATATATATATATATATATATATATGAAGATGAAGAAATATAGTTTTAAGGTGTGCTATATTTATGGGATAAAGGGCTCAATATCAGAGATAGAGCGTATGCAAATATAAAAGTGAACATTAAAGTCAACACTCAGAGGCGACAGACTGTTTCATGCTAGACGCAAGCGTCAGCCCACGTGTAACCGAAAGCGCTTGAGAAAACATCATGGACGAGGGTCTTTTTCAATAACATAGATCCAAATATAAAAAAAAAGATTATTAAACTGAAAAGTTCCATAGTCTTTAACAACACATGCCTTAATAGACAGACTGGGTCCTAGAGGCGTGGATATTTATTATTTAGATATGAATATTTAGATTTAGATTTTATCTCTACCTTTATCACTTGAAGTAAATAATTTGTGTTGATGCGTGTGTGTTATTTTGGTGCGGTTCTGTTATTTTACATATAAAATTCGTATATTTTTTTCGTTAAGTTTATTTTAAATATAAAATTTTAAAAAAAATAGTATGTTCTTTTTATCCGAGAGCTATCGTCTACACATTTAGTCATTTTCAAGGATTATATTTCAACTGTTAGAATTAGAAATAGTTTGTTATATGTATGTTTTATAAAATATTTCATTTTTTTTTGTTTTAAAACACGGTCAAGATATTATGTCCATGTTCAAAGTTAATATTATTAAGTTGAAAATGGCTAAATGTATAGCCGAAAGCGCTCGGATAAAAAGAACATTCGGACAGTTTTTATATAATTTATCATCTGAAAAGAAAAACATTAGATCGCACGAGAAATTATATAAAAAACTAAATAAAAGCACCTCGTCAGTCGTTTTTAATGAAATGTGCATATATATATATATATATATATATATATATATATATATATATATATATATATATGTGTGTGTGTGTGTGTGTGCGTGTGTGTATATATAAATATATATATATATATGTATATATATGTGTATATATATGTGTATATATATGTGTATATATATATATATGCATTATACATATATGTATTATATATATATAAGTGTATTATATATATGTGTGTGTGTATGTGTGTGCTTGTGTGTGTGTATTTGTGTGTTTGTGTCTCTCTCTCTGTGTCTGTGTCTGTGATTGTGAGCGCCACCAATTATTTAGATATTTTTTCTCACTGTTTTGCACAGCGCTCGGTCTGCCCACCACTTGCGTGTTCTAAAAGCGGTTGACATTAAGTTATATCAACCGGATCTGTGCAAAAGGAAAGAACATTTCATTCGCTCTCTATGTTTGTCTGGTATGTCATGAGCAAGAATTCTTCCATTATACACTCAGGTCGAAATATCTGTCCCTTATTTTAATCGTGAATTATTTAATATTAAATTGTTTTCACTCGTGTTCAAAAGTTCCCCACCTCATTCAATATCTTTTTGTGAATACTATCTCTTGTTTCGTCAGATTTGTGCCAACGGTAACCTTTGAAAAAGTGTTGACTGAAAAGGATTCTTTCAGGAAAAGAAAAATGAAAAATCCAGTCGTACTTTTGCAAATCATTGTTTATGTTCTGTGATGTCAAGTACTTGCACAAATATATATATATATATATATATATATATATATATATATATATATATATATATATACATATATATATATATATATATATATATATACATATATATATATATATATGTATATATATATGTATGTATATATATATATATATATATATATTTATATATATATATATATATATATATATATATATATATATATATATATATATATATATATATAAATCGTTGTACACGTTTGGAAAAACCTCGCATAGCTCAAATTGCAGTAGAACAAATCGGTAAATGGGGAATAAAAAAGAAAGAACCAAGAACATTAAACCAAGGCGAAAACAATCGTCCTGAGTTCAAGCTCCACGTCCAAAGAAAAAAAAAGACAACTACATAAAGTGCTCAATACACTAAGTAGAGAAAACCTAAGATAATCCTCAGGAGCCAGGCAAAACTAATTACCCTGAAAATCCGTTTAGGTGAAACCTAGGTAGGTTTGCCTGTCTCCTTAGGATTATCTTATATATATATATATATATATATATATATATATATATATATATATATATATATGAAACACACGTAGTTGGTAAAATCTAACTATGAATTAATACATCATTCAGATTGATTAAGATTCCTAATAGCACTGCACTGTCTAGATATATCTGGGAAAATTGATGATGACCCGAAAATAAGATGCAGCAAAGTAAGGAAAAGTAAAAGCTGTGCATGGGGGAGATGAATTTTGCAAACTGTGCCAGGAGTAAAAATTGGTGAACTTGATATTTCTGAACACAGGCACGCTATGGAATAAGATAATGGAAACATGCAAAACCCCAAAAAATAAAAAATCGCTAACTATTATGGAACCAGGGTGAAAAATATCGAATCCTTCATATTTAAAGGCGAAAACTACAATAAGAGGGAGATATAAACCTGTCTTTTTACGTAACCCCATAGAAAAAATCAGTGTCACGTTGTGCCATTCGGAACGATTAAACGTTCGACCAGGGCTGACGGTCCCTCCTTTTAAGGGTGAAACTTGAGTTGTTTTGATGTTATTCTCTTACATTTTATTTATCTTACTTTAGACACAGGGTGCCCCACCAAAACTGACATAATTTTATAGTCTAATAACATAACCAATTCTCGCTCAAATGATCTCAAATTTAAAAAAACAAAATCGTTTAAAGGGTAATTGACTGTGCTGATGTATCTCATTTTGAATCTACGAGGAAGATTGATTGGACGTGCGAGGGATTATGTGAAAGGACAGGTCTATATCCCCCTCTTCCCACAAGCCAAGAGCAACTTAAACAGAGAATCACTGAGGCACTGGAGAATGTTACGCAAGACATGCTACAGCGTGTTTGGCAGGAGCTGGACTCCCGACTTGACGTGTATCGTGTCACAGGTGGAGAGCATATTAGACAGTTTTGAAGCTTTGCGAAATTGCTTATAAAATCTGCACATCTTTGAATATCTTGTTCGAATTTTGATAAATAATTCTTTTATAGTTCAACGTGAAGTCTCTTTAATTTCGTTTGCTTGGAATATGTACTTACACAGATATTCATATTTTAAATGATGTCAATATTAGTGGGGCACCGAAATATATCCATATGATTCCGGAAAACCGTCTCACCCAATTGATATATATATATATATATATACATATATATAGGAATTTTACCCTAAAAGAGCT
Source organism: Acanthosepion esculentum (assembly GCA_964036315.1). Lineage (NCBI taxonomy): Eukaryota > Metazoa > Mollusca > Cephalopoda > Sepiida > Sepiidae > Acanthosepion > Acanthosepion esculentum. Next base: position 109,367,503 of record OZ038492.1, read on the forward strand.
TCCTTGCAGGATTTGTCAACACCATGGGGTTAAAAAATAAATTTTAACCCCTTGGTGATGACAAATCCTGCAAGGAAGTTCTTGTAGGCTACAATAGATATTCAAATGGGGTCATTTTGAATTTCTATTCTATGTAATTTATTTATATACGCTCTGTTATAATAAAAACATTGATCTCGTTTTGTTGATCAGTTTTAATATTTTATAGTATTAGAATTCACTTGGATTATATACCTACGGATCATTACCTATATATATATATATATATATATATATATATATATATATATATATATATATATCATCCACAGACAGACTGGTTCGCAGCTCTTCAGTGTGGCTAGACGTCCGGTTGCCTCTAGCTAGTTCAGAAAAACGACAGATTTGGTCTCTCAGTGTCCATAGATAGATAGATAGTTAGATAGATAGATATAAACAGACCGAGATACATAGATAGATAGATAGATAGATAGATATAAACAGACTGATATAGATAGATAGATATATAGATAGATACGCGTGGTTCGTTTCGAAAGCGTAGATCCTTTTTTTATTATGGTGTGTCTGTAAAAGGCCACCCCCCGCCAATTAACCTGTAACTTTGTTTCTTACCTTTTTAATTTCTTTTGTTCCAGATAATATGTAAATGGAAGCGCGTCTAAAGTAAAAAGTTATTATCGAATTACTTCATGCAATAAAAAACATAAACGTATTGAAATAGGTTGACACTTGCTGAACGTTTCCGGAGTCCAAACAGTGAGCGCGTGTGTAGTTAAGCAGGAAGTTTGGAGCAGCTATGACAAGCCAAGACCAGCTGTGACAAGCCAAGAACTGCTATGACTAGCCAAGACCAGCTATGACAAGCCAAGACCAGCTATGACTAGCTTGGACCAGCTATGACAAGCCAAGACCAGCTATGACTAGCTTAGACCAGCTCTGACCAGCTTGGACAAGCTATGACAAGCCAAGACCAGCTATGACTAGCTTAGACCAGCTGGGACAAGCTATGACAAGCCAAGACCAGCTATGACTAGCTTAGACCAGCTCTGACCAGCTTGGACAAGCTATGACCAGCGGCCCGAGTGAAAACACCCGGTTCCCCACGTTAAAAACTGACCTTGTGTCACAACCTGACTCAGTGGGGGGTCAAGTAAATACCGTGTAGTTAAGCAGGAATTAAAAACAGGTTTCAAAACTGGACCGATGAGAGATATAAATCCTGGACAAGATTTTATTGAAGACGTTATCGATTCTGCAAATCACTGAAAAATAATTAATTTTTGTTTTTTAGTAGTTTAAGTATTAGTCTGTTTAAAGATTCCATCTCTATGTGCAGTACTTTTCGTGGAAATAATTGAGAGGCACTTATATACATGCGCATACAAAACTACATTTTTTTTACTAATGTTTATCCAATAAATTACCGAAGAGCCACTCAAGGTTGAGGTAAAGAGTGTGGACTTATAAGAGCGTAGGAAAGAAAGCGTCAGGAGTATAGACTTGAAGTATACTTTAGAAGGAACCTGAAAACCGGTCTTTAATACGAAACAAGGGTTAAACCTCTACTCCTGTTCAAATGACGGTAGAAGAGTAGATATATTAGAGGATGAGGTAGGTTTTTCCTATCGCCCGGTTCACACTGCTCCTCGGCCTTTTGAACAAGATTAGAGGTTTATTCAATTTTTACCTGTTTAGCCTTGGATATCAGGTTCCTTTTAAAATTACTTCAACTCTCCACTACTAATGTTTCAGACGAATTTCTGAAATTTATACTAGTATTGGGCGTCCGGAACCTTTTCTTTCGCTTGCAGTAACCCGTTGCGTCATAGTGATGTTATCGCCTTGCTTGGGGTGAACTGAATAAAAATAACGCACACACACATACATAAACACACACACACATGCACACACACACACACACACACACACACACACACAGGTGTGTGTGTGTGTGTGAACAGTATTGAGGAAATTATATAACAAATTGGCAAAAAAAATATATATATATATATATATATATATATATATATATACACACACACATATATATATATATATATTTATATATATATATACACATATAAATATAAATTGTCGCCATTTTATATTTTATTTTCGCGCATGCGCATTGTTTGTATTTAATTTTGTCAACTACGCAGTATAGTAGGGTCAGCTGGGTACTGTCTGTGAGGAAAAGATCACCATGACACTATTCAGTCCGCCAGAAATTTAAAGACTGTACTGTTTGATATTCGCCCCGGAAGTTCCAATACGAACATTTCCGAATATTTGGGTGTTAATCTGAGAACAGTGCAAAGTATTCGGAAAGAGTTGGTTGAGTTTAATTGCGATTATGAGGCTCCAGCAGCTCTGAAAACACACTCTGATCGTTTCGTTAAGAAAAGAGGTGAATTTGTTGGTGACGGCCTCTGATTCAACACAGAGAGGCCTATGTCAAGTACCTTGAGGTGGTAGTGAAGCCCTAGGTCAAGAGGGTACCTGCTGGAAGACCCTATGCCTGGCAACATGACTCTGCACTATGCCAGACAAGCAGGAGAACTCAATCATTGCTGTCAGACAATTTCTGCGACCATATCAACCCTTATATCGGACGTCTAGCCACACCTAACGCCCCTTAATTATTATGTGTAGGGCACAGTTGAACGAGAGACCAAAAACACCAAAGTTAAAATAAAGGCAAAGATTACGTCAACATTTACCAACTTAAAGAGACCGTTCAGAAGAGTTGCAGGAGATTCCCAAGTCATCTGGAGGGTTTGGTTGAAGCCAACTGCGATTTTATTGAATATTTCTACTCTTTCATACTTCAAGATATTTTTGTGTAATTTTGGTAAATATATTTGTTAAAATGATATGTCAGTGTTATTATCATTTTTTTGCGTAATTTATATATCAATTTTAGAAAAACTTGCAATTAAATTGATTAGAACTCACTGCTGAAATTGGGCGATAACAATTTTTATTGATTATCAACGCTTTCAGTTCAGATTTAGTGAAAGTGTTATTAACACAGAACCACATTTTTTGACCAGATTATCAAAAGCCTTTCACGCTATAACTTATCACGACGATTATTTATATATCTATTTAATTGGTTATTAGCACAAGTCGTGGATAAATAAAGAATTTAGCTACGTGCTGCGTGTTTTCGAGATGAGCTACGACCTCGGGCCTCATTTTGTCGTTGTTACTGCAGCTGTAGAAGAAAACGTACGGTGAAAAAGAATGAAGTCAATAGAATTGAAAACGAGGCTGTGTTGCGGCAAAAATAGGAGAAGGCAGACGATTAGCGCGAACACGGGGCAAAAGTCAAACATTAATTTTTTGACATGCACATCAGCGTGTTTGTTTTTGACCTCATTGGAGCTTGTGAGTGTGTGTGAGAGAGAGAAGGATTGTTTTTATTTGTTTGCTTTTTTATTTTAAGAGATCGAGGTGACTTGTATGACAAGTTACGTTTGAATCAATAAACAAATGTATTTGCGACAACGCGTGAATATCGGTTTTAATGAGAGCGTTCATTCTTCGTTTTCTGTGAATGGAATCGTACGTTTGTAAGCTATAATGATATGCGTATGTATATTTGGCTTGCCTTTCAGAGTATATAAACGCAAATATCGGCGTAAAGAAGAAACACTTAAAAACAAATGCGATATAAACAATTGTGATTATATTCACAATATATACGTACGTATATTTAGGTGAAATGGTATATATAAATCGGAATATTTTTATATTAGATGTTTACACACACATATATATATATATATATATATATATATATATATATATATATATATATATATATATATATATATATATATATATATATATATATATATATATATATCTTTTTTATTTTTTCCAGCGTTCTTATGATTTCTGTTTGATGGGGGGAAAAGGAATACAAGATTTTCTATATAATTTTCATTGTCTCAAGTGCTATCGGCTAATTTTCAGTTTTTTAATTTTTTTTTTTTGTTTCTTCTTCATGTATAACTTAAATTTTCTTGTCTGCCATATTTAACTAAAGATGCTTAAAAGAAAGTTTGCTTCCTAAATACCAAATATACTTTAATATATATATATATATATATATATATATATATATATATATATATATATATATATATATATATATATACAGTGGGTCCATAATGTTCGTGTGCACGTTAAAAAATTTATAACTTTATTTGTATTTGCGATAGAAATAATTTGTAAAAAAGGGTTAGAAAGAAGTAAATCTATATTTTTGAAGGTTTTATTGAAATTTTATTTAAGTTTCCACATGTCCTCCATCATTAGCAATACAAAGGGTAATACGATTTTGCAGTTCACGGAAAACATTTACCAACTGATTTACAGTAATGCCTGAAATCACATTAGTTATTTTAGCTATACTTAAAAGTAGGTACATTAAACTTTATAACATTTTTTTACAGATTATTTCTATCGCAGATACAAATAAAGTTATAAAATGTTTAAAGTGCACACGGACTTTATGGACACCCTGTATATATATATATATATATATATATATATATATATATATATATATATATATCTTCCAATATAATAATGTTCCAAGTACTAAAAATATCGGATTAAAATATATCCATTAATTCTTTAGACGTGGTAATACATACATAGATACATATATATATATATATATATATATATATATATATATATATATATATATATATATATATATATATATATATATATATATATATATATATATATTTAAACAACATCTAAAATATTATCGTTAGATTTACGTTAGAAATATTCAAACACAGTTGCATTCCACATCACGTGACGTCCGCGTCTCGCGAGGGACGCAACTTGAAAACAAACTTTATTTCTGACGAAGGATCGGGGCAGATCTGAAATATCAAATATATATATATATAAAGTATATAAATAAATACTTTCACAAAAAAACATTCAATTTTTTTTTAATTTGCAACTTTTCAGTTGTTCTCTCCATATATATATATATATATATAAAAGTGAACATTGAAGTCAACACTTAGAGGCGACAGTCTGTTTCATGCTAGACGCAATCGTCAGGCCACGGTTGTATCTAGCATGAAATAGACTGTTGCCTCTAAGTATTGACTTCAATGTTCACTTTCACATTTACACACGCTCTGTGTCTGATATTGAGCACTTTATCCCATAAATATAGCACTCCTTAAGACTATATTTCTTCACACACACACACACACGCACATATATATATAATGATGCGTACAGATATATTGAGTCATATACATACATATATACACAGGCACACACACATATATATGTGCGTGTGTGTGTCTGCATGTGTGTGTTGAAAATCTGGATATAAATAAGATTAATTTGTGGAAAAATAATATGAATAAAAGCAACATTTCTTTAACAACGCGTTTCGTCCTCTAGGTCTTCATCAAGCCAAATATAAGTATTTTATTTTACAACAAATATTTAGAAACTGAAGTAAAATTTTGTTAGGCTTTCAACATTGTTAAATTTAAGAACGCACAAAAATATACTTAAAACTCCTTGTGCAAGTCAATATATATATATATATATATATATATATATATATATATATATATATATATATGTATATTATATAAATATATATATATATATATATATATATATATATATATATATATATAATATTATAAAAGATAAAAAGAAATGTTTTTTATGTATGCTATATTTATGGGTGAAAGTGTTCGAATATCAGAGATAGAGCGGATGTAAGTTCAAAATATCCACTTGTATATTAAGTCTATATTTTATAAACGTTACGGCGGCGGGAAAGTGATATGAAGCCGAGATGCCAGGTCAGGAACAATAAAGTTGCTGATTCTTCTTTAGATATTATTAAGAATTTCTAAATCCATTGCAGGAGCACTAGACCATATCTAGCAGCAATATCCAAAACGAAGAACGAATAAGATATATATATATATATATATATATATATATATATATATATATATGAAGAAATATAGTCTTAAAGTGTGGTATATTTATGGGATAAAGTACTCAATATCAGAGATAGAGCGTGTATATAAAAGTGAACATAGAAGTCAACACTTAGAGGCGACAGTCTGTTTCATGCTAGATGCAATCATCGGGCCACCGCGTCTCCGTTCCCAAACCGTCTCTTGCAGTTAGTATCTATGATGAGGAGGAAGAGTTCATTCTACTGTAGGGGGGGTTTACAACAACAGTAAATATAAAAGTTGGCACTGAGGTCAACATCGTGCGGTGAACGCAATCTTCAGGCCTTGTGTCCTAATGATTGAGTTCAAGCATGGAACAGACTGTTGCCGCTAGTTAATGACCTCTGTGTTCATAATTTAGAGAAGATAATCCGTATAAATGTGGACAAGTTCTTTTGAGTAAATGCTGTCGTTTTTCAAAGACTGCAAGGCTTTTCCTCATTATCAAAATCTTTAAACTTTTAATTTTCCATGTCTTTAAATAATTGTCGGACTTTGTCCATTTCATAATGTGTGACGTCATTTGTTTACATTTGATACGCCATGAGCAGTTATGAATGTACGTGAGAGATTCATGGAAGATTGAAGTTTATAAGCAGTAAATTCAACCTTGCCAACCGAACGATCCTCAGTGGCCGAATCGGTTAAGGCACGTCAGGCTATATGACGGTTCCGTATAGGATACAGGTTCGAATTCTGTCGAAGGACAAATATTTTCTATGAAAGTTTCTCGGACATTCAGGCCGGTAAATGTTATTTAATACTGTTTATTATAAACAGAGCATTTACTTAAATACTTGTATCTATAAAAACGAATGTATAAACATAAAAAAATATCTTAAATATCTTTTTCCATTTCCTAATATATATGTATACCTGTTGCATATCTTCTAAGGTTTAACCACAAACTGCTTATTAAAGAATTTCAAAAAACCTTATTAATCTCCTAAATTTGTCTCTACCCTACCCTGATGATGATTTAAGGACGTTGAAAGCTCGGACCATACAATTTTTTCTTTCAAAATGAACTTTGGACAACTGTTAACGGAATTTCCTCCTTGTTTGAGAATGTCTATTCATAATTTTGAAACGACGATCATTAAAATTAATCGACATAAATTGTCTGTCGTTTTCAGTTTTATTTGTGGAAGAACATTTGCGGCCTAAATACACAGAGTATTTTTTCCCATAAGCATTCAACCCCAAGCAAGGCGGGAAGCTACTAGCACGCAAAGGTTTACAGAGTTGGAGCGAGAACAAAGAGGAGTGATAGAGGAAAGGGTAAAGAGACGGTTAGGGGATAGATCAGAGCATCTGGAGACGTCGATTGACATTACATTTGAATAGTTGGAGATTATAATTATCAGAAAAACAAATGGAGAGGAAGTTCCACAGGCGAGAAGTGTGTGACAGGAAGCTATTGGAGTAAAAGACACGGCTACATTTAACAGTTTCGACAGTGAAACGGTGAGAACGACATGCCAGCCTAGTTAAACGCTTAAATTAATGAAGTCTGGGAACAAGTGAAAGCAGCTCATCGGAGCAGTTCCCGTGAAATTATTTGTAAAATATGACAGAAGGACACAACGGCACGTTCTGGGAGAGCGGCTGCAGACGAGATGCCAGATCAGGGCCAATTACATTGCATATCCGTCTTTGGATTTCATCAAGGACCTTGAAACAATTAGAAGGAGCTCCAGACCATATATGGTAGCAATACTCCATGCAAGGGCGAATTGTTGATTTGTAGATTTGAAGGATCGACTCCGGCGAGAAAAATTTCCTGGCGCGGCACAGGGTGCTAACTTTCCTTGCCGTGGACGAAGCTATTGACTCAATGTATTCGTCCCATTTCGGGTCAGAGGACAATGTGATACCAAGTAGTTGCAAATAGGTGCTCTCGTGGAGTTGAGCGTCAAACATTCTAATGGGGGGGGGCAGGGATGGTTCTCTGTGGTGTGTAATAGAGAGCAGTTTTGTTTTTGAGGCATTAAAGTTAACCAGCCAATTCCTGCCCCAGTCCACAACCGATTGGAGGTCCTTTTCAAGACAAACAGCTAGGTTAGTTTTGTCGGCGACACTAAAATTTATATATATATATATATGTGTGTGTGTGTGCGTGTGTGCGTGTGTGTGTGTGTGTGTCTTTCATGCCTGATCGCAATAGTCCATCTGCGTTGTGATTTGACTTAGCTATAAAATACCTACAAAAGTGCATTAAGATCCACAATTATGTCCACTCAATAGCTCCTAAAATAAGTCGAAACATGAACATTAGCGTCACTCAAATAACTGTTCGAATATTAAAATAGACGTAATCATAATGCAGCAATTGAGCAGAATATAGAAATATTTGATAGAAATCACAACGCTCAATGGTCTGACGGTTGCGTTTAAGCATGAAACAAACTGTCGCCATTGGGTGTTTTCCTTAATCTCCACGCATATATATAAATATATATATATATGTATATATGTGGAGGTACGGTGGAGTAGTGGATAGCGGCTCGGATTGAGGAATCAGCCAAATCCAATTGAATCAATTGCATTCACTTACGTGCTAATATCCTCTTCTTCACCTTCCATGGGAAAATAGCAGGATAGACTGTGTTCTATAGTCTTAGGTGGCAACTGGTCTAGCGAATGGCCTGTTTGAAAAAGAAAACGTCCTTCCTAGGGTCAGGTAACCACAATAATAACAGAACAAAACAGACTGGTGATTATTAGGTGTAGGGATTTTTATAATATACCTCTGCTCTCACCTCAGGAGAATGAGGCGTTCGCGCCTTAGGACTCCCCAATCGATATCGCCACTCCACTCACGTATGTCGGGCCGAACATTCTTGTTGTAACTCTGTCGTTTTTATATGTTTGTATTACTGTTTTCTGTCAATATAATTCCTCTCTTGCGTCTTTATTTCTGGCCCTAATTAGAAAGAACGAAAGTGTTATGGTAATTTATCCACGCACGTATGGACTCTCGCAGCTATAAATAGGAGCAGGTACTGCCTTTTTGGCAAGGGAAGTTTCCAGCAGTCAGCTCTGACAGTCGGACCGAACATTCTTCCTGTAACACTCTCGTTTCTATATGTTTGTATTAATGTTTCCGTTAATAAATTTGTTTAACTCAATTCCTCTCTCGTGTCTTTATTTATGGCCCTAACAAGGCCACAACAATAAGATAATTTTTAGAGCAAATAATATCCTGACTTTAAATCTCTGTTTCCTTGCGGTCATATCCAAACACTGCTATGTACGTTTTGCTTCACCATTGCTGTATTGAACTCAAAAAACTCTTTGGGGATAGTGACTCGATCTAATCAACGTATTTATCCACTGAACGAAATAAAATGTTCGGCCCGGATAATGTAAATAATGCAAGAAATCATTATACCTCATCTCAGAGAACCAATTACCTGAAGAAGGCCGGAGCGTACAACGGCCGAAACATTGTGAATATGGCAATGAAGATGAGGATAACAGTCCGAATAATGCAAGTAATTATAATACTTCATCTCAGAGATATAGACAGATATTGAGAAATGAGGACCTTCAAATTACGTTCGAGGTTTCAATTCATGTTTATTTAAACGTGTTTTCAGCAACCTTATCCTATGCCCATCTCTACGTAGCAAAAGTGATGGTGTCCCTAATATACATAATGTGATTTCGTATATGGCCGGTAGGACATGAACTGGGACGGAGAGTGAGGGGTCTAAATGTTACGAAAGATAGGTAGTCGTGGAGAGACGTGATCGAGCACATTCGGGTAAAGGCATACGGGTCATCAAAGAGAAGAAAGATGATGATGCACTGGAAATCAAGTGACACACACGAAGTGATACACACAAATTGAAACACACAGACGGAGACGAGCACGTGCACACATTGAATGACACACATTCACACACATACACATACAAAGAGGGGCTCTTACACGCGCATACGCAGGAAGAGACACACATCTGCATATACACGCATGTGCAGAATACGATAAATACAGAGTGTAACCCGCACCCCATGAAGCACACACAATCACGCACACACACAAACAGAATGATACGAACAAAAACACACGCAGTAAAACACATAAAGTACCTCCCCTGCAACCAAAACACACACAAACTATTGTTTGCAGTTGCAGATAGGGACAAAGATCTTAATTCTTGGAGAAATGTCCTCTGATCTACTGAAAGAAACTATGAATGGTTTGGCGTTAGTGACTGTCGTTTTGAAGGAAAAAGAGAGAAACTTGTATGCCGAAGATCACCATCCCAACTGGGCGTGGTAGAATTTATGCCGTGAGAGTGGCTTTGCCGCTGGAGGGACTGGTGCACTTTACAAAATAGTTGGCATCAAGAGGACGGGAAATATATAAGTCTATATTGAAGCAACATCCCAAGACATCAAAGTTAAAGCTTAGTTACAAATGGAACTTCTAAAGAAACAATAACATCAAGCGTACTTGGAAAATGCGTCACATGAAAACACAGATGACTAACCCGAGGTTCTGGACTGGCCTTCACAAAGCTCTGATCTGAATCCGATAGAAAATATGTGAGGGGAACTAAGAAAAAATGTGTACAACTAAGGAGGCCTAGTTAGAAAGACTCAGTCAGGAGGAATGGGCAAAAATTCCAGCAGCTTATTGTGAGACGATAGTGCAAGGCTTCTCAGAAAAGTTTAACGCAAGCTAAACAATTTAAAGTCCACTGTTACGAAATAGAAAGCATATATAAACTTATATATATATATATATATATATATATATATATATATATATGTGTGTGTGTGTGTGTGTGTGTGTGTGTGTGTGTGTGTGCGTGTGTTGTGTGTGTGTAAAAAATTCAGATAGATATTCGAAAATTATGACATAAATATGTTATAAAATCACTACAAAATTAGCCCTTTTGCTTCAGTACTGGCATCTTATTAAGTGATGGCGTTGAATATGCATTCTACATTCTACGCCATCACTTGGGTAGACACCGGAAGTGTTGAAACAAAATGGCTATTTTTGTAGTGATTTTATAACATATTTATGTTATAATTTTCGAATAAATTATATTTGCTCAACTATATATTGAGCACTCTTTTAAGAATAGTATTTTTTGTTATTGGAATTTATTCCGCATACACCAACCCCATATATATATATATATATATATATATATATATAGAGAGAGAGAGAGAGAGAGAGAGAGAGAGAGAGAGAGAGAGAAAGAAAGAAAGAAAGAGAGATAGAGAGAGAGAGAGAGAGAGATATGTTTGTGTGTGGGGGTGCGTGTGTGTGTGTGTAAAATTCAGATATAAATAAAATATATCTGTCCAACGATAATATGAATAAAATGAAAGCGTTTCATTACCATCGCTTTTCGTCCTCTGGCGGACTTTATCAAGGCAAATTTAAGGATTTTATTTTACAACATTCGTTTATAAACAGAAGCAAATTTTTTTTTTAATTAATTTAAAAGAAATGAACAAAACCTCACAAAAGAGCTTGAAACAAGAAATCAAGAAATTATTTGTAAAATAATGAAGACATTTTGTAAGTAAAACTAATCGGGCGCCGCCCGAAAACA
>OZ038492.1:109381616-109386616 GCA_964036315.1 Acanthosepion esculentum
ATCCTATTAGGATTTATTGTTGGTGGGCAAAATCATAACGAGACGATGGAAAGGTCTATTGTATGAAGGGGAAAAATGAATTGCTGTCTGCAAAAGAAAAAAAACAATGTTTGGTTTCGTTTGGTTTCTTTTGCTTTACGGCATATCAATTTCAATGGGTTATTTAATGCTGACAAGATATTTATTGTTGCTTATATATATATATATTTTTAAAATGTATTGCTGGTAAAACTGTTTCTAAAAAAGCATTGCTGATATTAAAACCTGTTTTTATACATTCATAGTGTTTTGACCCCTTTTGTGGACGAGTAACTATTTGCTCAATGCTGGGACCCTGACAGGTGCTACCATCCCGGGTGGGGTTAGACATGGGAAAACCAGCAATTAAAACTTGGTTCCACGCTCCTCAAAACCTCCCGATCAGAGGCCTTGCTGCGGGATGTAGTAACTACATCTCGCAGCAAGGCCTCTGATCGGGAGGTTTTGATGAGCGTGGATGGGAAAAAACAAGATGGATGTCCAAATCAAACAAGTACAGAAGTTGAAATATCTCGAAAGTATCTTATACGAAAAAAGAAAAAGAAAATACGACACCAATTCCGAATGTGCATCGGAATAGTAAAAGATGCCTTTCAAAATCTAAGTAAATTGTTAAAAAAAAAAAAAAGGAAAATTTTATTAGAAACAAAAAAATCCTCCTATATAACAATGAATGCAGGACAATTTTCTTACATATCAAGTGAAGACTTGAGGTAACAGATTCGTGGTTTTACAGGAGGATGTTGAGGATTGCATGGACAAAGCATATAAGCAATGAGGACATTTGAAAGAAAATGGAAACAAAAAGGACTATTATAAAAAAAATCAAAAGGACATTTGGAATTTCTGGGACATATAAAAGACGGCTCGGTAAATTTAACACTCGCAGGAGAGGTTGAAGGTAAGAAGGATAGTAGAGAAGAACAAGTAACGAATCTAGCGTGCTTGTTTAAATTGACTGACGGATAGTAAAAAAAAAAAGAAAAAAAAAAGAAATCGCGAAGAGTCATACTCAGCCACGTTTCGTTATAGCATACCTACGGACGGTAATGGGTATGTTCCCTTTCAGAGAAATACAGTAGTAAATACTGTATGTTGGTCTGCAGTTGGAAATTCATCTCCAGCGGTACTGGTCAAACTCTCTTCCTCCGTGTAGAGAGGATCCCCAGATCAAAGGGCAGAGTTTTGGTCTCGGGAACCAGCTACCCGACCCCGTTTTATACGGGTTCTACAGGGAATTTTCGGCCGAGCATACGGGCTCGGATACCACACATTAAATTCGGCCTTGTGCCACATCTGACCGCGTGGGGCGGTTGGTATATATCCTGTAGTTGGAGATTCATAGTGGAATTCACTTAACTCACTTCTAGTAGTTGACTACTACTTCTACGCGCCGCTGGCAAATCTTATATGCGTTGTTCTTGTCCTAAGTATTATCGTTCATTACCAACCTTCGTTTGATTATTCTATTCAGTAACCTTCCCTAGGTAATAACAGTTTTCAAAGGGCGCAGCACATATAAGTACTTTATAAATACATGACACGAAAATAACTGTAAGAAATAAGAGAAACCGCATTACTTGAGGACTACCAACAGCGGTAACAATTAAAATGCAGAGAACCTGTAACACAGAGAGAAAATAATGACATAATCGAGATGTTGAAAATACTTCAAGCAAAAGATGAGGAAGGAAACCACCGTCAATACTGGAAACATGGATAATGGCGAATCTGAGAAATATATTTTCCTGAGAAAATTATTTTGTGGGTAAGATTATATATAATGATCGTCTACGTCATCAAGGGACGCGATACACTGAAGAATAATAAAAGAAAGATGTACACGGTGCTTTCGGTTTTAAGATTATTCTTAACCAGAAAGACCCGAGAAAATGTCACGGTTTTCCTATCTGAAATTTCTGATGAATCTTAAATCCAAGACCTCCTTTAGGAGGTCATAATTGAAAAAGCTCATATCGAGTTCTCCGACAATAAAATATCCATAGAAATTACCCTATCGTTAAATATTTACAACTTTAACAATTTATTGTAATAACAATAATAAATAAGAATGCTGGTCGTTAATTTAAGAAGTAAGAGGTTACAAATGAAACACATCTGGAATTGACAACTTTTATCCATTTCATTGAAAAAAACGTTAAACTCTTCTATCTTTTTCTTTCTTTCGCTTTTTCTTTCATTTATGCATTGAAAGCATGTAGCGTTTTCGATATGTCTTTTCTGTATTACCACTCGATCAAGATTGAATAGTCCATTATTTTATGGTATTGGCAGGGCTTAATAGTCGTTTCTTTCTATCCCTTTCACACTGAAACCAAGTAGCGTTTCTGATATGCCTTTTTCGTCTTTACAAAACAAAATGGAGTAGTCCATTAATTATGAGGTATTGACAGTCGTTTACTTTCCTTCATTCTATTTTTCTTTCCTTCTTTTCAGTAGCGTCTCTGATACATCTTTTCCGTCTTATCACACAATCAAATCGGAATAATTCGTTATTCATGAGGTACTGGCAGAGCGTACCGGTCATACGTGTTAGTAACGAGGGGAAGTGAAAGCATAATTAGAGCAATATGATTTCTTAATTTACTATCCACGGATCTATGAATATAACTTCCGAAAATCTAACAGCCAATGTACAATAAATTTTAGAAATATTATTATCATTATTCTCTTTTTCGAATTACTTTCGTCGGCATATATATATATATATATATATATATATATATATATATATATATATATATATATATATATATATATATATATATATGTAGAGAGAGACAGAGGGAGAGAGAGAGAGATGAACTGAATGTATCAGATAGATTGATATGAATAGAATGAGATAGACTTTGTTACATCTAAACATGATGATGTTTTTGCTCCATTCAAATTGATCGCTTTTTCTGATCGACTAGCTTGGTATGGTTGCTAGTAAATATATATATATATATATATATATATATATATATATATATATATAAACTTCCTTCTCCTTCTCTCCCCTTCTAGACGTTATGACAGTATGCAAAATAAACAAATTCCCGAAAAGATTTCCTCTTTTTGTTCAATATATATATATATATATATATATATATATATATATATATATATATATATATATATATACAGAATAAAGCAATAATTGGAAAACAAATACAGATAATCAATCTAAATAAATACATGAAGTATTAAACAAATAAAAACTGTTCCCGCCAAAATAATAGTTAGAACAATCTACAACAATCAACCCCAAAATTGAACAAATAGCTTTAATTATCTTCCCAAACAAAAACAAAACTATTAAATAAGCTATATAAACAAATTTTTACTACGTTTATATAAACAGCGATCAAAATAAAAATAAAATAATAATAAAAAAATAAAATTATATATATATATAAATCGGAGAGCCGAGTTCGAATTCCAGTCGAATCCGTTACATTGAACTCATGTCTTGTGCATCCAATGTAGACTTTTATATTGTCTGTATCCTCAATAGATGAGATATTGCATTGGTACACTAATGATTCAGTGCGACATTTAATATTAAGAGCGCAGTTATGAGGATTTCTGCAGTTACATAATTTTTGTTTATCTTCATCTCTTTTTATTATTATACTGTCTAAAATTCTTTGGTCTTGGTCTAAGTGTTTATTTAAGATTTTAGTATTATATTTCTTAATAATTTTTCTAAGTTTTCAGTACAGCTGTAACTTGATTTTAGGGTATTTTTATTGAAAATAGTACTGAGTTTACTATCTTTATGAAAATTTTTAACTGTTAATTCAAGGAATTTTTGTCCTAATTTGTTCTTTACCATTTGGTTTTATAAATTGTAAAATGAGCTCAAGAAGCGTTTCAACCAACATCAAAGTTCTTTTAGGATAAATAAATACCGAAATCAGACGTCCCTATCGAAATATTTCTGACACTTAAAAGAAACCAATAAAGCACCTACTGCGAAATGGTAATTAATAAAAAAGGTAGAATATGTAGGTCATTAAATGACCCATGTCCTTTATGCATACATGGGAAAATATATATTACTAGGTTTATAAAAAATAAAAATTTACTTAATCAAAGGAATGAAATTGCTGTTCTTTGCCGACATTGTCAAATATTTTCCTTAAATAATGTTTTAAAAAAGCTGATAAATAAAATATACATATTTATATTTGATATTTAATAATAATTTTTAGATAATTTAAGTAATTCTATTACATTTATTACTTTTAAAAGAAGTATATTTTATTAGTAATTAAAAATTAGGAATAATTAGGAATAATAATTTAAAATTGTAGTTCTATATGACGTATTCATATACAAACAACGCTTTTAGAAAAATCTTTATGCATACAAATACAAATTTAACGTCGAAACAAAAGTGCCCAAAAATTTATTGTGGTTGAATAAGACCAGACGACATGCGCTGAATGGAAGTCATCATTCGTTGGAAAAGGAACCCTTACCCTACCTTGATTTAACCTCTTTTCGAAAGTAACTCATATTTTGATACAATAGTTGTCAGTGTAAATGAATACCCTACCGCCCTTGTTAAAATGATTGGATTTCCTCGTATCCTTAGAAAATAATATTATGAATGTATGTGCTTATAAAACACATTAAATCTCAAAATAAGTTATTCCAAAATTCGCTTGACAGTGAAACAGGACTAGGGTCTTTAATTTAATTCTATAATTGAATTTGAAGTATTTAGTTTCTGTTTTTGAATCATGGTAATTCCTGTGTAGCGATGGAACCATTTTTTTAAGAAGTAAATTTATGATAGTTATTCTCTGTAGATTTGCAGTGAGCACTGTTTTGTAAAAATAAAAATATTAATAAGAACACCGGATTATATATCTTACTGTTTTTTATAATACATATATACATATATATATATATTACTTGGTGCAATGCGTAAATTATCTTCATTTTAT
>OZ038492.1:109391616-109396616 GCA_964036315.1 Acanthosepion esculentum
TAATTTATGGCACAATCTTGATACCGGAGAAAGATGATTTTTAACCAGAATTTTGAATGTTCCTAAAGCGATTAAAAAATATAATTTTTACATCAAAATATTATTTGATCTTTTCTCTTAATAATAACATAATGATTTTGAAGATAAAAATATTTTTTTAAAGTGTTGATGCTTTTTATTAAGGGTTGAGCATTTTTTTTTAAGTGTTGAGCATTTTTTTAAGTGTTGAGCATTTTTTTAAAGTGTTGAGCATTTTTTTTAAGTGATGAGCATTTTTATCATGTATGCTCATTTTTAGCGAATCTTTGTAAAAATATATAATATTACTAAATCATGATCACTTAAGTCGTGAACTGCTTGTCTTTATATATATATATATATATATATATATATATATATATATATATACACATACATACATATATATATATATATATATATATATATATATATATATATATATGGGGGATGCAAGGGTTGATCAATAAATCTGTAGCCTAGTTCGGCCTTTTAGTTTATTAGTTGACAGTATAATATCCGATTTAGGTTCTCTCTGAAGAACGTAGGAGATTATGCTGAAAACTAAACGTTCCTTGTCCAAAATAAATGCCATTTTTTAAATCATTAAGCTACGAACTTATTGATGCAAGCAGGTTCGTATCAATAAACATGAATCTGCATAAGCGATACTTGCTGTATGCGTGCGCGCGTGTGTATGTGTGTGTGTGCGCGCGCGCACGCGTGTGTGTGCGTGTGTGTGTGTGTTTACTACTTTCTACGTCAATGACTGGCATGGAGGGGACGGAGGAGGAAATGCGAGGCACTAGTGTCAGGTTCCAATCGATGAAGATCAAGGTCACACTCGTTGTTTATTGTTGGCATCAGCGTTTATTCGCGCACTCACACGCACACACATGCGTGTGTACACGCACTTGGTGCCCGGTTCATGACACCCCAGTCGTTCACTGTCCTTCTCCTCTCTTTTCCTCTTACGAAACTAAACCCTTAGCTTTCCCCCTCCACACTCTATTTGTTTTCGAAATGCTTTCTTTCTTCTCTTTCTTTCTACCTATTTCATTCACTTCGTTCTCTCTCGTTTTATTCTCTCTCTCTCTTTCTCTCTGTATATATATATATATCTATCTATATATATATATATATATATATATATATATATATATATATATATATATATATATGCTTCATTTGTTTTTTCTGTTTATATTAACACTTTCATTCTTTTTCTCTGCAAACATCTTATTTGATTTCTGTTGCTCTTTCCTTTCGTTCTCTTTTTTTCCATCAATCTATTCTCTCTCTTCCTTCCCATCTCTCTAATATACCCTCTCCTCCTCTCCTCCATATCTTACACCTTCTTTCTCTCTGACTTTTTCCTATCTATTCTTTCTGACAGCCTTGTTTACACTCTCCTTTCGATTCTACTCTCTTCCTTCTTCACTCTTTCTCTTCCCTCCCTAATGTTTCTCCCTTTCTTCTCATTCTTTATGCCCTCCCTATTCTCAGCCATCCGCTCTGTCTTTCCTCCTACTCGCTACTATTTGTTTTTACTCTCTCTCTCTCTCTCTCTCTCTGTTTCTTTTTATTTTAATTCTCACACTCCGCTTCTTTCTCCACGTTGCATCTTCCAGACTATCTTTATCGATTTTTTCCACTCCCTTGTATTTAACTGTACCCCCTCACTCTTATTCTTTTTTAGTTTACCCTCTTTCTTTATCTTACTGTTTCTCTCTCTCTCTCTCTCTCTCTCTCTCTCTCTCTCTCTCTCAATATATATATATATATATATATATATCTTAGCGATGGCTCCTTTTCCATCAATGTCTAGACGTAAACACACGCTGATATATCGATACTGACAAAATCAGACACCTGTACATATATATAGACACTCCGAGAGAAAATATATCGTCAAATGCAAGTTAATAGGCGATCAATTAACTGAGCGTTCAAATAGTTACGGATACACACTCACAAACAAACACACGCCATATATATATATATATATATATATATATATATATATATATATATATATATATATATATATGAAGACGAAATATCATGTTAAGCGTATATTATATATGAGAAAATCTGTGTTGAAAGAAATAAAAGGAAAAGAAAAAATAGTGAAGAAAGAAAGAAAGAAACGAAAGAAAGAGAGAAAGAAAAACTCACCCCCCCCCAAATATCCGAAGCTACCCGTAATTACGCCTGTACGAAGAAGATATATTTTGATACAATTTTACAAACAGGAAGAACACTCGCATTCATTCTTGTATGTTTATACACCCGTGTACTCACTTCTATACATACTTTCCACATTCTCTCATACACATACGCATATCAAAACATACCGATTGTATATACACACACACGCACGCGCGTAGAGATAAACAAACACACGAATTGATCCAAACTGATGCAAACTCAACCTTCTCCATACACACACACTCACACGAACGCTGTAACATGTAAACAGGTAGCGCACCTACACACACATAAACGCACAACCATCCCCCCCGTACACATGTCGAGGCACACAAGCACATAAACACGTGCCCCACGCCCCTACCCTGCCCTGATCAGACAGGCATACATTTAATCTGTGTAGCTTTACGTTCAAAACAACATTCCATAGCATTGGGCCCCATCATAACACGTGTGTACATCCACCCATGAGGCAGGGACCCTCTGTCTCTGGTCTAAAACCTGTTGAAGACAATTGTGAAATGCAGGCCGAAGAGAAGATAGGGACTGGACCGAAAAAGAAAGGGCGCACCCGAAACAAGAGACGGTGAGAAGCAAAAAGATCTAAGTTAGAATGGATGAGAGAAATTTGTATATATATATATATATATATGGAGAGAGAGAGAGAGAGAGAGAGAGAGAGAGGGGGGGGGAAAGGAAAGGAGCGCGTGAGAAAGATAGAGAGTGACAGGGGCAGACAGAGAGAGATTGAGAGAAACCTGAAAAAAGAGGAGATTGTGTAATCTTGGGTATGAGAGAGAGATAGAAAGCGAGAGAGAGAGTGGGGGGAGAGAGAGTAAAAGCGAGAGACAAGAAAAATTATTAAGTTTTCTGTGCCGAGTAGAGAGGGGTCAAAATGGAAAAAATATGAAGAGAATGAAAGATTGAAGGAAAGATGTACACAAGGAAAGGGAGAAAAGGAATTAGAAGGGGGGGTGATTTTCGATAAGCTCAGTGACATGTGCTTATAATAGACGTGACCCAAAAGAAAGAAAGAAAGAAAGAAAGAAAGAGCGTGATCTATGAACGAAAGCAAAGGAAATAAAGAAGACAGGAAGTAGAATGAACTGAATGAGAAAAGAGAATAATGAATTTAACATTTTGGAAAAAGAAAAAAAAGATGAAAAAGAGATAGAGAAAGAGAATGAGAGAAAGAAAGAGAGAGGGGGGAGAGAATAGATTGATGAAAAAAAAAGAGAACGATTCGTAGAGAAAAAGAAGGTATAAGAATAGAGAATGAGCGGCAAAGAAAGAGTGAAAACTGATAAAGGAAGGAGAAATAGAATAAAGAGGGAGTAGAGAGATTAGAGAGATAAAATGAAGACAAGAAAGAAACGCTGAGATATCGGAAGGAAGATCTAAACGGAATGAAATATGTGTGAAAATATTAGAGAGGTAAAAAAAGAGAAAGACATACAAAGGTGGAAAGAGAGACAGAAAGGAGAGGGAAAGAGAGACAGAAAAGAGCGAGAAAGAGAAACAGAAAGGAGAGGGAAAGAGAGGCAGAAAAGAGCGAGAAAGAGAAACAGAAAGGAGAGGGAAAGAGAGGCAGAAAAGAGCGAGAAAGAGAAACAGAAAGGAGTTGGAAAGAGAGCGAAAGGAGAGGGGAAACAGTGAGAGAAATGAGTGAGAAAGAGAGACAGAAAGGAGAGGGATAGAGAGGCAGAAAAGAGCGAGAAAGAGGAACAGAAAGGAGTTGGAAAGAGAGCGAAAGGAGAGGGGAAACAGTGAGAGAAATGAGTGAGAAAGAGAGACAGAAAGGAGTGGGAAAAAGAGAGAAAGGAGTGGGAAAGAGAGACAGAAAGGAGAAGGAAAGAGAGTGAAATGAGAGGGAAAGTGAGCTAGAAAGGAGAGGGAAAGAAAGGCAGAAAGGAGTGGGAAAGAGAGACAGAAAGGGGGAGAAAAAGAGATAACTTTCTGTCAGAAGAAAGATGCAAAAAGAAGTAAAATAAAGAGTGAGAGATCCGATTAAGAAATAAGTAAATCTGATGATATATATATATATATATATATATATATATATATATATATATATATATATATATATATATATATATATATATATAATGTGGGGAGTGTGGAGAGATTATATTCCGTGAGGAAGAAAAGACGAAGAAACAAGAAAGAAAAGTTGAATTTTTGTTTATGTAAATATATTGAATTGATTGAAATGTTATTTTTTCCCAGTTTACACTGCAACCAACACAAACATGGAAAACGTAAACACCTACACATGCGTAGTTTTTGATTATTGTTGTTGTTTTTCAAGATATATTTATATATAAATAAGAGATGTAAGTATCGATGTATTATGTGATAACTAAATGTTATCAGATACAAACAGCAAAGCTCATTCAACCGTAGATAGATAACTGTAAGTATCGGGGAAAAAAAAATTCATTCGTGTCTCTCTGTTATCTGGTTTTATCTCGAAATTTATGGTATTTAGTTACATTTCATAATTTTACGATTTAATATTACGAGTTTGCCGGGTGTATGTTTCAAATATGACTCGATTTGGATTTTGGTACGTTTTAGCAAATGCAAAAATACATGTTTTCATTTACTCCATATATATAAATGTATATTTGACAGCATAACTAAAAATATCCCCATATTCGAATATATAAAAAAATAAGCCTTGATAAGGTCACATATGCTTCGACAACTTTTTGCTGATCATCTTATTTTTGTGTTTATGTTAAGCTACGACTTTCCGATTTGTGATTTAG
>OZ038492.1:109419116-109421616 GCA_964036315.1 Acanthosepion esculentum
TTGTAATTAGATTTCTCGGCTTATTTGGGCCGGATTTACTTTTTTTTATTTAATGAAATATTTACAATTCCTTATTCCATGAGACGTGTTCTTTCTTTACTACACCATTAATTAACGTTGTTTATTTATTCGCGGTGTTTCAATGCACCGAGATGTATAAAAAAAAACAACATCGGTTTAAGAGAAAGAAACAAACAGGAAATCTTATTTGCTTGCCTGGTTTCCGTTACGTTTGCCCTCTTCAGTTCAACACAATTTTAAGATACAGATTTTCAAATTCACATAAAACATTAAATACGCCACTTGTATGATAAAGAAACTGACATGTACTTTAAAAAGGCGATATAAAAAAAAGGCCCCAGAGACGGTTTTATCAGTTTATTTTTAACAATGGAATTGTTACTTCCTGTATATTACAGCTGCATTTATTATTATTATTATTATTATTATTATTATTATTATTATTATTATTATTATTATTATTATTATTATTGTTGTTGTTGTTGTTGTTGTTGTTTTGTACATTTATTTGACTCTACTCAGATTATATTCGAAACGGTCCAGCAGAGAACTGGTAAGGCGAATTGTGTACAAAAAAAAACAAAAAAAAAAAACAGGTTTATTATGTCTGTTTCTTTAAATTCTTTGAAAATAGAATTCTTATATCTACATAGGCAATTTCAGTGTCGCCAAATTTGTTAGGCTTTCAAATTTGTTTTTGAATATATACATTGGTCTTCTTTTCTTTTTTCATCTCCGGAAATGTCATTCGAAAGCAAAGGAAATCCGACAAAACAAAAAAAAAGAAACTTCAGAGAAATTCATTAAAAGCAAATTTACTTAATATATATATATATATATATATATATATATAGATAGATAGATAGATAGATAGATAGATAGATAGATAGATAGATAGATAATGAAGAGAATGAGATAGATAGATAGATAGATAGATAGATAGATAGATAGATAGATAGATAGATAGATAGATAGATAGATAATGAAGAGACTGAGATAGATAGATGGATAATAAAAAGACATAGATAGATAGATAGATAGATAGATAGATAGATAGATAGATAGATAGATAGATAGATAGATAATGAAGAGACTGAGATAGATAGATAGATAGATAATGAAGAGACTGAGATAGATAGATAGATAGATAGATAGATAGATAGATAGATAGATAGATAGATAGATAGATTTTGACTGCAAATGAATCTTTCTAATAACTTCAGCAGATGAAGGACTAATCCTGAAAAGCGCAACTGATTGACATTCTTAAGAAAACAAATGAATATTCTATAATTACTCAATCATTTTCAACGAAGCTTATATAACTTTTCGATTTCATAATTCATTTTTGTCTTTAAAACTTTCGCGGTTTATATGGAAAACGACTGGATTTATACGGTCACTGGTTTTATTATCTTACATTCTACATTTCGTCATTTTATATTAGAATAGTTTACATTTTGATTCATTTTGGGACAGTAAATACACATACAAGCACACACATAGACATACATGCATACATACATACATACATACACATACATGCATACATACACACACACACATATATATATATATATATATATATATATATACAGATACACATATAAAAGATAAGATAAACCTAAGGAGCCAGGCAAACCTACCTAGGTTTCACCTAAACGGATCGTCAGGGTAATTCTGGCCAAAAAGGTAACATATGGAACAGTAGCTTAAACCACGTGACAAAAAATATATATAGTAAAAACTGACGATTCGTTTAGGTGAAACCCAGGTAGGTTTGCCTGGCCCCTTAGGTTCGTAATTAGATTTGCTCTACTCCGTCTATTGAGGACTTTACGTAGTTACGTTTTCTCGTCTCGGAGGTTTTTTTTTTTCTTTGGACTCTGAGCTTGAATTCTGGACGATTGTTTTCGCCTGAATTTCATGTTCTTAGTTCTTTCTTTTTTTTATGCCTCATTTTTCCTTGGGTACTGGTTTGTTCTACTTCAAGCCGAAATAGCTAACGTTTTTCCAAGCGTGTACCACCATTTATATATGTATACACACACACACACACACACACACACACACACACACATATATATATATATATATATATATATATATATATATATATATATATATATATATATATATACAATATATTCATTCAAGACGAATAAGAGAAATCGGTGACTTCGTTACGGCCAAATTCAATACTGTTAAAATTTCAAATTCATAATTTATGATTCATTAAAGTTTGTTATGGGGAGTATAAATATAACAATAATTTTAATAAATTTATAAAACATCTGACCCCGACGAGTGATTATCAGCGAAAATCTAGAGTCGGTCAGTGAAATAAGTCCTTTGAGTTTTATTGATTTATCGTGTATATATATATATATATATATTCATTCAAGACGGATGCCAAAGTCCTGTGTTTAAGCTCTTTATCTAATTTTTCTTGTGTTCCTTAATTTTCTTTTTTTTCTGG
>OZ038492.1:109429116-109449116 GCA_964036315.1 Acanthosepion esculentum
TATATTGCTGGAAATATTTTTTTCCTTCAAAAATATATTGCTACTATTTTTTTCCGCAAATGTATTATATTTTTTACAAAAATGTACTACCGGTAATAATTTTTTCCAAAAAGTATTACTGGTATTAAAATATATTTTATACACTTTCGCTGTGATTTGACTCCAGTTTCGGGGTTAAGTATTTGCCCATATCTGTTATCTTAACAGGTTATACCAACACGGGTTAGGTTGGACCTAGGAACACTAGTAATTAATAGGTGGTTCCACGTCCAACAAAACCTCCAGATCAGAGGCCTTGCTGCCGGATATAGTTTATCGTCAAGCTCAGGACGCATTTTCTTGAATGATATTAACGTTCGCTTTATGGGTCATTTTATAAACATTTAATGCTGCCCTTTCAGTTTTTTATTCAGGAGAATAAATCATTTGTCTTATATTATTTTTAAGTAGAAAACAATTATCAAAGTAGGTATGATTTTATTGATTCTTCTAAATTTAAAGGTATTTTTCTTAAAAGAATGTACATTTATAGAGATATCGTTTTGACTCATGATGTAAACATACTGAAGTCTATTGTCAGCAAATTATGAAATAATTCGATATTGATAATATCAATTTATATCTGATATTACACAATGGCTTACGTGGTGAACAAACTGCTGCCTGATAGAATTTCTATGTCATCAGGTTATTTTGGCTTAGTTTCGAAGTCATTTATCATCGAACAAATCATACATACTAAAATACTTGTATATATGCTTATTATATATATATATATATATATATATATATATATATATATATATATATATATATATATATATATATATATATAATATAGAAAAAACAACTGAAAAGTTGCAAATTAAAAAAAAAATTGAATGTTTTTTTAGTGAAAGTATTTATTTATATTTTTATATATATATATATATATATATTTGATATTTCAGATCGGTCCCGATCTTTCATCAGAAATGGCTGTTTTAAGTAGTTTGTTTACATTAAGTAGCGTCCGTCGCGAGACGATGACATCACGTGATATGGAATGCAACTGTGTTTGAATATTTCTAACGTAAATCTAACTGTAGTAATATTTTAGATGTTTTTAAAAAATTTTATTTAACTATATCTAACAAAAGATTTTTATGCTATATATATATATATTTATATATATATATATATATATAGGCAAGTATTCAGAATTATTGTTAATCTAGCGTTATTATATATATATGCATATATATACACACATATATATATATATATATATATATATATATATATATATATATATATATATATATATACATCTAGATTGGAAACAGATTTAAAGTTATATCGAAAAAATGTGAACAGAAAGAGAAATACATATATATATATATATATATATATATATATATATATATATATATATATATATATATATATATATATATATATGTATGTATATAAAGGTTAGTTCATCATTATTCACTGTCAGTAGGCGCTAATCGGCAGGCATGTTGTATGTAGAAGCCGAGACATCGTTCTGCCAAAAAAAGAAAAGAAAACGCGTCCAGTCAATTGTGAAGTTTGATTTAAAAACATCGAAATGAAGCTGAGGATGCAATCGCACGCTCGCATTCGTTCTAGTTTATTTTTGCCCGTGCTAAATTTGTACGTTCGTAATGCTTTTTGTTCTCAGGCAATGATCAAGAAAATGAGGACGACAAAACGGAAACGCATTGATTCTACGGTTATGTAACTATGAGGCCTTTTTTCCAAGCAGCGGGTATTTTCATTAGCGATAGATAGATAGATAGATAGATAGATAGATAGATAGATAGATAGATAGATAGATAGATAGATAGAAAGAAAATAAACAGACTGAGATAGATAGATAAATAGATACATACATACATACATAAACAGACTGAAATAGATAGATTGATAAATAGATAGATAGATAGATAGATATATAGAAACAGACATAGATATAAACAGACTGAGATAGATAGATAGATAGATAGATAGATAGATAGATAGATAGATAGATAGATAGATATATAGATAGATAGATAGATAATTAATCAATCTACTTATCTATCTATCTGTTTCCACATTTCCAAAGACTCCAATACATTGGTCACTTTTCCGAAAATTCCAAATGAAAGGAATGACTATTAGTCTCCACAGATATTAATGCAACAAAAAATGTTATTTTCTGATGAAAAGAAATGCATGAGAAGAGAAAACAAGATTCAAGCAAAGAAGATTCCTGAGAAGCAAGGACTGCATGTAATTTTAGTGTCTAAAAAATGTCGAAATAAAACAAAAGTTTAAAAAAAATCTCTATGGGTGAAGATTTGAGAATGTTCGATCACGAACCGTAACCCACTATTACAGACCCCACACACCGTAACCGTAATGCGTCTTAAGCAAGATAGACTAACAACGCCCAACCCTCTCGATGCTGTTCTGAATTTTCCGTCTCCCAGACTGGTTGACAACCAAGGATATAGGACCCAGTCTGTCCTACTATTTACCCATAGCTTTAGAAGAGATGTTTTCATAGTTTTCACAGGTGTATTTGCGTGACTAACACGTCTGGAATTCGATCCCAGCACTTCGGTTTATCATATTATACACCACTGCGCATCCAAAGAAAGTAAAAATAAGAAACTATATTTTCTATGGGTGTATAGGATTATATATTAATCAAATATATGTTTCTGTAACCTATATAGTTCGGATTTATTTGTAAATACACTATCACGAATTTTACAGTAAAATACATACTAACCAATTAATATTGGTAAAATTTCTAGTTTATACAGGGCGTCCCCCCAAAATTGACATGATTTTAAAAGCAATTATCTTGAAAACTATTTAATCTAGTTCAATGAAATTGAACAGTTGAGGTGCTGAACATCATAAGTTTATTATGGGACCGATTTTATAAGTGTTCAATATGTACACCTCCTGTGACATGGCACACGTCAAATCGATATTTAAGCACTTGCCAAACACGCTGATACTCCATTAGATCTTTTAGCCCTCACATACGCAACCTTCCTCTTTAAAATTTTGGCACCAAGTCCAAATTTGTTTGCCAGTTGGTGAAGATCTTCCAGATTTTGCATTGAAAACATGGGTGACAGCGTGCGAGCATATTCCAAGAAGCAAAAGGACTTCCCTTTGGGAGTTACCGGCATGGCTCAACCTGAAAACAGAACAAAAATAAGATATTAAATATAAAATCCCCTGCAGCTGCGGAAAGGAGATAAAAAGGAAATATAAAGGAGAGACGGGCCGCCCCCTTAAGGTGAGGCTTCAAGAACACCAGAAAGCTGTAACACGAGGGGAAGTGGAAAAATCAGGCATGGCTGACCACATATGGAGAGAGAAGGGAGATCACCGCCCTCTGTGGGATCAAGTTGAGATAATAGAGAAAGAACATCATTGTAAAATTCGTAAACCTAAGAAATCAGCACATATGCTAGGCCACAAAAATCTCCTGAGCCGACCAAGCATAGAAATGAATACAATATGAGAAACAGGTATAAAGAAGTGCCAGAGAAAAGCGATAATAAGAAAAAAATTGCAATATGAGCACTGGTAAAAAAATTTAATGATAACAGCAAAAATCGCATTATGATCACTGGTAAAAAATGGTTGCTGAAGACATTAGGTTTATAATACCTAGAAATTTATACACCGATGTCCTCAAGGACACATGGCACAGTGGATAAAGGCGTTGGTTCGATACAGTAACAGGACACAAAGAGTGTAATTTCAATACCTGGTTCAGGCGGTGGTGAACATTGAAAGGGGAATTAACAGGAGATAACTGACATCCATTAGACATGACACGTGGAACTAGAACAGTCTACCCCAGTGAGCGAAATAAAGGGTTCAGTTCGACATTTCAGCCCACCCCGGCGAAACGTTGTAATAAATATGGCGACAAAGTTGAGGACAACATTCCGATTAATATAAATAGCGTACATAATACCTCATCTCAGAAATATAGACATATACCCTGTATAGCTATAAGTAATATATTGTTTGAAGACCTGTTTGAATTTTGATAAATAATCAATTGTGTTTGGGCCAGTTTTAATTATGCAAATTCTCACGAACATTTTATCTATAAATACATTCAAAAGATATTTTTTACAGTAAGGTTAACATTGTACAATGCCTGGGGTACATCCGTGATAAATGGTTACGTTACGGGATAGTTTGTATGCGTAGGAGTGGAAGTCAACGGTTAATTCTAGACTTTTACTGGTTCCCAAACTGCAGGAATTTAAGCGTATTACTAGGTTGGCATTTCGGTCCCACGCTTTCACTGTCGAAACGGTTAAATGTAACCGTCTCTTCTACTCCAGCAGCTTCTTATCTCGCACTTCCCGGCAGTGGAACTCCCTTCCTCTTACTTGCTTCCCTGATAGCTATACTCTTCAAATATTCAAATGTAATGTCCATCGACATCTTGTGATGCCTTGATCCTGATCCACGTCCTTCCCTTTATCCTTTCCTCAAACACCCCCTCTTTACTCTTGCTCTCACTCTATGTAATGCCCTGGCGTGCGAATAGCACACACACACACACACACACACACACACACATATTTATGTATATATATATATATATATATATATATATATATATATATATATATATATATATATATATGTATATATACAGATCCGTATCATCATCTTTTTTGGAATGGTTAATTGTTTTGTATTGCTCATGACCTTTTTCTATTAACATTGTTGTAGACCATCAACTATTCATCGCCTGTGATCGTTCTTTTCAAACATGGTCAGCTTTTGTTGCATGTAAGGGAACCATTTTTACCTTCCATCATTATGACTGATGCTAACCTGCATGAGGATAAGTCATCACGCCATTTTGGTCAAAAGCTTTCTACTGAAATGAAATGGTGCGATTATATTGAATCATTTCCTAGTTCTGCCTCTAGGAAAGTTGTTCATTATAGCGTACCAAGCAATGTTTTCTTCCGAATATATCTTGCACATTCATAAATCTATTCTTCGTCCGTGCGTTAAATATTGCTGCCATATCGGGTTTGATGCTCCGGTTATATATATATTTGGGGTGAAATGCTTAAAAAAAAACTTTAACAGGTTAAAATTGTAGTGATCGGGGGAAACATCCTGTCGGGAGTCAATTCTAAAAGGCAGAAAGAAATACGGAGGGAATGTGGGTGGTTTGCTGCTATGTAAGTGTCATGGCGTGTTCTTGCTGTGAAGGTTTGCCTCGGCGGGATTAGGATATGTAGTTCGTCCGAGCACTTTCCGTGGAAGTGGCGATAGAGTGGCGAGAGGCTTTCTACATCCCGTCTTTGAGAGAGAGGTTGAAAAGAATTCGCCACCCGCAAGGACTCGGAGAGGCTTTTGGACTTCATCAAAGCTGGAGTGTGAGGTCTGGGTACCTTACACCCAAATATAAAAACAGTACTCTATTTGGGGCCTGAACTGGCTCTTCTAAAGGTGGAGGAGTCAGTTATTTACTGAAGCGGTACAGGGAGCCGATCGTTTTACCTGCAACTTCCACAATGGATCGTATATAAGAGTTCTACTTGGGGTGAGTTTGAGGCCGAATAATCTCTCAGGGTACCCTGCCTCTCTGAGGAGATATCCGATCATCGTAGTAGCAGTTTGGGGTACGATCAGCGATATGGATACATCTATTCAGGTTTAGTGTCTCGACTCATACATGAGTATGCATGGTGGTTTAAACAAAATTATTTGTGTTTCCTGTTTGTTTCTGGAGGGTATAAAATGCACACGTTTAAATAATTATAGAAAAATGTGTCTAATTAACAAGAAAGATAAATCTTTTATAAATGTCACTGAAAATAACTTTCTTTCAAACAAAATATGGGACGTTACAATCTCCTCAAAGATGAAGAACAGACTAGATGTGGTTCTACTGAAAGATGCTGAGGATACCATGGAGCGAACTTGCGAGCAATAGCGATGTTTTAGAGAAAATGGAAACCAAAAGGAAATTTATACTTAGCATCAGGAAGAGACATTTAAAATTTCTGGGTCACATAATGAGGACAGAGGCTTGGAAAATTTGATACTCACAGGATAGATTGAAGGCAAGAGAGACAGAGGAAATCAACAATTAACCTATCTAGAGAGCTTAAGTAAATGGATGGTGCAACAGGGTTTAGGAGAAATAACAAAAAGACAACATTTATTAAGAGCTACAAAGAACAGGGAACTTGTGGAGAGCCATGATCACCTACTTACTGAGGAGATACGTTACATAAATTCTCAAAAAAGATATTCCCATTCTATACACTGAAAAAATTTTCTACCATAAATAACAGAGAAAAATCGTACAAAATAATCCAGGTGGGTTAAAACCTTTAAC
This sequence comes from Acanthosepion esculentum, assembly GCA_964036315.1. Taxonomy (NCBI): domain Eukaryota; kingdom Metazoa; phylum Mollusca; class Cephalopoda; order Sepiida; family Sepiidae; genus Acanthosepion; species Acanthosepion esculentum. Next base: position 109,435,517 of record OZ038492.1, read on the forward strand.
TTAAATTCACACGTGAAAAATAAATTAATAATTCCATAGCCTAATGATTAAAAAATAGCATTTACTTTAAACAAGAATTATATAATTTTGAACATAATCTCTTTCTTTATAATCATCACCATCATCAACAACAACAACAACAACAACAATAAACGGGTGTGAACGTAGAATTGGTGAGGAGGTGAGCGCCTGATCAGTTCCCTACGCATATTTGGGTTGAAAGCAGTGAAGACATTCTTTCATGAGTAGCATGCAATGGGCAAGTAGACCTGACGGAACCCATCATACTACAGGTGGAACCACGCCCGATGTCCTCCAACTTGAAAGCTTGCCTTGATCACGGACGCGTGACCGTTGTTTTTATCAAAGAAAACCTCCCCTCTGGCCATTTATTTCAGCCTATGAAGTCCTCCGTCTAGTGACACCGTGTCATTGCCCCCGTAGCTATGGATACAATTGGTCAAGAACACTTGGCCTTGATTCCATTTTAATTTAATTATATAATTGAATTTGAAGTTTTTAGCTTCCATTTTTGAAACATGGTTATTACTGTGTAGCGAAAAACATTTTAAATCAGTGAATTTATAATATTTATGATCCGTAAATATACATTGAGCACTGTTTTGTAAAAATAAAAATAAAAAAATCAATAAGAAGAATGGATTATATATCTTACTGTTCTTTCTTATATATATATATATATATATATATATATATATATATATATATATATATATATATATATATAAATATACATATATATATATATATAACAGCATAATTGGCATAACAGCAAAATTGTCCAATAGTTAGATAAAACTTTGAAATGTTGTATCTTAGAATTGATTAAAGATATCATACTGGAATACTCCGAGGTTTTTATAACACTATTGGATTCTATTTTGAGCAATTCTAAGCTGAAATGATAATCCCTCTTGCTGTTTTGACCTCCTGATCCAGTTTTTCTCTGTACTGTTCCCTCTTTTTAAAACTTATTCACCGTTCTCTTGATGGTTCTGAAGGCTTGAATGATGTTTTTCCTCTCACCATTGCTCATTTGGGAAGACATAATTGGGCTGAGAGAAAACGTTTTTAACCTGTCCTATTTGTAGTTAAATAACCCAAAATTTTTTTCAGTGACTATTACGACAAATGGTGTCAAAATGGCTAAACGTCTTATCTGAAAACCTGTAAAAATGAAGCTCAATTAGTTTCGTGTTTTTTTTTTCTTTAGAAATTAAACATTTTGTTGAATGGTCAATTATCCCATGGACAATTTTGCTTTTACACCCGGAAAATAAATGTAAATATATATCGCAGAAGGTTGCCATTTCGTTTTGCGGTAGACCAGTCGCCATCCAACCGTATAGAACACGGTTTGGGAAGGGGGGATATAGAGGATTCATACCTTTCCCAAGGGTAATAGCACGTAAGTGCATGTAATAGATCCGACTGGAATTCGAACTCGGCTCTCCGATTTCCTCAATCCGAGCCACTATCCATTACTCCCCCGCGCTTCCTCTGCCTTCCTTCATACGGTGTAATTTCACATCCGATTTAGTCTCAACCCTATCGAATTATAGATTTAAATATAAATTATCTGTATTTACCGAATCAAGTAAATGTTTCGACTCAGATATGATTATAAAAAAATAATGATTTCAATATTATATAACCCAAAAGAGATTGACAGTCTTAATATCAACCAATGCAACTCTTAGACCCTAAGGCGATATGTTGCGGTCTATATCTCGATCTTTAATTAGTATCTGCCTGTAATGGTCTTCTGTCTAAAAAAATTGCATTATTAAAATGCTTTTTTCTGGCTCAATAAAAGTTGTATAGATATGAAATTGCCTGAATACTGACATCGCATGATCAGATGAATCGCATCTACAATGTGACAGAATCGGAAACGTAATGGCTAACTCAATAAAATGTGTCATATCAGTTGGAATCAAATCAGTTATACATTTATTTATTCATTATGTATTTAAAGGCTATTTTATTCGAAAATATGAAAGAACAATTTTATGTCAGAATGGTTTTTATGCAATATTGTCTCTTCTATAGAATTCAGGTTTTACAAGGATTACTAATTCTAATTCATTTAACTAAGGGTTTTTGGCAAGTGGAAATTGATTTTCGTTCCCGCAATATTTTTAATTCATTTTTTTAGTTTTTTTACCATTTTAATTATCTAACCAATAATTTTATACTATTTTACGTAAAGAAATCCTAAACTGTTTTAATCACATAACCAACGTTTATACTATTTTAATTATGTAACGTTTTTATTACGTTACTTAAGTAAACAATTCGTTACATTTTTCATTATGTTGTCAACTTTAATTACGCAACAATATTCGTATTAGTTTAAATCATACTAATTTAATCACATAAACATTAGCTTTGGTCTTTTTATTACATAATCTGCTCTCAATTTATGTTAATTACGTCATCATTTTCTGTTCTCAATTACGTAGCCAATGTTGTGTACATGTAATTGCGTAGTAATTTGCTGCTATTTAATTTGCATAACAATTTTTGTAAAATTTTACAGTGGTAACAAATTATCACTACGTAACAATAATGTTATTCTAATTTAATTACGTAACTATGTTTTACTATTTTAATTACGCAACCTGCTTAGTGTACTATTTTGATTGCGTGAGCGTGGAGTAATATATGAATATAGTAATCAATTTATCATACTATTTTTAATTACGACACCAATTTCTATCCACTTTTAACGAGTAGCCAAATTATATTTTTAATTTGTAAATAATTAATAATACTATTTTAATTGCGAAACCAATTTTTGTACATTTTTAAATTATGCAAAACTTTTTTTTTTACTCTTTTATTTAAGTAACTAGTTTCAGTAATATTTGAATTATGTGAACAATTTATTATACAACCTTTATTACATTAGCAGATTTTGTAATATTTTAATTAAGTAACCAATTTAAACAAATTAAATTCTTTTAATTTCGCAACCAAATGTTTATAGTGTCTTAATTCTGTATCCAACCTTGGTCTTATTTTAATGAAGTAACCAATCTTCGTACTATTTTAATTGCGTAACCAATATATGTTACTCTTCTTAATTAACTTATAAATTTTTGTTCTATTTTAAATCAGTAACAAACCTTTGTAAAATTTTAATTACGTTACCAATTTTTATGTAACTAACCAATTTATTATACTATTTTAATGATGTAACCGTTTTTAATTACCAAGTGATCCATTTATAATATTTTAATTATGTAACTAATATTAATTAACTAATTTATTATAAAGCAGTAACCATCATACCAGTATTTTTCTTTTACCCAACCAGATTAGCTTCATAAAATTTCTCTTTCTTTTCCACTTGTTCTTTCTTTTGTTTTCTCTTGTTCACTCTCTCTCTCTCACTCCTTCTCCCTTTCTTTCTATTTTGGTAGATATTTTATTCTGTCTTGCCTCTGTTTCTTTTTCATTGATTTCTCAGTCTCTTTTTTCTACACTTCCCACTTTCTGTCTATCTGTCTGTCTGTCTATTTCTCTCTGACACTTTCTCTTTATTTCTTTCCAGCTGTCTATCTCTATAGATATTTCATATATTTCTCTGCCTCTCGGTTTTCTGTCTCTGTATTTCTCTTTCACCGTCTATCTCTTTTCCTAAGTTTCTATCTTTCAATATATCTATTTATCTCAATATATATATATATATATATATATATATATATATATATAGTTTACGAAAAACTAGGTAATCCGTATGGGAAGACCCAATGAGGATAAAATCCAGAGAGCTCAATGTAAATCAGAGCTAATAATTTAAATAAAAACAGACCACTTTAAGGTTCCATGTAATAAATTATTTCACCACAGCCCTTTTAAAGGACAGCGGATCATCAGATTTTATTTCAAAATAATGGAAATAAAATCAGATGATCCGCTGTCCTTTAAAAGGGCTGTGGTGAAATAATTTATTATATGGAACCTTAAAGTGGTCTGTTTTCATTTACATATATATATATATATATATATATATATATATATATATATATATATATATATATATATATATATATATATATATATATATATACATATATATATATATATATCACACATTATGAAATGGACAAAGTCCGACAATTATTTAAAGATATTTTTATATTTAACATTGTTTTTATAGATTCAAATATTTAAGTAAATGCTCTGTTTATAATAATATATTTTCTATGAAAATTTCTAGGACATTCAGGCCGGTAAATGTTATTTAATACTGTTTATTATAAACAGAGCATTTACTTAAATATTTGTATCTATAAAAAGAATGTTAAACATAAAAATATCTTTAAATAATTGTTGGACTTTGTCCATTTAATGTGTGACGTCATTTGTTTACATTTGATACGGCATGAGCAGTTATGAATGTACGTGAGAGATTCATGGAAGATTGAGGTTTATAAAGCAGTAAATTCGACCTTGCCAACCGAACAATCCTCAGTGGCCGAATCGGTTAAGGCACGTCAGGCTATATGACGGTTCCGTATAAGATACAGGTTCGAATACTGTCGGAGGACGAATATTTTTTCTGAAAATTTCTCGGACATTCAGGCCGGTAAATGTTATTTAATACTGTTTATTATAAACAGAGCATTTACTTAAATACTTGTATCTATAAAAAGAATGTTAAACATAAAAATGTCTTTATATATATATATATATATATATATATATATATTATGGAGTGTTACATTAGAACATGCACATATCCACTACAAAATTGTACATTTTTGTTTCAACGTCAAAAAAGGGAAAACCTTTTTTAGACGTCTCATCAGGTGGGGAATCACCGTGTTACTAAAAAAAATTTTTATTCATAAATACAGTTATCGAAGCAAATATCCCCCACTTCCGTTCTTTGGAAATTTTCACAAAATGTCTTCTAGAATTTTCATGTAGAGATGGAAGGGAATCGAATGTATTAAGTAGTCGTGGGCGAACGAAAAAGAAGGGGAAACGAAAAAAAGGGAAAGGCAAAGAAAGAAAGAGGTTTTGGCAAGAGGATGATGTGATAAGCGCTAAGAGGAGATAAAACCTGGCCATAGAATGTAGAATTTGAACTTCAACGGTCTCCTAGGTTGGTTAGGTAGATGTTTTAAGTAAAAGATTCTTTTACACTTTGATATATATATATATATATATATATATATATATATATATATATATATATATATATATATATATGGAAAGATTACATAAATTTAAATATCAATTTATCCCGACCTCGAAGTTTCTTGGTAAAATTTCCAGTCTTCAGAGGTTCAATATGTTCGCGTCTTTTTCAATCCGCTTTTTTTACTCCATTTTGTACACGTGAGCATTCATGAATTTAACGTCGTTTTACACACTCGCGTTCCAGAAATTTTGATTTTGTTTGCATCTTTCATTTTTTTCAGCTGTAAATATTTTCTTCGAAATTAAATTATTTTTTTTTACGGTTTATATAGAAATTGTTATGCTATGTTATATTGTTAAATAAACTGCAATATTTGTTAATTTTTCTTATTAATAGAGAAGAAAAATTTATTTACTGATAAAAAAAGTTTGAACAAAGTAACTATAAACAATTTTTTTGCGATCCTCTGCTAACCGCAATGATGGAGAAAGCATTAGCTCGAACCATCGCCAGTGAGACACGCTGCAAGAGTCACCCCGTTTTGCGAGGATCGTTCCTTAATCGAGACGCAATCGCGCCAATCCCCCGAAGGAACGCCATTGAACGAGGGCCAATAACCCCTGAAGTCTCCACTGCCACAGGAGTAAAAAAAAAAAATCTATCAGCAAGAGAAGAATATTTAACTATTTTTTTTTATCTCTGCGTCCCGGGCGACGGACAACGGCTCAACCACGGAGCTGATCAAATTACCGGCCGAAAATGTATCCCAAATCAACGACTTACCCATTTTAAAAGGGAAGATGGTAATGCCATCCGGCCGCTTTCCATCACCACAGTCGTGTTCGATTTGGGAAGGGAACTCAGCTGCATCCAAACCTCTTTTGATGATGTCGTTAATTGCTGCATGCCGTGGAAAGCGGCCGGCGCTACGACGACAGGAGAGAGGATGCAAACCAAACTCATCGATGGAGGTTCAACATCTGCATCTGTAACGCTCACATAATTTGAGTCCAAGATTAATTCAATTATAATATTTTTGTTAATATTTTTAATTAATACTTTAATTAATTTATTATGTTATATTGTTATTAAAGTAACAAAGTAAATATTTGTTATTATGTCGGCATTGACTAATTGTTTCATTCTTCTTACTTAATAATTTAACCCATTTCTTTATATTAATAGAACTGACATTTTAAAGAGGGATTCATAAACGTTAAGCAGAACATTGAAACGATAAGTGTAACACTGAAACCCGAAGACACATTTGTGATAGAGAAAGATGCCTTCCAAAAGCTAAGCAGAGTATTAAGAAACAGAAAAAAAAACTCGTTAGAAACAAAGTATTGAAATGTTATGTAATTATCAGTCCTCCTATATGGTAGTGAATTTTGGACAATCTCTTCACAGATGAAGAACAGACTTGAAAGGACAGCGATGTGGTTCCACAGAAGGATGCTGAGAATACCATGGTTCCAATCTGTGAGTGTTGGAGTTTTGGGGTACCCTGGTGAACTAGTGGGCCAGCCAAAATGAGCTCACTCATTTTATAGTTCACCAATATAAGTATTAACCAAAAAGAAGGCTCAAAATATTCCATATGACGTATATAAAGGCGGCCATGTTTTTCCCGAATATGCACAACCAGCCTTTGATGGAACCCGGACGAGGCTCCGCCGAGAGGCAGAGTCTCGTTCGGGGAAGTAGACTGTCCCTTAAACCGTTTTTTACGGGTTCCATTAGGGAATATTTTTGGCCGAGCGTACGGGCTCGGAAAACCCACGTTAAACACGGCCTTGTGCCACATATAACCCTCATGGTGGGTGGCTAAATATTACTGCCAGCCTTTGATATCGAAGTCTGAAAAATTACGGAACAGTTGCTGCTAGTGGTATTGGCGATATAGTCAGATTCAGTAGAGTGTCTGACTCGTGAGTATTAATCTTTAACGTTGTTTCATTGAACAGATTACGGACTGCGCTGGATTCTATATTCATAGACTATGGTGAACATGGTCAACAGTGAGCACCAACGAAGTTTTAAATAAAATGAAAACAAAAAGGAAACTTCTACTTAACATGAGAAAGAGGCAGGTGAAATTTCTACTGTAAGGAAAACAGGAAAGAGGGCTTGGAAAATGTGATACTCACAGGGCAGATTGAATGCAAGAGAGACAAAGGAAAACAATGTATAATCTACATAGTGAGCTTGAGCAAATGGATGGTGGCGCAAGGTTTATAAGAAATGATAAAAAGATAGAATTTATTAAGAGCTCCAAAGGACAAGAAATTGTGGAGAGCTATGATGGCGGACGTCCTGAAGAGACACAGTATAAGAAGAAGAATTTATTGGAATCTAAAAAGGGTAAAAACATTTTTTGTTCCAAATTTGGATTTTTAAGGTTTGGGTTCTTTGAGGTTTGTTGTTTGTATTCTCATTGAGCACCTGATCCGCCATGTCTTTTAAGATGAACAGACTAATCATCCTGACAGCAAAACGTGTAACCAGTAAGAACATCACATTTAAGGCCCCAAGTACTAGCATAAGAAATGTCTCAATAATCTATAGAAATATTTGGTTCCTGAGTTCAATCCTTGAGACAGGTAGTGTAGATTTAGACTCGGTAAAAACAGGGCAAACAATAAATGAGCAAAGGTAAATAACCACCAAACGAAATGTCCGTAGACATGGATAGCGGAACGGGAACAGTCTACCGTCATAAAGGGTTCAGTTTAAAATTCCCAAACTGATGATGGCGAAAACGGTCGAAACGTTGTGATACTAACAAGAAAGATAAGGGTATTAGTCAGAAAATAAATAACCGTAACTTATTATTCCAGAAATCTAAACAGAAATAATTATCGCTTTAGAATATAAGGAAAATGAACACAGAATAAGGAGCGCTAGAGATATTTTTGCCCAATACTGCAAATGGCGACAAAGACAAAACATCAATCTAAAATCTCGAGTCATAGCCTCGGCAGATGGAGACTTTCATATAGGTACTATGCACCTCAGCAAGGTCGTTCAGAAATATCTAAACTGTCAGCTGTATACAACCGCTTTCTCAAATCACTGGTTAAAATTGCTTTGGGTGAATGAAGCATGAAGGTCTTAGCAAGGACCATCTTTCTTCGATCATTGTGAACTGGCGCTACACAATCATAAACAAAGAACTGTACCAAATAACAACAGCCGAGGCCTTTCAGCAGCAGCAACAACTAAAATGGATAGCACATGTAAGAGAAAATTGAAATCATAATCAAGATGTAGATATTCCACACTACTTCAACAAAAAGTTAGGAAGGAAACCCCGTCAGTACTTGAAAGAGTAATAAAAGTAACTGAATTTGAGAAACCGATTTTCCTGAAAAATTGTTTTAAATGAGATTTTATAAATTTCAACCGAAAGTAGAACTGGTTGCTCGGTCAATGAATGCCGAATGTTTCATTATAAGGAAAAGGCTAATATTACCATTAGAGATTAAAAGAACAGATACTACACTTTGATCGCAGCTCCATGGCCAGGGATGAAGAAAAGCGTAACGAGTAGCACAAGTTGCTCGGTCAATGAATGCCGAATGTTTCCTTATAAGGAAACGGCTAATATTACCATTAGAGATGAGGAGAACAGATACATTACTTTGATCCCATCCGATGGCCAGGGAGTGAAGAAAAGCGTAACGAGTAGCACTGGCTGCTCGGTCAATGAATGCCGAATGTTTCCTTATAACGAAATGGCTAATATTACTATTAGAGATGAGGTGAACAAATACAACACTTTGATCCCATCCCGATGGCCAGGGAGTGAAGAAAAGGGTAACGAGTAGCACTGGCTGCTCGGTCAGTGAATGCCGAATGTTTCCTTATAAAGAAACAGCTAATCTGCCCATTAGCATTAGCGATGAGGATAATAGATACTGCACTAGGTATTTACTTGTCCTCCGATGGTGACGGGGAATGACACAACGTTAGTTTAAAATGGGGAGCCCATTCGTGTGCCCATAGTCCAAGGTAAAAACAATTGCCCAGTCCTCGCACCCAACATCGCACTGGTGTTGATATTACACCGACCCTCTCTGTTCGGTGTAAAAGGAGGAGGTGCTGCAAAAGGGTTGGAATCCCCGGAATCAAGCATCCCCCATTTATTTCTTGTGTTCTGTCCGAAAATATTATTGATAGATAAAAGGTATTTTGCCCATCTGAATGAAGATTGTATTTACTTGCCACCGCATGCTGGCAAGATATGACACAAGATTAATTTGTTGTGGGGGATCCCGAGCGCGCGCATCTGAGCCAGGGTCACCTGGACCCCACGCAACTGTTGGTTGTGCTTATATTGGTATTATTACCGATTTCGTGCCAAAAGAGAGGTACTGTCGAGGGCAGCTATTTCCTGGCGACGGTAACCTCTCAATTTTTTTTTCAGTTGCGCTCTGGCCGAAGTCAAACACATCACTTCGTTGTGCTCTGTCCCAAAACAGAAGCGCGATAGATAAAATACGGGTAGATACTATACTTTGATCCCCGCCGGTGTCTAGGGAGTGAAGAAAAGCGTAACTCAAATAGCACTGACTGTTTAATCCAGGTATGGGCAACATTTTACTGACTATGTGCCCACTTACGGTTTTAAATCATTTTTTGATTTAAAATCATTCAGTGTGCCAACAGCATACGTATACTGAAACAAGTCAAGCTCAATCTACCTGTTCTACAATATAGTCTGAACAAGGCCAGCACCCTCAAACCCTCGGTCACAATGACTTGTAACTTCGTGCTAGCACAGCCATAGACGGCTCCCAAAGAATTCCCTACCCAGTTTCCACTCGCGATGTGGGTCAACACGTGCTATGGTTCTATAATATAGTCTGAACAAGGCCAGCACGCTCAAAGTCTCGGTCACAATGACTTGTAACTTTGTGCTAGCACAACCATAGACGGCTCCCAAAGAGGTCCCTACCCAATTTCAACTCACGCTTTGGGTCAACCCGTGGGATGGTTTTCACTTCGGGCACTTTCCAAAGCTGCCGCACCTAGAGATTGCCTCCTCCATCAAGAGATCACCTTCCTGACAAATCGGCCATGGTGAGATTCAAACCTTGGTGAAAAAGCGGACGTTCTAACCAAAGTGTCGACAACCTTTTGCTAACTATGTGCCAACTTAGGGTTTTAAAATCATTCACTGTGCCAACAGCATACGTATTTTTATACAAGTCAAGCTCAATATACCTGTTCTACAATATATTTTATATAGTAATATATACAACAATATGAAATCCACATTAACAGAAATAAATTGTTTTTAAAAGTTTTTTTAAAAGTTTTTATTGTTAATGGGAGCCCAACGATTGAGCAGTTTTGAAACAGCTGAATATCTTCTTTGCGTTGTAATGCCATTTGCGACTGCGTACCATTAGACACCGCTTGGCGTGCCACGTGTGGTACGCGTACCGTAGGTTGCCGACCCCTGGTTTATTCTATCTGCTCGGCAATTAAGGTGTTCTTGGGAAAAATTGTTCAAGTGGAACTTTTTCCTTGTATTCGTAATATAGGAGAAATGTGGGTGATTCAAATTCGTGGTAGTAGAACGGCGTGTCCTAGATGTAAAGGTCTGAGCTGGAAGAAGTAAAGCTCATCTAAACTTTTGTCATATCAACAACGATAAAGAAGAGATAGTCTTGTTGCATCTCTCAGAAAATAGATGTTGTTGAAAAGAGAATAAATCATTTCCTACGATGGCTGGACATTTGGCCGAGAGACATTTGGTCGATCGTACATTTGGCCGAGAGACATTGGGCCGAACGGACATTTGGCCGAGAGACATTGGGTCGATCGTACATTTGGCCGAGAGACATTGGGCCGAACGGACATTTGGCCGAGAGACATTTGGTCGATCGTACATTTGGCCGAGAGACATTGGGCCGAACGGACAATAATTACCACTGAATTTCAAGTGATTACATTACTAAATGTAAATTTAAAGTTAAAAGTTTTCTTATTTCAATATTTGTTTATTGAAATTAGTATTTTTAAAAAAGATTTGAGTGCATTTGGGTAAAAATTATCACCTAATTATTTAAATTCGTAATTAACAGTAAGATAAAAGCTAGTTCATTCCTTTAAGACAATCATCATTAAAAGCGAAATTGAAAAATCTTTCATATCGTAAAAGCTTTTTACTGTAGTAAAATGTCCTTTTTCTCAAAATACTTATCATCTTACAGTAATATTTGAAGCAAAATATAATATATATAGAATTGATTTTTTGAAAGCCCGTCTAGCCACCCCACCAAAAAAAGACGAAAAATTATAAATTAATACAGCAAATAAATATATATATATACGTATCACATTACGATAAAGAATGTGTCATAGTACGCCACTACATTTTCGGCCAAATGTCCGTCGGCCAAATATCCGTCGGCCAAATGTCCGTGTTCCTTTCCCACAACTTTTCTGACTACATCCGTGACTATTTCAGGTAGGCCTTATGGTCTAAACTAATTACTGAAATCGATCAAATTAAATCACTAAACAAAGACTGCATTTCTTTCAATGATTATTTACATAGAAATTTATCCCATTGAATCTTTTATTGAATTGGTTTAATTTTATATTCGTCTGATTTTTAAAAGCAATTTGTGATCCGTTTTCAGTTCTCCAATTATTATTTTCCATATTCCAAAGAATAAACAATATTTTTCCTGATTTTCTTTTCTTTTTCTTTGGCATACATTTCTACCACAATTATTACAGTAATTAAGGTCACGTGCTTGTAATTCACACCAATAATTGTAATTCACACTAATAATTGTAATAATTCACACTAATAATTGTAATTCACATTAATATTTTGACTAAAACCAGAAACAGATATACAGGGTGATTCATAAAGCTAATTGACTGATCATGTATATCTGATTTGCTAAATATTATGGATAAATATTTTGTGGTGTTGTAAAACTAACTGCATACTACTGACGCAGAGCTAAATTTATACTTACTTTTCAAATACTTAAATGTGATTTACGGTGCAAGACAAAATTGAAAGCATTTTTTGACTGGCAGAAATTCAATGAAACTATTGTCTCAAAGTTTTTTAAGAATTTTTATTAAGAATTATTATTATTAATAATAATAATAATAATAATAATAATAATAATAATAATAATAATAATAATAATAAGAGAAATGCGACCGACCAGATAAAGAAACAATGGCAAAATAAACCACTCCATGGCCAATACTCTGCCCGTACCAAACAAGTAGACGTAGACAAAAACCGCACCCATCAGTGGCTACGTAGTGCAGGGTTGAAAGGTGAAACTGAGGGTTTTATAATTGCTGCACAAGACCAATGCTTGTTAACTAGGAATTATCAAGCCCATATACTAAAATACTGTGTTAGCCCAAGATGCAGATTCTGTGACAAATATCCAGAAACCATTGATCATCTTATATCAGGTTGCACGATATTGGCATCCACTGAATATAAAACCCGGCATGACAGAGTGGGCCAATATCTGCACTGGAAAATTTGCAACTCCTATGGGAAGGAAACTGGAAGAAATTGGTACGAACACCACCCTGACCCGGTTACGGAGATAGGACCTGTTACAATTCTATGGGACTACACAATATGCACTGACAGAACAATCAAAGCCAACCGCCCAGACATTGTTATTAAAGACCACAAACAAAATAAGTGCGTCCTTATTGATATGGCAGTCCCTGCAGACTGCAATGTGTCTTTGAAGATATTTGAAAAACTGTCAAAATACAAGGACCTTGAAATCGAAATCTCAAAAATGTGGCACATGGGAACATCAACAATCCCTGTTGTAGTTGGAGCCTTAGGATTGGTTGGAAAAGATTCCAGTAGACTAATTGAAGGGATCCCTGGAAGTCCATGCCTCAAAGAGATACAGAAAATTGTTCTGACAAGTACAGCCCACACTTTACGAAGGGCTTTATCTATGTCATTATTTTTTTTTTTTTTCTTGCAGTGGAAAGTGTCATGATGCCATTTCTAACCTTAGGTCCCTGGGCGGGACCCGGAAAGAAATGTGTAAACGCCAGATATCAAAGGAAATAATAATAATAATAATAATAATAATAATAATAATAATAATAATAATGATAATGATAATAATAATAATAATAATAACAATAATAATAATAATAATAACAATAACAATAATAATAATAATAATAAGCAGAGTGTTCTTTCTTATTGACCTGAAAGTCCCAGCAGATTGTAATGTATCTCTGAAAATCTAAAAAAAAAAAAAAAAAAAAATACAATGGAAATCTCAAAAATGTGGCACACGAGGACATCAATAATTCCAGTTGTTGTTGGAGGACTCGGATTGATAGAAACAGGTTCTGATAGACTCACTGAAGGGATTCCATTAGGCCCAT
>OZ038492.1:109454116-109486616 GCA_964036315.1 Acanthosepion esculentum
TATATATATATATATATATATATATATATATATATATATATATATATATTATTTTAAACTTTATACAAACATATATATGCGCACGCGCGTGTGTGTGTGTGTAGATGTGTCAAAGGGCAATATAGATTCAAATATGTAATGTATGTATGTATTTAATTTAATTACAAAATTAAATTTGAAATTTTTAGTTTCCATTTTTGAAACATGGTTATTACTGTGTAGCGAAAAAAAACATATTTTAAATCTATTATTTTATAATATATATATATATATATATATATATATATATATATATATTATTTTAAACTTTATACAAACATATATATGCGCACGCGCGTGTGTGTGTGTGTAGATGTGTCAAAGGGCAATATAGATTCAAATATTTAGCGCCTGACATATTATTTACCAATTCGAATCGATTAATTTTGATCGTATATTTACACTGTATAATGTTCAATCTGCATGTCTAGGATTCACAAGTGAACTAAATGCATTGGCAAGGAAGAGATTTATTTTTATTAAATACCGATTTGTTTTACACGTTAAATGTTTTTTTTTTCTAAAACAGCTTTGCTTATTTTTGTAATTAGGTATAACTATATAGATGATATATGTGCGTGTTTTTGTTTGTGTGAATCTGTTTCCAGTGATGTGCCAAAATATTATGACTTACAATATAATCTAGGAATGACAGCTACTGTCTCGTAACAAACGGCCGTGCTAGATTTACCAGTGTCGAAGCATGGATGCAAACAGCGCGTACGTTATTTGCTCTGTGAGATAATTGTTTGTCCACATATCTATGTATCTGTTTATATATATATATATGTATATATATATATATATATATATATATATATATATATATATATATATATATATATATATATATGCAGAAATATAGTCTTAAAGTGTGCTATATTTATGGGGTAAAGTGCTCAATATCAGAGATAGAGCTTGTGTAAATATAAAAGTGGACATGGAAGTCAGCACTTAGAGGCGACAGTCTGTTTCATGCTAGTGCAATCGCCTGACGATTGCACTAGCATGAAACAGACTGTCGCCTCTAAGTGCTGACTTCCATGTCCACTTTTATATTTATATATATATATATATTGTAATCCACATTATATGTGTGTGTGTGTGTTTATATATCCTTATGTATATATATTGGGTAGAGGAAACACTTGGGGCTGTCAATAGCTGTGTTAGAACGAAGTCACAAGTCATCGTGACCGAGGGTTTGAGTGTGCTGGTCTTGGTAAGATTGTTGATCATTCTAGATTACACACTCTCTCCGAGAAACAGTAACTAAGGTCTGCTCAACATGGTTGCAGTATAAAACACAGGTTGGCTCTGTGAGTATTGAACAAATAAAAATGTGCCTGAGCGAGAGTCTGCAATAGGGATTGGCTAGCCGCTCTAGTAGACGGGTATCCTCGAATACGAGTGGCCAGCTATTATTATTATTATTATTTGTATATATATATATATATATATATATATATATATATATGTGTGTGCATGTTTTGTGTTTATTTATTGTAGCTATTATGAAAATGCATTATATATACATACATATATATATATATATATATATATATATACATATATATACATACATATATATATATATATATATATATATATATATATATATATATATATATATATATATATATATATATATACATACATATATATATATATAGTTTAATGTAGACATCGATAAAAATCCCCAAAATTATTTCAACGATAATTTTATATATATATATATTTTGACTAAAATATTGACCCTGAAGATGAACAATGATGTTCGAAAGCGCTAGGTCATCGTATGGAAAATACATATTTCGGAACTATTTTCAAATAAAAAGTCTCATTAGAGAATATGAGAAAATTCAAAAGAAAATATGTAAGACTATGTTGTCTTTAACATTCAACACTACATGTTTGAAATATATATATATATATATATATATATATATATATATATATATATAGAGAGAGAGAGAGAGAGAGAGAGAGAGAGATATGAATTTGATGAGACAAAGTGGAAAATTTATGAAAGACGCGTTTCTCGGGCGAAGCGTATGCATTCTTTGGCTTCCTCTGTTTAAAATGGAAGAAAGATAAACTGTGCGTGTAGAAAAAGCCCTGGGATCTCTTAGGAGAAGTGGCTATTATAAATCAAATTAATTATCCTTACTTATCACCGTTTTATACCTAGAGTAGTAGAGTGTTTTTCCATACTTAGAAATAAATTATACAACTTTGATATTTAAAGAATTCCACACCCATTGAACGAAAAATTTTCGAGAGTGCCGCTCTTGACTCTTATCAAAATATAAATCTGTGCCGCAGATTTTTCCAATATCTCCATTCCTTAAAGAACATACACAAGAACAAGCCAACATACACTACTATAAAAATTAATAACCTCATGATATTTAAGAAATTAATCCTAAACTAAAACAATTTAAAATCTGATTTGCAATAATTTTTTTTATTCAAAAATATCATTTATTCTCTTTCGTTTATTAGACATTGAATTCTGTCACTTGGGGTCCTCCATATCTTACCGAGTATTTTCTGCTGGCCTGATGAATATTTGTGATCGTTCTAAAATTTAATTTTTTTTAAACAACGACATTTTTGCTCTTGCATATAAATACGTATTATAAAATAACAAATTTGCAAATATATTACTAGTTTAGAAATATAACATTTATATAAAAATGTTCCTGTAAACAAACGTCTAAAATTATTAAAAACAGATTTCACAAAAATAAAAATAATATTATCTCTTCCTACACATAAGATCATAAAATCTCCCAATTGATCACTAATCAATTTTTGTCACCTTCGATAAAATTTTTATAAATAAAAATTTGTTTTACTGACGGATTCTCATCTTAGAGCTTTTTAGGCTTGTCTAATTTCTAGAAACCGATCCTTCCAAAAATATTTTAACACAAAATTATTCGTATTTTAGATAAAATATGTGTTTTAATCGATCTTGTTAACAAACGTAATAACCCAGAACTGACATTAGATTTTAACTTTGAATCTGAGACAAAAACCCTTTACCCTTCTTAGATATAATGCTCTGTAAAAGTAATAATGACCTGCAGTTAAAGGGGTTAAAGTAAATCTACCAAGAAGAATAGCCTTATTAATTTCTATTCTCACCACTGCAACATAATAGAATCTCGAATAGTTTCAGATTTCTATTTTACGTGAATTATGAATCTGTTACCCAGAATATTTACCCAAAAAGTAATATACATAGAAAATACCTTTAAAAACCTCCAGTATCCTCATTATTTCATCCCCAATGCTGAGTGAAAGGCATACAAAAGATATAACTACAAAATAGATAACACCATTAATAACAACGACAACAACAATAAGAATGACAGTAAACTAATTAAAAAAAACAGATATGTAATACTTTCTACTAACTCCTTAATATCAACTATATTAACAATATCAAAATTATTCTAACCACATTTAAAATTATTGTGGATACGATCAGAATTCAAAATATCTATATTAATAATAATTCTAAACCACACACACACACACACACACATACATATATACGAGGGTCATTCAATAAATAAGGTGAATGTTTCGGTATAAGGACTTCTAATACAGATAGAAGCTTACTTTTTTTTTATTTTTTCAACGTAGTCTCCCAGCACTGTCACACACTTTTCCCATCTGTGCACAAGCTTCCGTATTCCCACAGTGTAAAAATCTTTGGACTGATGTCTCAGCCAGTCGCTCACAAAACTTTTGACTTCATCGTCACTCAAAGTTCTTTTTTAATCTGCAAAAGAAATTAAATCCATGTGAAAAAGAAGTAAAACAAAATAAAAAAAGTAAGCTTCGATCTGTATTAGAATTCCTTATACCGAAAAATTCACTCTATTTATTGAATGACCCTCGTATATATATATATATATATATATATATATATATATATATATATATATATATATATATATATATATATATATAATAAAAAAGCAATGATACAAACAATTAGTCAGTAAAGTTAATGTAATTAATAGCGAATTCACTTCGCTAACAGATTTAATAAAGCATTAACTCACTAACCTCTCGTTGAATGACGTGATCCTTAATTGTAAAATGGATAAAGATGTTCCATCGATGGTAGTACTTTCGAAAATAATCATATTTTCATCATCAGGCACTAATATTTTTTTTACATTCAGTACAAATTTACTCTAATGATTGAACCATTTTGGCGATGTCATGTTAACTGAAAAACATTTACAGATAAAGAATTCGTGGATTTGCCACATTGCTATATTCAATAAAATGTTCTCAATTGAATTATTTAAAATACAACTCTAGCGCTGCGACACTGCACGCTCCAAAATTGTGTAACGGCTAATAAATAACACACTCTTAAAAAAACATCTTTTCGGCCTGCAATATATTTATTTTCGTCTTGGAAATTTACCTGAAATGAAAAAATATTAATGCCTGATGATGAAAACGTGAACGTTTTCGAAAGTACTCGCAACGGAGCATCTAATCCATCTTACAATTTTAAACATAAGAATCGTATCATGCAACGAATGGTTAGTGAGTTAATGCTTTATTTAAAATTATTAGCGAAGTGATTTCGCTATTAATTACATTAACTTTAGTAATTAAGATTAATTTTTTATGATATAATTTATACTGCACCATTATATATATATAGAAAGTATTGCAAATAAATGGTGTGCATGTTGAAGTCAAACAGCTCTTGATGTATAATTATACAATGATCAGTTTTCAAACAGTACCTGACGATTACTACACGCATGAAATTACCGCTGAGGAACCAAATGAATATTTAATATTATTATAATATATATAATTTATTTATATTTAATATTATTGATATTATTATTATTATTATTATTATTATTTTATATATATATATATATATATATATATATATATATATATATATAATATTAAATATTAATAAATTATATAACCGGTTTCTAATGCTCTGGATGCGGCTTGGTGATAGTAGTCGTGGCTCGTGGGGGCACAGTCCTATGGGTAAAAGAGAAACTCGGATGAGTTGCACCACGGAATATGAGATCGAGCGGCGCTATATCGAGTCTGATTCGCTATTTCTTCGTCACCGAGGCCCATTGGAACAGTTGGTCTGACGTTTACCTTATAACGTAACTGTCCGCGTTTCAATTCTCGTTGGTGGACAAAACGGTCGTCCAGTGCTTTCAGTATTCTGTTGAGGTTTCTTCTCTACTCGATGAATTACTTAATTCTATAGATGTAATGATAAAATACATTTTAAGGTATGGCATATTTATCGATAAAAGTGCTATGAGATAGAACATATGTAAATATAAAAGTGGACAGTGAGGTCAACAACAAGCGGCGACAGTCTGTTTCTTGCTTCAACGCAATCTTCAGGCCATGAAGATAATGTTGAAGCATGAATCGGGTACTATCGACGCATGGTGTTGGCATCACTCTCCACTTTTATATTTCTATATTATGCCGGCAGTGATTACCTCATTCAATCTGTTGAATATAATAATTGTCTGAGAGAAACATAACCAACACTTATCGATGCGAGAAATGAATAGATGCTTTACCGTCAAGTACGAGCCAACAGAATGGTTATTGTGGCACAAATAGATAGCATTAATTCAAGTGAAGGAATGACAACACATACAGTCGACGACGAATTTATTCCTACAGTCATAAATTTTAAATATTTCTATCCATTTCTCAGGATCTAATGCCTGTATGATGCCTGGAGTTTTACATATTAATAAGCACACAAAAAAGGATTATGAAACTCAACTTTTAGAACAATAGATTAAATACAACAAATCCTACAGGGGAATTATGCAAAATAGGAAAAACAAAATTATTTGTACAGTAAAAATTATCGTTTTAAATTGATTGATTCGTGTAAGTAATTTAAATAATTATTTTATCAGTGAAGCCTTCTAAACTATTTATTCAGTGGAATATTTGTGATAATTCCAGCAAAGAACATCACGTGGTGCATAGAGCGTCACCATTTTTTATTCTTACGTTAACAACACGATGGGGAAAACAAAAGAGCTTAGAGTTGACTTGAGACAGAGAATTAACTTCCACGAGTCGCGAAATAGTTATTTTAAAACCGGTTATCCACCCCTAGACCCAAGGTACAGTCCGTTATAAAGAAGGTTAAACAGTTTCGTACGAGCGAGAATTTGCCTGGGTATGAAAGAATAATTTTGTCTTTTCCTATGTTGCATAATTCGCCTGTCGAATTTGTTGTATTTAACCGATTGTTCTGAAAATTGAGTTTTATGTTCCTGTTTTGTACTTATTAACATACAAAATCCTGGCCTCATACGGGCATTAGATTCTGAGAAATGGATAAAAATATTCAAAATTGATGGGTGTACGAATATTTTCGTCGTTGACACTATATATATATATATATATATATATATATATATATATATATATATATATATTATAATATTTTTAGTTTTTAAAAATATGATTCCTTCGCTACATAAGAGTTCTCATGTTTCAAAAGCGAGAGCCGAGACCCCTAACATAATTTTTGAAGTTATGTAGAGTTAAGGTGCCTGGACCCGCTTCCTTGTCAAGCGAGAATTTCTTCTATTTTTCATACTGTACGAATAATTTTGTCTTTTTCTGTTTTACATAATTCACTTGTCAGATTTGATGGATTTAACCTATTGTTCTGAAATTGAATTTTATATTCCTTTTTTGTGCCTATTAACATATAAATATTCTGAAATCAAACGGGTATTAGCTCCTTAGAAATAGATAAAAATATTGAAAATTTAGGGGTCTACGAATATTTTCGTCGTTGACTGCATTTACACTCTTCAGTCTAGTCAAAGCTCCGAAGAGTTAATTGATGAGCGGCGAAAGTGGACATTGCTTCAGTGAAAGGTTTCCTGCTTAAACCCATTTGAAACAATTTCTTGTAAATGACTGCATTGTATTCCTTTGGTAGCGATGGAATCACGATACACTGCAAGAAAGCAACGTGTCGATGGACATAGTAATATCGTTTCTTCGAGGTTTATCTGGGAAACTCTTCTACTTGGAAAGTACTTTGTTATGTCCCATATCTGAGCAAGAAATCCCTCATGATGGTGTCGACATTATTTCCATTCTTTTCTGGCTTTCCATTTCTTTAACCTCTTTGGGCGACACATCGAGTGTGTTCCCAGTGCTCTAATAGTCGGCATTCGATTCATAAGCGTCCTGGGTAAGGTGATAAACTACATCAAACAGCAAGCCTCAGATCAGGTTTGAAGAGCGTGGAATCACGGTGTTCCCAGGTGCACCCTAACCCGCGGTGGTAGTACCTGATAGGGTCTCAACTAGGGGCAAATAGTTAACCCCCGAGCTGGGGCCAAAGCACTATGAAAGTATAAAAATAGGTTTCAATACCATCAATGCATTTTTGTAAAAAATATTACCAGCAATAAATTTTAAAGAAAATAATTATTATACGTTTCGGGAAAAAATATTACCAGCAATAAAAATCTTGTAGGCATTAAATAACCCATTGAGGTTTTGATATGCCGTAAAACAAATCATACCAAACCAAATCAAACCAAAGTTGATTCATAAATTCTTCATACCTCTATCAACATCCACGTATTATTATTTGGAGTCAATGTTTTTCACTGGGTGATTTCGAAGCAGATTAAGTGCGGATAAATCTGAAATTTCTTCCTTTTTTCTGGTTTTCCATTTCTTTAACGTCTTTGGGAGACACTTCGAAGTTGTTCCCAGTGTTATATATTATAATAATAATAATAGGCACATCTATCCGATTCGTAAATTTTTCATATCTCTGTCAACATCCACGTATTATTATTTTTAGTCAATAATTGTCACTGGGTGATTTCACAGCAGATTAAGTGTGGGTAAATCTTCTGAATATAATTGTTGATTTTTCAAATGTCAGTTTATTTTTCAAAATGTCCGATATTTCATAGCACTTTTTCAAAGTTTCTTCGAATTGTTACACAGTGGAAACTTGGTTCACGAATTTAATTCGTTGCTGAAGGCCGTTCGTAAGCCGAAAAGTTCGTAAACCGAAACTATTTTCTACAAACGAATCAATGTAAAATGGATTAATCCGTTTCTGAAAGCCGGATGATTGCTTATTTGAACTTTTGAAGCAACACCTATTGCACAAGGTCAGACAAAATACCAATGAAAATCTTTAAATCTAACTAAAAGATTTACCTGTACGGGTGAGGGTGAGCTGATGGCGTCAGGGAGAAGGGACGAGGAAGGTGAAGAGGAGAAATTATATTGCTTGGATGGGGGACATCTCTTCCATAAAAACAACAGATAACTGTCTTTATAGGGATTCTTCTCTTTCTTTTTTCTGTCTCTTAGCAACAATTCGAATCTGATATTCCCGGCTTGTCCCCGGTTAGCTCGAGATGTCTCCTGCTCGGAAAATTTGTCGGTGAACCGATTTAAAAAATTTTTTTTTGTATAAGTTGTTCGTGACCCGAGGTAACAGTGCATTTATTTCGACGTCTTATCCTCAAGGACACATGGCACAGTGGATAAAGTCGCTAGTTAGATCTACTGACAGGACCCAAAAAGTGTGAGTTCAATACACGGTTAAGGCAGTGGAGAACTTTCAGAGGGAAAATTAACAGGAGATAACTGATAATAGACATCCATTAAACATGGCACGTGGAACTAGAACAGTCTACCCCAGTGAGCGAAATAAAGGGTTCAGTTCGACACTCCAACCAGCTGAAGAAGGCCGGAGCGTACAAAGGCCGAAACGTTGTAATAAATATGGTGACAAAGATGAGGATAATAGTCCGAATAATGTAAAGGCGTTGGTTAGATCCAGTGACAGCACCCAAAGAGTGTGAGTTCAATACTCGGTTAAGGCAGTGGAGAACTTTCAGGGGGGAATTAACAGGAGATAACTGATAACTGACATCCATTAAACATGGCACGTGGAACTAGAACAGTCTACCCCAGTGAGCGAAATAAAGGGTTCATTTCGACACTCCAACCAGCTGAAGAAGCCCGGAGCGTACAAAGGCCGAAACGTTGTAATAAATATGGCGACAAAGATGAGGACAATAGTCCGAATAATGTAAATAATGTCTTATCCTTTGAGGTATTTTTTATTATTATTATTATTATTATTATTATTATAATTATTATTATTATTATTATCCCGGGAATCTGGCGCTCATTTCGAGAGGTCGATAAACAATCTGTTTGGTTAAAGATCTGTTACAGAAACTCATTTCCGTCCTGCTGCAGAAGCTATCCAGATTAGATTGTTTTCTTTGGGTTTATTTCTGTCTAGAAGGCCTAAGAATACTCCGATCATACCTACAATTGACTATTCCACCATCTTTTCACACAATTTAACGCAGATCTTGATATACGACAAGCATTTTTTTCTTTTTTTGTCAGAAAATACTAGTTTCATCCTAAGAAAAAAAAAAACGCCATAGAAATTCATTAAAAGCAAATAATGTTTAAAAAAAAAGGTTTTTACTGCAAATGCATCTTTCTAATACCTTCAGATGAAGGACTCTAATCCAGGAAAGCGTAAATGATTAACATTCTTAAGAAAACAAATGAATATTCTATAATTACTTAATCATTAAGAACGAAGCTTATATAACTGTTCGATTTCATAATTCATTTTTGTGACTTTAAAATAATTGCCCTTTTAAATGTTCGCTGTCAGACGACCGAATTTATATTCAGTTGATTTTATTATCTTACATTCGGCGTTTAGAATAACACACTGTACCACTAGTAACAGATTCAAATCCTCAGAAATAAGAAAAATCCTAATCAACAATACTAAAATCCTCTGCAAAACAAATGGAAAAAAACGATTACAAATTCTTGATGTCATCATAATTAAAAATCAAAAGCCAAACATAAATAAAATAGCATTTAATACTGACAGAAACATCTTAAATATATTTAATAAGTAATCCTCCAAATAATAAATACCAACGCCCTTCCAATTACTAATGAACTAATCCAATAACACTGCGTAAATACTCAAAATATTAGTTATAAAAATAAAATAATAAACAACCCCAAAACCCCAAAATACAGTCATTTGACGGTTGTCGACAAACGAAAGCGCTTGGCAAAACACCGTGCACTAGGTTTTTTCTTTTCAACAATTTATACCCAAATATAAAAAAATTGCCAGAAAGCAAGAAAAAGCAGAAAAAAATTATTAAATGGAAATACCTTAATATATATATATTAATTATTTCACCCCAAGCAAGGTGATAATGCCACTGAAACGCAAGGGGCTACTGGGAGTGGCAAAGTATGAGAAGAATTTATTAAGAAAACAGGGCAACTTGATTCAAGAAGACAATATATTACGATTGACTTTGCATTAAATATTTTTGAAGGTCGTAGTTGACAGGTATGCAAGAAATAAGAAGAGAGTTTAACAGGCGACAAGTGCGAGAAAAGTAACTATTAGAATGGAACTTACTTTTTGTGTGCCGTGTCCCTTCAGGACGTAGGAGATCATGGTTCTCCACTCACCCCCCTATCCCTTGTAGCTCTCAATAAATTTTGTCCCTTTCCTACCTCCCCCAGACCAGGTTCTGTCATCCACTTGCTTAAGCCCGTCTGGTATGTCATACGTTGTTTTCCCTTGTCTTTCTTTGCCTCTATTCGACCTGTGAGTATCAGATTCTCCAGGCCCTCCTTTCTCATCACGTATCCCAGAAATTTCATCTGCCTCTTCCTGATAATTCAACTCTAAAACGATAAGACCTATTTGTTAATTTAATAGTACCCTTAAATTCCTGTGGATGAGGTACCAAGGCAGAGAGCTCATTAGAAGTACTACCATGAAACTACTTATAGAAAAGATAGAGGGACGCCGCATGACGTTTTCTACTGACATGACGCGTGATGATTACAATGAATCAATTAGTGATTTGCTGCTAGCAAATCCGGTTCATTGTGCTGTACTAGATAACCTTTTCTCCCCAGAATGGATCTTGAACGTTTAGAAATGTAACATTAGTCGGTGCATTAAATGTTCCTGCTAAATCTACTCTAGTGTTCCTGCTATATATCTCGGGGTACGTGATAAAACCCAAAGAGTGGTTCGTAATGTTATCGGTCCTGAACTGGCATTTCTGTTTTAGTCACTTTCTCATTACCATGGCGGGGATTGCCTGTGCCTTTTTTTTTATAAGTATTTGCAGGATAATTGTTCCGATGATCTTTCTTCCTTGGTAGCTCAACATATTTAAATTTAGACTTAGTACTAAACCGTCAACTCGGTTTTATTGTTGAAATATAACTGTTGAAATAGCTAGATGTAACCGCAAGTTCTACTGCCTTTTCTCGCACTTTTCGCCTGTGTAATGCTCTTTCCGCTTCTTGCTTGTTACGTACAATCTTCAAAATTTTAAATGCAACAGCATTCGACGTCTTTTTTTTCTTCCTGAAACCTGTTCTTTTATTGTCCTTTCTCTTCACTACTATTTTCTGCTTTTTTTTCACACTCAATAACCTCTTGCGTCTCAGTGACATTATCACCTAAATTGGGGTTAAAAGATTAGTAATATGTGTGTGTGTGTTTTATTTTTTATTTTTTTTAATGTCCCTTGAATTTGCGTCCAGGCTCTTACAATATATCAGCATTTTCTGTTCACACAAAGACAAATTTGATGGAGGGAAAAAGTAAAAATAAAATAATACAGATGAATCTGGGTCAAGTGAAAAATATTTTTTCAAAAATATTCTTAAAAAAAATATTCTTTTAAAACTTTTGAAACTACCAGCGTCTCTCGTTTCATTATCGAATGACATATATATATATATATATATATATATATATATATATATATATATATATATATATATATATATTGTCATCTACAGAGAGACTGTTTCGCTGTATCACAGCTCATCAGTATGGCTAGACGTTTGGTTGTCTCTAGCTAGGATCGAAACCTGACTGAATTGATATATATATATATATATATATATATATATATATATATATATATATATTATGCAACGGACAGTTTTCAGTCAGCACACGATTATTAATTTTATACATATATATATATATATATATATATATATATATATATATATATATATATAATGTTAAAACTGAGTTTAACGTATTTATTATAACAGAGCATATAAATGACAAAATAGAGAATAGATCATTTCAAACAGCGTCAATTCGCTAGCATTTTTCGACTCAAATGGTAATACAGTGTTAGAAACTTAAAATTAAATATTTACTTTTAAGTTTCTAACCTGTATTACTTCACCGTTTGAGTCGAAAAAGGCTAACGTATTAACGTTTGAAAATAGTCTATTTTGATCAGGTCATTTTGCATTTCTCTTTTATGTAATATATATATATATATATATATATATTATATATATATATATATATATATATATATATATATATATATGTATGTGTGTGTGTGTAGTTTATATATCACATACATGTTTTGTTTCTGTTTTGTTCAAGTATTTTTTACTCTTTCGATCATTATCAATAATTATTTGCTGCTAGGGTGGTCGACAAGATTCTGTTGGCTAGATTATGCTATTTTTTCTTCTTTGGCTCGGGGTTGGCGGATATTTCATCACCATGTCTAAGATTTTATTGGAGAATTGGCATAACAGAATGAAACCCTTAAGCAGTTAGACCTTGTCGGTTGAATTTAACAAAACATGTTTGGATTAATTGTTGCTGCCTTATAAGGAATTGAAAATAGTTGATTGAAATCCCGCAACAGGATCAAAAAGGGTCAAGTTCGGGGACAATACCCCAGTAAATTAACGCGTTGGTTTAAGGATTTCGTGACTCAGTTAAAGTCGACAGCAATCTCTGAGCACACTTAGAAGATTTGCAAGACATTGTCAACGGAGCGAGAAAAAATCAACAAGCACTTGATGAGAACCGTAGAGCGCAACGGCCGAAAAATGTTGAGATAGTAATAAAATAGATGGGAAATATATCCAAATAAAATAATGTAAGCGAAAATGGCACCTCATCCCAGGAATTCAAAGAGATGGAAGGACCAGCCTTAGAAATTTGACATGTTTCGCCATTTTAGTTAGCGTCATCAGAAATATATGCCTTATAACATACATTCATAATATTAATAATAATAATAATAATAATAGATAGATATTAAAAATTGATATACATATATGTAGATAGAGAGAGATATATAAAAATTACATATATATATATTGTCATCCACATATATATATATATATATGTATGTATATTATATATATATATATATATATATATATATATATATATATATATAGAGAGAGAGAGAGAGAGATGTGTGTGCGTGTGTGTGTAGATAAAAAAGATTGATGTGTTAAATAACAATCTCATGTCAACAAATATTCCAAGGCATGTAAAAAATTTAAATATATACACACATACGCACACACGTATATAACTATATACATACATATACATATCTATATATAGATATATAGATAGATACACACACGCGAAGACACACGCATAAAAGCAAACACACACACACACATATATATATATATATATATAAAACAACTGTGAAAATATTCATTTATATTTTTAAATACTTTCACAAAAAAAACATTCAATTTTTTTTAATTTGCAACTTTTCAGTTGTTTTTTCTATATTATGTACATATTAAGAAAGTATACGTGGCTTCTCATTATGCTACATATATATATATATATATATATATATATATATATATATATATATATATATATATATATATATATATATATATATATATATATATATACAAATCAGTTGTGTTCGAATTATAGTAGCGTTTTGTATATAAAATTGTTTTTCTGTTGCATATTTCGTTTCAAAGAATTTGAGCACGGTGGAGTAACTGGAATAATATTTAGAAAAAAAAATCTAAGTATGTGTAAAGAAAACCAATTTTGAAACTTCCAAAACAAGAAGGTTTTTCTATGTAATCCGCTATTTTTCACTCATTTTTGAATTGTGGAATTTTTTTGACTAAATTCACAAAAGAAACGAGAAAAAATATAATAATTACGACAGCAACAACAAAAACAAATAAAAAGACGAGAGAAGATGTCAGATTTATAAGATTTTGTCAAAATTTCACAGACCCTTTTCAAAAAATGAATGCGCAAGTGATAAACAATTATTTTTATTATTATTATTATTATTATTATTAAAGTCGTATTTATGATTATTTGAGAATTATTGGGTTTTCATCAATAACATCTCTTCGTTTATATATTTTTTCCATTTGCTTCGCCCGGGCAAGACAAGGAATGTTGGGCCCCCCGGACATACACTGGCTTCAAGCATGTACGTATATATATATATATATATATATATATATATATATATATATATATATATATATATATATATATATATATATATATATATATATATATATATATATATATATATATTTATAATAATAATATATATATATATATATATTATTTATAATAAACAGTATTAAACAACATTTACCGGCCTGAATGTCCGAGAAATTTTCATAGAAAATATTCGTCCACCGGCATGATTTGAACCTGTATCCTATACGGAGCCGTCATATAGTCTGACGTGCCTTAAAACATTATGAAGTGGCCGAATCGGTTAAGGTACGTCAGGCTATATGACGGTTCCGTATAGGATACAGGTTCGAATCCTGTCGGAGGACGAATATTTTCTCTGAAAATTTCACGGACATTCAGGCAGGTAAATGTTATTAATACTGTTTATTATAAAACAGAGCATTTACTTAAATATTTGTATCTATAAAAAGAATGTTAAACATAAAAATGTCTTTAAATAATTGTCGGAATTTGTCCATTTCATAATATATATATATTTATATATATATATGTATGTATGCATGTATGTGTGTGTGTGTGTGTGTGTGTGTGTGCGTGTGAGTTTACACACTATCTTCCTGTTAATATATATCTCTTTCCCTGTTTCAGTTTCTACATGTCTATATTTGTCAGTTCATCTATATATCTATCTAGCTATTTATATAAAACTGTTCATATCTATCTATCTATTTATATAGAACAGTTCATCTATCTATCTATCTATTTATATAAAACAGTTCATATCTATCTATCTATCTATTTATATAAAACAGTTCATATCTATCTATCTATCTATTTATATAAAACAGTTCATATCTATCTATCTATCTATCTATTTATATAAAACAGTTCACATCTATCTATTTATATAAAACAGTTCATATCTATCTATCTATATAAAACAGTTCATATCTATCTATCTATATAAAACAGTTCGTATCTATCTATCTATTTATATAAAACAGTTCATATCTATCTATCTATCTATATAAAACAGTTCATATCTATCTATCTATTTATATAAAAGAGTTCATATCTATCTATCTATCTATTTATATAAAACAGTTCATATCTATCTATCTATATAAAACAGTTCATATCTATCTATATATATATATATATATATATATATATATATATAAAACAGTTCATATCTATCTATCTACTATATAAAACAGTTCATATCTATCTATCTATCTATATAAAACAGTTCATATCTATCTATCTATCTATCTATCTATATAAAAGAGTTCAAATCTATCTATCTATCTATCTATCTATCTATATAAAACAGTTCATATCTATCTATCTATCTATCTACATAAAACAGTTCATATCTATCTATCTATCTATCTATCTATCTATCTATATAAAAGAGTTCAAATCTATCTATCTATCTATCTATCTATATAAAAGAGTTCAAATCTATCTATCTATCTATCTATCTATCTATCTTGAACTCTCAAACAATAATGTACAGACGAACATATGTTCTCGATAATTTACGAAAATGAATAAGAAGGAAATGATTCTTTTCCAGAAACGGCGTGAAAAGGAGATTCATTAATCTGATGTGGACTTTCAACCAGTAGGACTCATGTTGATTATAAAGGACCAATGCTTATATATGCCTCTCAATATATATATATATATATATATATATATATATATATATATATATATATATATATATATATATATATATATATATATATATATATATATATATATATAGAGTCGAGGCAGATAAAAAGGTACGACAAAGTATTCGGTCCTAAACCGCATTTTGATGGTGACTTGCAAACAGTCCAGATTTTTTACGGCATTTTTACCTGAAACTAATTTATCAATATTTCGATGAACATTTAAAACTTTTCATTTCTTGTCACAGTCGACCAATTTTATTCTATTTTATTTTAATGTCGTTCTCTTCCTCTTTAAGAATCTGCACTTTGTCATTTAAAACTTTGAGATCTGGTAGAGAAAAACGCCCAGATATCTGCTAAACGGCCATACAATTGTAACTATTTTTATATCTATTAACTTTGAACATGGACATAATATCTTGACTCTGTTTTGAATAAAAAAATGAATCATTTTATAAAACATACATATAACAAACTATTTCTAATTCTAACCGTTGAAATATAATCCTTGAAAATGGCTAAATGTATAGCCGAAAGCGCTCGGATAAAAAGAACATTCGGACAGTTTTTATATAAGTTATCATCTGAAAAGAAAAACATTATTAGATCGCACGAGAAATTATATAAAAAATTTAAATAAAAGCACCTTGTCAGTCGTTTTTAATGAAATGTGCATGAAAGAAGGATTGCTGCCTAAATACATACATATATATATATATATATATATATATATATGTGTGTGTGTGTGTGTGTGTATATGTATGTATATATATATATATATAGAGAGAGAGAGAGAGAGAGAGAAAGAGAGAGAGAGAGATTGATAGAAAGAGAGAGAGAGACAGAGAGAAAGAAACTAGTCGAGGAATCTAAATTTAAATCGAAAACAATCAGCATGTGTGCAATTAAAAACATAAAATGGCAACAATTTACATGTCACAGCATTTTATATATATATATATATATATATATATATATATATATATATATATATATATATATATATATTAATGTTTATGTGCGTGTCAACATCTTGTTGGTCTTCGAAAAAAAAAAAACAAGCAGCTGAAATTCAGTGAAATAACCGCACATTGTTATACAGAATAAAAGAATCTTTTCTCAATTTATTGCCGTAAATTGACAAAGTGTTTTTTTTTAAGATAATCTGCTAATAAACATAAAGCAATCCACAATTCTTGGCGATGCACTTTATAAAAAAAATAAACTACAGCTCAGATATCAAGTTCGCTTCGCTCATGAGAAGTGAAACGAGACATGGGGCTGGGATTTAACTGTTTACAACCATACATAAACATGCATTTGCAAGCGTATTTAAGTGACATTTTCACTATCCAAAATTAGTGTTTAGAGATATATAAAAAAAAGGTGTTAGTGTAAATTAATCCCAGATGTATATATAAGAAGTTGTGAAACTGAATGTTATATAATTCAGGCAAGTTTTCTGCATCCAGACACTTTATATCTACAAATGCACCAACGACGATATGGGAGCAAACCTCTCTATGAATATAGCAAGTTTTAAATAATGCATATATCGGCATATATGTATATGTTCGCGTGTGTGTTCACACATGCATATATGGGTATTTAATATATATGCGGTCAGTAAATATATATATATATATATGTGTGTGTATGTGTGTGTGTGTGTGTTTGAATTTCAAACACTGTATACGAACAGTGAAAGTATATTTTTAATTTACGGAGATACTGTATATCTATAGATATTTTAACGCCCCTGAAGATGGCCTCAGATGAAATTGAAAGTACATGGAAAAATAAAAATTATTTGAGAGAAATGGTATTTTTCTTTATCAGATTTCTACAGCAACCAATAAATAAACTCAAAAACTTAAAAGAATTAAAATGAAAATAAACAGACAATAGATATAATACGTCTAAATTATATATAATATATATATATATATATATATATATATATATATATATATAGATAGATAGATAGATAGATAGATAGATAGATATCTTGGCCGAAACTAGTCGAAGAATCTAAATGAAATAATAATAAAAACGAAAGAATATTAATATACAACCCACTGTGTATGAAGATTTTAATTATTTAATTTTTGTAATTTTTTAATATTTTTATTGTTCAACATATATATATATATATATATATATATATATATATATATATATAGAGAGAGAGAGAGAGAGAGAGAGAGAGAGAGAGGTAGATATATATATATGTATGTGTGTGTATGTGTATGTGTGTTTGTGTCTATGTAGACTGTGTCTGCGTGAAATGGATATATATATATATATATATATATATACGTACACATACGTACACATACATATATATATATATATATATATATATAGAGAGAGAGAGAGAGAGAGGAAGATAGAGAGTGACAGAGAAAGGAGGAGAAATATACAAAAGTAAACTCCTGCACATACACACACAAATACGCACACACACACAAACACGCACACACACACACTCACACACACACTCTCTCACACACACACACACAAACACATACACGTACACACACACACACATACAAACACAGACACACACACACACAAACACACACACACACATGTATATATATGCGTGTGTTTGTCTACATGCTTTGGTGTATATGTGTTTGCACTCACGAAATCTCTCTCTTTCTCTCTCCTATATATATATATATATATATATATATATATATATATATATATATAGGAACAATTATGAGAGATATTTATATATATATATATGAGAGATATTTATATATATATATATATATATATATACACACACACACACATACACGTGTGTATATATATATATATATACATATATATATAATGAAAAAGTGAAGAAAGATTATATAGTAATGTATACTGTTTGTCTATTTCTCTCTCTCTCTCTCTCTATATATATATATATATATATATATGTATAAAGTGAACTTGGAAATAAATTATGCATGCTAATTGTCTTGATATATATATATATATATATATATATATATATATATATATACCAATAATTCTTTTATTCGTGTATTTTCTATCCCTAACCCTGCACGAACAAATTATTCGTTAAAAATACCATGAGTTGAACGTTTATTGGACAATTAAAGTTTTTGTTATTTTCATAATATAATCTTATTTGTATATATGCTCAGTTTTTCTTTACGTCCCAGGAGGAACAATCTATTTTATTAAGATATTCGCATGTGAAACCCAGAGACTGTTTAACGAATGGACAGAGGCTAATGGACTAAGCGATAATGGTGTGCCACAAATACCCAGACGAATTTAGATAATGGGATGTTGAACATTTCAGGAGGCCACATACAACAATCAGGACAACTGACACACGGGCACACACATCCTATTATTCAACATGTACACTTGATCACACGCAATGACATTCGAGAACAGGCGCGCACACACACATACACATATACACTGGCGCGTACGCAGGCACATACATATCACAATACAGTGATACAGATGTATTAAAATCGATCTGGAAATGTGGGTATTTTCTAAGAGCCTAGGTACGAGCGCTAGATTTGAAAATACTGATCCGAAATGGTTCGTCTTTGAACTTAGCGTCTTTATGGGTCTCACCGGACATATCTCTCATAATTGTTCTAAAATTTGAAAAAAAAAAAAAAAAATATATATATTCGATCACTTTCTATTCAGGTGGGGAAGATATTTGGTAGTACGAAGCGAAACAGATTTAAATATTCGAAAGAGAGTGAGATAGATAGATAGATAGATAGATAGATAGATAGATAGATAGATAGATATGAACAGACTGAGATAGATAGATAGATAGATAGATAGATAGATAGATAGATAGATAGATAGATAGATAGATAGATAGATAGATATGAACAGACTGAGATAGATAGATAGATATGAAAGGACTGAGATAGATAGATAGATAGATAGATAGATAGATAGATAGATAGATAGATAGATAGATAGATAGATAGATAGATATAAAAGGACTGAGATAGATAGATAGATAGATAGATAGATAGATAGATAGATAGATATGAACAGACTGAGATAGATAGATAGATAGATAGATAGATAGATAGATATGAAAGGACTGAGATAGATAGATAGATAGATAGATAGATAGATAGATAGATAGATAGATAGATAGATAGATATGAAAGGACTGAGATAGATAGATAGATAGGTAGATAGATAGATATGAACAGACTGAGATAGATAGATAGATAGAGAGATAGATAGATAGATAGATAGATATGAAAGGACTGAGGTAGATAGATAGATAGATAGATAGATAGATAGATAGATAGATAGATAGATAGATAGATATGAAAGGACTGAGATAGATAGATAGATAGATAGATAGATAGATAGATAGATAGATAGATAGATAGATAGATATGAAAGGACTGAAATAGATAGATAGATAGATAGATAGATAGATAGATAGATAGATAGATAGATAGATAGATATGAAAGGACTGAGATAGATAGATAGATAGATAGATAGATAGATAGCTAGATAGATAGATATGAAAGGACTGAGATAGATAGATAGATAGATAGATACATAGATAGATAGATATGAAAGGACTGAGATAGATAGATAGATAGATAGATAGATAGATAGATAGATAGATAGATAGATAGATAGATATGAAAGGACTGAAATAGATAGATAGATAGATAGATAGATAGATAGATAGATAGATAGATAGATAGATAGATAGATAGATAGATAGATAGATAGATCGCTGGGATAGCTAGCTAGCTAGCTAGTTAGCTATCCCAGCCGTCGATAGATAGATAGATAGATAGATAGATAGATAGATAGATAGATAGATAGATAGATAGATAGATATGAACAGACTGAGATAGATATATAGATAGATAGATAGATAGATAGATAGATAGATAGATAGATAGATAGATAGATAGATAGATAGAGATAATAATTATAATAATAATGACAATTATTATTATTATTAATAATGTATTGGCGTTTTTGGAAATGACCTGCAAATCAACACAAGAAATCAATTTGACTAAACTCAACAAAGTTGAGGAGACATGCTGTCACTTGATCTCACAGAAAGGACAATGCGTTTCTTCTGATATGAAAAATCCAGAAGGAAATAAAAAAATAAATCCATAAATAAATAATATGTTGTTTATTTTGTGGCGTCCTTCGTGAAATATATCTTCGAGTATGACACGCGTGCAGGGATTTTTATTGAAATTAAAAATTTGTAAACAAACAATGGATTTTTTTTTCCAATTTAACTTTTCAGATTGTGTAATCTTTAAAAAAAAATGTCGCTTTTTCATTGGATCCTTTGAAAATGTCTCTAAAGTTTTTCTTCCTATTTACTTGAAAAGAATAGGCAAGTATTGGTTTAGTTCGATGTCACAATCCGCATAATACATACATATATTTATATATATACATATATATATATATATATATATATATATATATATATATATATATATATATATATATATATATATATATATATATATATATATATATGCGTGTCTGTGTGTGAGAGTGTGTTAATAGAAGAGAATTTGAGTTCCCTGCGTATAAATTACTCGTACATGTATAAATATATATATATATATATATATATGTACACATTATGAAATGGACAAAGTCCGACATTTATTTTAAGACATTTTTATGATTATACAATCTTTTTATAGGTACAAATACATATTTATATAATAAACAGTATTAAACTACATTTATCGGCCTGAATATCTGAGGAGCGTTCGGTTAAAATCGACCTTGCTAACCGAACGCTCCTCTGTGGCCGAAACGGTTAAGGCACGTCAGGCTATATGACGGTTCCGTATAGGATACAGGTTCGATTTCTGTCGGAGGACGAATATTTTCTATGAAAATTTCTCGGACATTCAGGCCGGTAAATGTTGTTTAATACTGTTTCTTATAAAGAGAGCATTTGCTTAAATATTTGTATCTATAAAAAGAATGTATAAACATAAAAATGTCTTTATATATATGTTTTAATCAGCGCATATTTTAATATTCATGTTAATATTCCTGACAAGTTTTGAACAAATGTGGCATGAAGAAAAACAATGTAAAATTATATATATATATATATATATATATATATATATATATATATATATATATATATATATATATATATAGTTACATACATATATATATACATATATACATGTATATATATACATATACATAGGTATGTATGCATATATGTATCTTTTATATATATATATATATATATATATATATATATATATATATAAGATACATACATATATCCGTGCATAATTGTAACCGACGTTCGTGTTTTTACATGTACATTTTCTACACATATACAATTCCATCAACAAAAACATTAGTCTGATGAAGTCTTTGTAAAGTTCGAAGCTCTTTTAGCAGCTTTTTGGTAATTTATCATTCTTATCTAGCTTTGTAGTCCTATACAGAGATTTATATGTCATAGTCTCCCATTCTCTCTCTCTCTCTGTCTCTCTCTAACTCTCTCTATATACATATATATATATATATATATATATATATATATATATATATATATATATATATATATATATTCTATAGTATATTATCTCTCTCTTTACTTATATTTATATATATACATATGTATGTAAATGTATATATATATACATATATATATATGTCTCTGTGTGTGTGTGTGTGTGTGTGTGTGTGTGTGTGTGTGTGTGTGTGTGTGTGTGTGTGTGTGTGTGTGTGTACACTCAAGATTTCAAGAAAGATGTTTGGATCACTAACACAAAAAAGAATATGTCTCATATCGAGAATATTTAACATCGAAAGACATAAAGGAAAAAAAATGATTTATTTTTAATAATATTTGGAAATCTCCACCCTTTGCCTGATGACGGTCCCGAGACCGGAAACACGTGTAGCAAAACTATGTAACTTTACCAAATTCATTAGTTATTAATAAAATATTTTCTACCTCAACTTCGATTTAAATAATGCCATACTTATTACACTTATTAAAAATGAAGGTGACTTAGTTAAATGTAAAATTCTTGAGAGTGTTGTTATCGAATTTTGCCAAAACATACATGCGCGCCTCGGATATATCTCCGTCCCTGAATTGTATACCCTTTTCGCAAGCCAACAAATATGGCTATAAAAAGTTAAATTTAAAAGGAAACAGTTATATTCACTACCATCTATTATCTAAATTATCTAAAAACAAATTAAGATAAAATAAATAGTAATTACAAAATTCTCAACACAACTTTCACAGTGTTTATTCACTTTCTTTTAATAGCCATCAAATTACATCACTTGTTTATTCTCCATGACTTACTATGACTGTTATATATTTATTTATATAATTATTTACTCTCACTTCTTTGTATAAATATATGTTGCGCAATAAAATCCTTACATTTGCCTTTATAAAGTTCACCAGAGGACCAAACGCGTTGGCTAAGATAAGTTTTTCAGTTATATACCATGCGTGATACACGCTTAGGCGATCATGTATCTTTCGATACATAACTGACGAGGCAGATTTTTCCAGCAGTATATTGCCATTTCTTATATATTTTAACGTAGAGGAGGCAGGACAATTCATAATTATCAGAATATAATCTAGTCTGAAGAACTCTGACCATAAGGAAAGAACTTGAATAACTAATGTCTTTATATCTTATAATTTTCCTGTTTATTTAAGCCCAACATAGCATTATGCCCTTACATAAACATAACAGATATAAAATATTTGGACGCGTGAACGGGTGGCGAGGACGTTCCCTTTACGGCCCTGAATTCCTGATTGGAATCTTAACGTGACCGATTTATCACTTACTGATGTCATTGGCCTAAATAAAAAATATTATGTGTGTATTTTTATATGTATCTATCCTGGGTGCTTTTTTTCTGTTTATTTCTGCCAATAACTTTTTTCTCAGTCATTTAAATCTGGGATATATCTGTTGATGATTATTGTGTTTTTCACTGTAATTCCAGTTCTTATAGGTTCCTGCTGAAGCAATGTGAATTGTTTCACTACCTGATCCAACGATTGAACTAACGACCAAGGACAACACATGTTTAACTATCACCTTTATCTACTACATCCCAAAGGATATCAGTGGTGCTTTTTTTTTCTTTTTTTTTGTCCACTTTTATATTCAGCGTTAAATGGTTTCGATATTGGCTTATCAAAGCTTGGGTAATTTTCTATTTCCTTTTCCATAATCTCACATCAGCCAAACACTGGACACCTGAAGATGGTCAGAAGGTACTTGGCTGAAACGTAGTGGTGGTTTTAATAATTTTTAGTATAACCAAGTTGAGAAAAATATTTTGAATAAATTAAATTATACTGACAATTCCTAGA
The DNA here is from genome assembly GCA_964036315.1 of Acanthosepion esculentum. Classification (NCBI taxonomy): domain Eukaryota; kingdom Metazoa; phylum Mollusca; class Cephalopoda; order Sepiida; family Sepiidae; genus Acanthosepion; species Acanthosepion esculentum. The sequence continues at coordinate 109,478,659 of OZ038492.1, forward strand.
AACAATGGTAACAATGAAGACACTTATACTTGACATTAGAAAGAAATAACTGAAATTTCCGTGGCACATAATGAGGAAAGAGGGCTTGGAAAATATGATACTCACAGGATAGATTGAAGGTAAGCGGTCCAGTGGAAATCAATGCAGAACCTATCTGACGATCTTCAGCGAATGGATGTTGGATCAGGGTTTAGGAAAGATGGCAAAAAAGTAAAATGTTATTAATAGCTGCAAAGGACTTAAAATTAACGTTCTGAAGTCACACCGCACATAGAAGAAGAGTTCAATCCCTGGGTCAGGTAGTGAAACAATATACACTGGTTCAGCAGGTAATAAACAAGAACCAAGAACTGGCATAACAGAGAAAATAACTCAATAATTAGCAGTTATCATGGTTTCTTCTTTTTGTGCCATGTTCTTTTAGGACGTGAGCGAACATGGCTCTCCACCTTCCTCGATCGCTAGCAGCTCTCAACAAGTTCCTTCCATCTGCTGCCTCCCCCCAAACCACGTTCTGTCATCCACTTGAGTCCGCCAGGATATGTCACCCGTTGTTTTCCCTTGTCTCTCTTTCCCTCTATTCGACTCGTGAGTATCAGATTCTCCAGGCCCTCCTTCCTCGTGATGTGTCCCATAAACTTCAGCTGCCTCTTCCTGATATTAAGTATAAGCATGAGCAAGCGTCGGATTCGAGTGGGTGCGTTAAGAAAAAGGAAGAATACATATGAAGAAATATAGTCTTAAAGTGTGCTATATTTATGGGATAAAGTGCTCAATATCAGAGATAGAGCGTGTGTAAATATAAAAGTGGACATGGAAGTCAGCACTTAGAGGCGACAGCCTGTTTCATGCTAGAGCAATCGTCAGGCAAAGGTGAATTTCAATGTTTCATTTAGATGAAAGTCACGAGGCAGTGGACAAGAGAGGGTGATAGGTATCCGCCTTAAAAGGAAGAGATTTAATAAAATTAAAATTAAGATATATATATATATATATATATATATATATATATATATATATATATATAAGTGCTGACTTCCATGTCCACTTTTATATTTACACACGCTCTATCTCTGATATTGAGCATTTTATCCCATAAATATAGCACACTTTAAGACTATATTTCTTCATATATATATATATGTGTGTGTGTGTGTGTGTGTGTGTGTGTGTGTGTGTGTGTGTGCGTGCGTGCGCGCGCGTTTATGCAGCAAATCCTCTTTTAGTAATGTTAGATTGAATAAATTACAAACATTTTGTCTACTTATTTTTATCATAATCCTTTCATATTCACGAATATTTTTCCGTATATTACAATTAAAAAACCAACTGTATCTGTGAGAATTACTTTATTTGCCAAGTGGTTTCTGAGATCATCATCAGGTGTATATATATATTATGTCTATACTTTATTTACACAGATACAAATATTTAAGTAAATGTTCTGTTTATAATTAACAGTATTAACTACATTAACCGGCATTAATTTATTATAAACTGAGAATTGCTTAAATATTTGTATCTCTAAAGAAATAACTTATAAAGAAAAATATATTAAAATAATTGTCGGACTTAGTCCATTTCATAATATATCTATCTATCTATCTATCTATCTATATATATATATATATATATATATATATATATATATATATATATATATATATATATATATATATATATTATCAAAGTTAAATTTAAGATTTCTAATTCCGAGACGAACACAGTCTATACGCCGAGGTTAAATAAAACTAACGTACTTCTTGTTGATTGAAATAAATCTATACCACTAGGATCCACTCTGATTATATACCAACGTATTATTTAGCTGTACGATATATATATATATATATATATATATATATATATATATATATATATATTATTATTATTATTATTATTATTATTATTAAAATGAGAACAAATGAAGTATAATTCCCCTGTACGTAACATTTAATTTGATAGATATTAAAACATGTAAAAAATCGCTACGTAATGGCAATTATGTTTCAACACTACAAATGTAAATCGATGTTAAAATATCCTCTCTCTCTCCCCATATATATAATTAAGTAATTCATTGAGTCTGAAAGAAAACTCAACAGAATGCACAAAGCACTAGACGGCCGTTTCGTCCTATATTTGGGACTCATCAGCAGTGCGCATCCACTACCGAGAATTGAAACCCTGACAGTTAGGTTGTCAAGCAAACATCACACCAACTGTTCGAACGGGCCTCGGTGAAGAAGTGATAGCAAATCAGACTCAATATTGCGCTGCTCGCTCACATATTCCGTGGTGGAACTCAACTGAAGTTCTGTGTAACCATAGGACTTTGACCACCCCCACCCCGGAGCCACGACTACTATCACCAAGCCGCTCAAACTGAAGCATTAGAAGCCGGATCAAGCAATGATATACACATGATAGAAATTGTTAGGAGGATTTGATAATTATAATTAAGTAATTCATTGAGTCTGAAAGAAACCTCAACAGAATGCTTTCTGCATTCTGTTTAGGTTTCTTTCAGACGGTAGTGGATGATGAGTCCCAAAAATAGGACGAAACTACCGTCCAGTGCTTTCTACATTCTGTTGAGGTTTCTTTCAGACTCAATGAATTACTTAATTATAATTATCAAATCCTCCTTACAATATATATATATATATATATATATATATATATATATATATATATATATATATATATATATATATAATACCGTGTTACTCGTTTCCGAACATTCCAGTCATCTTGGGTAGCGAGCTGATCCCTGTTGCAGACGCCTTCTAAGGCACATTTGTGTTTCTTCTACACCCATAAAGCCCACCAGTGGTTTGTACTGCATCTATGTTCCAAATGCATCCATTACTACAGGAATTACTTCAACAACAACCATGTTCCATATTTTCTTCAGCTATACGTTTTTCATACAATTTCTCTGTCACAAATTTATTTCGGAATTCCCAATGGATTCCCTTACCAATCAAATCATGTCTTCCCTTATAATCTTTCTGTATCAACTTGGGACATTCACCGAGGATGTCATTATTATTATTATCATTATCATTATTATTATTATCATTATCATTATCATTATTATTATTATTATTATCATTATTATTATTATTATTATTATTATTATTTCCTTTGATTTCTGGTGTGTACTCATTTCTTTCCGGGTCCCACCCAGAGACCTAAGGTCAGAAAGGCCTCATGACATTTTCCACTGAGACATTTTTGAAAAAAAAAATCGCGCATATTTTACATAGATAAATTCTTTCGTAAGGTGCGTGGGTTGTACTTGTGAGGACAATAATACGATCCTTAATTTTTAATTGTTGTCAGATGGATTTCATGTGCCACTTACTTTCAACAGTTTCAAATTGTCATCTTCTTTGAGTAATTTTTGTGTTTTGCTTGTATATGAAAAAATTGAGCCCCGAAGATGACAAATTGAAATTTGAAATTTGAAAGTACTTGGCTCGTCAATTCCATCTGACAACAATTCAAATATAAGGATCGTATTATTTAAGGAACTGATAGTAAGTTAATGTCTCATTAAGTTTTGTTAGCGAAGTGATTTTGACATTAATCACATTAACATTGCTAATAAATTCTGTGTATAAATTACTTCTTTATTACTATATAAAATATATTGTAGAACAGATACATTGAGCTTGAATTGTACAGTGTAACCCGGATATAAGAGAGTTGTCGGGACCGGATAAGAAGTCTCTTATATCCGGGTTTCTCTTATATCCGGGTTTGGTCTATTATATATACATTAACACAGGCTCTAATTTGGGACCAGTGAAAATCTATCTTATATCCCGGTTTCTCTTATATCCGGGTCTCTTATATCCGGGTTACACTGTATAAAAATAATTATGCTCTTGGCACAATGAATGATTTTTCAGTCCGTACATAGTTAGCAAAAGATTGCCGACCCCTGTCGAAGCAGAGCGAGTCATAACTGAACAGTAGGAGATAAGATCCTTACCAGATTTCCCGAGACATGGACAGTGGAATGAAAACAATCTTCCTCCGTAGATTAAATAAAAGGGTTCAATTCGAAATTTGTTTTGTTTGTTTACCCTTTCCTTTCGGGTTCCTTCTGTTATCTTTGGAAATATAATCAGGATTCTCTCTATATTACAATTTTTTGTAATCGTGTTTTCGTTTTGCACATTCCATCCACAATAACTTAAACCTGAAGAATTATTGTCTCTGACCTCTTCTGTGTTTTTGTATTCTTTCAAAGACTGTTATATTCAACTATTTTGTGGTTTATAGCTTCGTCGCTTTCTTCACATTAATGACATTTTCTGTTTTTCTCTTTTGACATTCTTCATCTTGCCGTAATTGGTTCTGATGCATCTATTCTGGGATGCAACGATCAGTTCTGTTTTTTTTTTGTTTTGTTTTGTTTTTTTGGTTGGGGGTTACTTCTTATTAACTCCGTCCAAATTTTATTGTCTGCAATTTCCTTCATTCTTAAAAACTTCCTTCAATGATTATTTTTTGTTTTGTTTTTTGTTTGTGATTTCTAATTTTACTTAACTTCCTCTCACTCTCTTCTCGTTGGGTGACTCGTTGTTTCTTTTGCCCCTTCGCGCGGGAATTACTACGCACTCTACTGCGTCTATTTTAGCATTTCTTTTATATGGTCGTGGAAATAAACTCAGATGCTGATAAGACCGATTCTTCCTTCGTTTCTCTTTATATAGAGTCTGCATATGTTTTAAACGTCATTAAATTGTTTGCCCTTTCATCAGATATATTCATGTTTAAGTAATGTCCACAATGTCACACATTTGATCATGTCTATGAATGTTTTTGCTTCATTATATTTCTGTTCTTTCTTTCTGTTTTGTAAAGCTGCACTTATTTTCCAGTAAAGTCTTTATTTAGATATGTTATAGTTCAGTATCTTTTGTTGCTACAAGTTTATGCATAAATACAGCAACAGTTTGTAATACTGAATCCTTTTCCTTGTTGCAAATACTAACATAAATACATCTCCTCCCCGTAAAGAAGTTATCGTTTAAATTCTTAACTCTTTCAGTAAAAACGTGAATATATTAAGGCTTTCATAAATTTAACATTGTCATTATGATGTCCAGTCCCATAACCGGGTCTGGTCGAAGGTTCGGCGTGCAACAAAGCACCTGTCGAGTTCACTGTACATATTTGGGATGAAAGGTGGAGAAGGTATTCATTTATGAATAACGTGCCTTGATTAAGGTGACCTGGGGAAATTTAATTCTCACCAGGTCAAAACAAATCCGATGACCTCTAACTTGAACTCTCACCTTGGTTATGGATACAAGCCCGTTGATTCCGTCGACCGTTGATGTCAGTCTACGTAGCCCACCTCCCAGGGATGCCCAGTCATCACGCACTTCCTACATACATAACTATGGAAACCAGTTCACAATATTATGCAAGATGCACTCTACTCAACGACTTCTAGTGATCAGCGTGCTGGCTACTTACATAGCTATGGAACCCAGTTCATCATGTTATGCAAGATGCACGCTACTCAGCGAAGTCTAGTGATCACCGTACTGGCTTCTTACATAGCTATTGAACCCAGTTCATCATATTATGCAAGATGCACTCTACTCAACGATTTCTAGTGATCATCGTAATGGTTTCTTTCATATCTATGGAACCCAGTACATTATACTGTCCAAGAATACGGTTATACTACATATATGCTCACCTTCCCTTTGAGATAACTTATTTGGAATTCTGCTGTGTTTTTACCCAACCTCCTCACTAGAAAGTACTCTTGGGGGAAGCCGTTTCGTCGCCGACGATCCGAACATTCAATTGGTGACCAGAAGTTTGGTTTATTTGAGGCCAATATTAAGAAAGTGTCAAATTTTCTTTTAAGGTTTCCTTTATGCAGCCATGTCTATGTCGATTTATTTGACACGATCCTTGTTTGTTTTCTGAAATCTGAATAAAATTCCCTTTTTTAAAATTTGAGTTCTCTTTCTTATTTTGTCTGTTCTTCTTTCTCACCGTTTTAGCTAATTCTTTTGCTGCTGTTAGCTATCTTTCCTTGTTTAGATTCATGGCATTCTTTACTAAAAGACAAGTCACAGTGCAACTCCCGTCAAGATCTGGAGGTCTTTCTCAAATATCGTCGCTTATCTGTGAGTGAAGTCTTTTAGTTTTAGTGTGTGTTTCAGTTGGTTCGCTGCTGTAGCTGGCTTAAGAAATTTTTACTTTTCACATTTGGAATAACTTTAGCTTATTTAATTAAAGTATAAAATTTAGTTATTTTATTTCCATATCGTTTTAAGTTTTCATTGTAAAAACTAACTTATATGTGATATTCACCAAAGAAATGTTAATTAGGAAATTTGTTATTCTTACTTGGAAGTTAATTTAACATTTGCAATTAAAGTTCATTTTCTATTCTTATCGATGAAATATTTATTCATGAAAGGAAATACACTAATGATCAATTTTATTTATTTATGCCTACTCTGTATTTCTATTTGTGACAAATTTAAAAAGTATGTTGATTTTTTTAAGAAGCTTTTTGTCAGCCAGTTATGTTACATGCGTAATGCCTGACTGACGAGGCAGATTTTTTCCCCGCAGTCGGTTGCCATTCCTTTCTGCAGTAGACAAGTTGCCATCCAAGGCTATAGAACCCCGTTTGCCCTGCTATTTACCCATAGCCAGGGGAAGAAACAGGGGATTCATATCCTTTCCCAAGGGTATTAGCACGTAAGTGAATGTAATGGATTCGACTGGAATTCGAACTCGGCTCTTCGATTCCTCATTTTGTACAGAAATTTAACATTTTAATTTGATTTGATTTAAAGAAATAATTTATAATTAATCTCATTTTTCTCCTCATTTTTCATTACAAATGTTATTTCAAAATAATGATAAATTGATAGCTTCATTCCCCGTAGACATTTTGTTTCGATTTTCTTTTTAGATGGCGAAATGTTTGCATAAAGTTAACTTAATATTTTTCTCTATATTATCGTTATTCATAACAACAAATATCTTGGTGATAGAATTTAAGTTTTTAGGGGTCATTTCTGTTTTTCTTTCTAAAATGCATTTGTCTTAAATGGACAGTGAATTTTAGTTTAGTTTACTTTTAACAAATACAAGCAAACGTGATATTTTATGCTACGAAATTAATGAAAAATAATTTGAGGACGTTGTTATGTAAAGCTAATATCATAATTAACTTCAATATCTTTAAATCCGTTAATTTTAGATATTGAACCAGATATACAAAACATTAAGCCTAGAATTAATGCTAAACAACGGATTTTTAGAGCCATTTCTGTAATCCTAAAAAAGGTATATTTATGACAAAATAAGCCAGCTTGATTCTCTCTCAGCAATAAATACGAGCATCCTTTCATGATATTTTTTGTTTCATGATATTTTTTGTTTCATGATATTTTTTGTTTCATGATATTTTTTGTTTCATGATATTTTTTGTTTCATGATATTTTTTGTTTCATGATATTTTTGTAACAGAATTCATAGTTCGGATCTGGTATTAAAAATGTTTTAAAGTGGCTAATTAATACAAAGATTAAGATACATAGAATATTCCGTATAATATATTATATTTTAATATTTCGTACTTAGCTTGTTAACGGAAGGGAAAGGAATGGATTCAAAATCTCCCGCCAAAGTTTACAAGATAATTTGTAAAGCGAACCAAAGAAAGAAAAATAGACTGAAATAATTTGGTTCGAATATTCTAAGCAGATAACAGATAACTATGTATAAATTTGACTATCAAGAGATAGAAGGAGATGGACAGAGAGAGAGAGAGAGCGGGAGAGAGAGGGGAGAGTGAATGAAAGAGAGTGAAGCGGCTGTCACAGATAGATAGATAGATAGATAGATAGATAGATAGATAGATAGTGAATAGACTGAGATAGATAGATAGATAGATAGAT
>OZ038492.1:109496616-109501616 GCA_964036315.1 Acanthosepion esculentum
ATAATTTAGATCTACATCTAAGTAGCCTCAGGTATTCTCTTTATCTGTAAGGAAATTGGCCAGCATTCACTGCCATATAGGAGGTTTGATATTACGTAACATTTTATCACTTTTCCTTTGTTTATAACAACATTCTCCTGTTTTTTTGTTTAGCAATACCGTTCTAGTCGCTAGATAATATTTGACATTAAGTCTTTCCTACCTCCACAGACGCTAACCTCACACTTTTTATGCGTAGTTAATTTTGGACTTAAAATTTGTTTCATATAATCCCGACTTTTACACGAATTTACAAGGTTTATCTTGTTTCTGTTTTGTTTTTTAATCAAGCCATCGCTCCACCGATTTACCTTCCTAGGCACTTAACAACCAACAAATATCTTTAACTAATAGAATATACCAATCGACGCATAAATACGTGTTTATATTCCGAAATAAATGGCGAATTGTCTTTGTCTTTCCAGCTTTGCCTGTTTAAATCGTTGAAATCTTTCGCTAAAACCATTAAAGAAGATTGTGTCTGATCCGACCAACTTATGGGAGCCAGTAAGTGCGACATCTTGTTCGAAGGGTATATTAGCAGGGCGAGGGACGGGGTTCACTTAGTTTTATTCAGATGAATAGACAAATCGCTATTTGGACGGACGCCATCATTTCTAGTACATTTTCATTGGTCTCTCCTACACCATATATTCATAAGCATATATATATATATATATATATATATATATATATATGTGTGTGTGTGTGTGTGTGTGTGTGTGTGTGTGTGTGTGTATGTGCGTCTGTGTATTGGGCAATATAAAAAGTTCAATAAGTACTATTATAATGTCTAAGTAGCAAATCTGTTTTTCGGAAATATCCAACATTATGAAAATTACAATTTTTGACCCATTATGGCACTACGCACGGAGACCCCCCATCTCATATATATATATATATATATATATATATATATATATATATATATATATATATATATATCTGACAATAGGAAAACTGTAGTAGTTGCCGGCGCGTTTCGTCCAATGTGGACTTTCTCAAGGCAAAAAACGAAACAAATTTATTTAAACAAAGTAACTAATAATAACAAAAACAAAATGTCCTTCGCAACTGGAAGAATTGAGAGAACGCTATTTTCATACTGTTAACTTCCCAAATCGAACCCGTAGGCCTCGACCGTGGTGATGGAAAGCGGCCGGATGGCATTACCATTTTCCCTTTTAAAATGGGGAAGTCGTTGATTTGGGACGCAACCTGTGCGTATACATTTTCGGCCGGTAATTTAATCAGGTCCGATGTTGAGCCGGGGTCCGTCGCCTGGGGCGCATAGATGAAAAAAATAGTTAAATATTCTTCTCTTGCAGTGGAGACTTCAGGAGTTATTGGACTTCGTTCGATGGCATTCCTTCGGAGGATTGGCGCGATTGCGTCTCGATGAAGGGACGAGCCTCGCGAAACGGAGTGGCTCTTGCAGCGTGTCTCACTGGCGATGGTTGAAGGTAATGCTTTCTACATCATTGCGGCTGGCAGAGAATAAAAAAAAATTGTTTATAGTTACGTTGTTCTGGAATTGTTATCAATGGTCAACTGAACATACTTGGATTATTAATACTGATACGAAAGTTGAGCCAGTTTAAATAAATTCATTTCGTTTTTTTGCCTTGAGAAAGTCCACGTTGGACGAAACGCGTCGGCAGCTACTACAGTTTTCCTGTTGTCATTTATATTTATAAATATTGTCTTTTGTACAGGTTAACTCTGGGAAATTTTCACATATATATATATAGGTAGCATATCTTTATTCATTCATGTTCCATCAAGGAAGGTGATGTAGTTTTTTTAACCCAAGTACTTTCGATCATTTCCAAGACCATCGTCAGGAGTAAATTACAAAAGCCAATCTTATTGTAACTGCGATAAAATCTGCATTCCGTTGTGATGGCGATTTAAAAAAAAACGCGCGAACGCTCTATGTTATAACCATCTTAGAATTTTAAATTTATCCGTTGAACTTATGGACTTTTTGGGTGAAACAAGAGTTTCAGTATAATATATATATATATATATATATATATATATATATATATATATATATATATATATATATATATTTCTTTGTTATGTGCAAAATGTAACTACATTTTTGTGACATATGGTGGCTGTCAATAATTAAGTATAACTCAAGACTTCAATGCTAAGATAAAACAGTATTTAATTACAACCGCAAATAAATACTTAAGAACAAAGAAGTAAAAGTCAACCAAAGATAATTAACCATTTCAATGAATACCTTGTTTGGAGCGAGGCTCGGCTTAACGTCCCGTAAATCCTAAATCAAAACCCAAATCATCGACGCACAATAATTCACACTAATTCGACTGGATAGTTCCACTTAATAATCACCCCAGTCAGTAACCTGACACCGCTATTTATACACGTGGTGGAAAACATATATTCATAAGTCACCTTGGTATCGGTAGTTACTCCTTTTCTTCCTATATGACACCTCACCTTTTTAAGAATGACATCTCTGGTGTCTTTATCTCTTCAGTTTCGGTTCTGCATTCAAATGTTCCTTTGTAGTTTTTTTTTTCTTTTACTGTACCATTTACTGAGAGGAGAGATGTTAGTGGCTCTGGAGCCAAATACTGGTTTCATCAAACGGTACATCTGCTCATTAGTTCCATCCAATATTCACTCAATAATCACTGCAGTCAGTAGCCTGACACCGCTATTTATACACCTGGTGGAAAATCATATATTCATAAGTCCAGAGTGTCATGCTTGAACCTCGGTGTCGGTCGTTATTCATTTTCTTCCTATATAACACCTTTACACAAAGAATTTTTGCATATATATAAATAAGTACAGGTTCGCATTCTAAAATTAGCATTTAACATCTTTTGGATAGGCACGTAGCGTAACAGTTACCGATAGAATCGTTATGCTGGATTCAAATTCTGTTTCTTTTACTTTCGCAGTATGGCCCTTGGAAAAGGCGTGAATGCAAGATACTGGAAAAGTCACCTGTTCCTTGTATCGTTTCAGAAAATACCTAATTTCCATTGCCATGCTTTATCTTTGTAAGAGTCAGATCAGACCAATAATGGAATATTCCTACCATATCTGGGTTGATGCCCTCTAATCTTCACTGTCCAGCCTCAACAAAGCTCAAAAACACTTACAGGGCCTTGTGGGTGATGAATTATTCTTCAACTAGAGACCCTTAGCCCACAAACCAAACATTGCTAGCACCTCACTAATCTACAAATCTTCACAGCTAGGATCCCCCACCATGTTGTATTCCTGTTGGCAAACCCTCCCCAGCTCCTTCCCTTATAACTGTTACTTTGTGGAACAAACTCCCAAGAGAATGCTTTCCTGATAGCTACACACTTGTTAAGGGTCAACCGATATCCATGCTAGTCGCCCTCATAATACTTTAGAACATCACATCATAGAACATCACATCATAGAACTTGGAACATCACTCAGTAACCCTCTATCTTGAGTGGCTCTTGGGCTTTGTATCATGTGTATCAGTAAAAAAAAAAAGGTGCCTCGATAACTATGATATTTGTAGCTGCATCATCTTTCCTGACCCACACATCACATCCCCAAAATGGTCGATTTGGCTCATGTCAGGTGAACTTGTTGGCCAAAGCATACGACGGAAATCTCCCGAATTCTCCTTACACCATTTCTAAGAAAATCAGGCTCGACTGCATCGTGAATTATTCATTGTTGTCGGATTTTTTTTTCGCAATGATGTTCACCCTGTACAAGGCCTAAGAGCCACTCGAGGTAGAGGATTATAGAGCAAGAGGCACAGCTTATGCGGATATGAATAGAAGATAATGGTTAACCGGAGACTTTGATTTGTTCGTTTGACGGCACATCAACACCTTATGGGTCATTTAATGCCGAAATTTTATTTTCTTGTGAGCTTTGGTAAATTTTTTTTCCAGAAAATATATTACTGGTAATGTTTTTTTTACTATGAAAATGGATTGCAAGTAATTTTTTCTAATGTATTTTTATATTTTTATTTTTAGGGTTAACTATTTGCCCATAACTGTGACCGAACAGGTTCGACTACCCTAGGTCAGGTAAGAGGTGGTTCCATTATCCTCAAAACTTCTGATCAGAAGTATTGCTGCCGGATGTAGTTTATCGTCATACCCAGGACCTAGATTAGAACAGGTTAGGCTTACGAAGAAATGGAACATGATAGTCATAGGTCAGATGTTTTATCCATTAGAACAGCGTTTCTCAACCGGGGTTTCCCAGAACCTTAAGGTTCCGAAAAAGGTCCGCAAGGGTTCCGCGAGAACAGGTGAGATAAGCTAATGTACTTTTGACATTTTATTTAATTTCATATACGTAATATTACTAAACATACATAATATATTCTTGGTTATTGTAATACTGTAATATAGACATCATCCTATCTAACCTATTATGTTATTAAAAATGTAACAATCATTGGGAAAATATTCAGTGATGAAGTATCATAAACGAACAGTATAAATTTTATTTAGGATCACCGAAAAATTTGACAAAGATGTATTAATTTTTCCTTAAATCAGTTATTCAAAAATATATACTATGATTTTTACCACGTGAACTACGATGAAAATAAAATGAGAAACGATATGGTATATAATTTTGTTTTTACACAGGTCTTCTTTGAGATTTGTAATTTATGTTTAGGGTTTACGCAAGGGTAAAAAGGTTGAGAAATGCTGCTCTAGAAGAACTTCGTCGGACTAAAGTAATGTTTTTATTGATAGAATTATATATATCTTGGGGGAAATATAACCGAAAATGCCCGTTATTATTATGCAGAATAGGCAATAGCTGAAGATGTTGGAACAGTAAATAAAATTTGGTCAGCATTATTTATTTTATTGAATGGGCCTTTAAGCGTTTTGAGGAGATTTTTTTAAGTGTTGAATAAATCATTACAAGTCATGGGAAACCTGCAAGCAACTTAA
>OZ038492.1:109506616-109514116 GCA_964036315.1 Acanthosepion esculentum
GATCAGAATTAATGAAGTAGCTCCTGTCAAAATCCTGTCAAGTAAATTACTTTAACGTGGAAGGTATCTTGGTTATTTGGCCACATAAACATTTTGTCATGGAAATGTAATATAAGAATTTCACACAAATAAAAATTATCTTACTTTAATATATATAGACATTTTTATGTTTAACATTCTTTTTATAGATACAAGTATTTAAGTAAATGCTCTGTTTTTTTTATAATAAACAGTATTAAATAACATTTACCGGCCTGAATGTCCGAGAAATTTTCATAGAAAATATTCGCCCTCCGACAGGATTCGAACCTGTATCCTATACGGAACCGTCATATAGCCTGACTTGCCTTTTTAACCGATTCGACCTTGCCAACCGAACGATCCTTAGTGGCCGAATCGGTGAAAAAGGTTAATATATATATATATATATATATATATATATATATATATATATATATATATATATATATATATATATATATATATATATATATATATATATATATCCTTGTACAAATTAATTGAAACAACCGATTTAGTTTTCTTTCTTTCAACATACGGTCAGTTTTAGACCCACTGGTGTAACAAAGTGTAATCGATTTCTATTTTTCCCTCAGATTAGGTCATTTGCAGTGGCGCGCAGTAGTATGAATTTATTTTAGGGATGTATGATGAAGTTTGTTTGGCCTTGAAAAACAATCTGTGATTGCTTCAGATTTTCATCACGTCCAGACACTATTGTCTCGATTGTCGATTAGTTGTCATACGGCCATTGTCTGTGATGGACGTTACTACAAGGAAGCGTATGAAAATTATAACGCTACACGAAGACACTGGCAAACCTTACCAGTGAGCAAATCAAAGTACTATAGACTGACCCGGAAACAATTTAAAATCTAAAATTTAAAATCTAAATTTAAAATCTAAAATCTATTTAGAATCTTTTTAAATCCAATCAAGAATCTGTCGTCAATCTGCAAGAAAAGTCTTCGTGGAATAGACATATGAACTGCTAGCATGTGCAATTTCATTGGAAAAATATGAAAAAAAGTAAATAATAATGGAATCATTCGTTTTTTTTGGGGGGGGGGGTTCCAATTAATTTGAAAAGGGGTGTATGTCCCATCATTTTACTATTCAACTAGATTGATGCAACCGTATGCTTTATTTTAAGAGTTTCTTTTCTCGCACTTCTCGCTGTGGAACCCCTCTTCAATTTCTTGCCTTGTACAATCTTGAAAGATGGTACACGTAGCACCAATCGCCATCTTCAGCCTTTGAGAACTCTGTCCTTTTATTTTTTTTCTCCACATTACTGAGTGTAAGTGTATATATATCTTTGTATATATATATATATATATATATATATATATATATATATATATATATATATTTCATTAAAAACGACTGACAAGGTGCTTTTATTTAGTTTTTTATATATGAAATGTGCTTGAAATATAAAAAACTAAATAAAAGCACCTTGTCAGTCGTTTTTAATGAAATGTGCTTGAAAGAAGGATTGCTGCCTAAATACACAAATATATATATATATATATATATATATGTGTGTGTGTGTGTGTGTGTGTGTGTGTGTGTGTGTGTGTATATATCTTAGTGTCTTGGAATGTATCGTCAATGCTAAGTAAAACCTACTTTTGTTTGATAATGAATTTATAATTGCTTGTAAACGGTTGTGTCTCATTATATTTTAATCTTATACGGTCTTTACACTCCTTTATCGTCACTAAGATAACATTAGAATATGTGTAGGTTTATGTATATGTGTATGTATGTGTGTATATGTATATATATATATATATATATATATATCTGTGTGTGTGTATGTACATATATATATATGTACATATATATATATATATATATATATATTTGTGTTTGTAATTTGATCTAATAATCAACAGTTCTGTTCCATTACATTTTAATCTTATATGGTCTTTACAGTCCTTTATCGTCACTAAGTTAATATCGTTAGAATATGTGTAGGTTTATGTATGTATATGTGTATGTATGTGTATATATATATATATATATATATATATATATATATATATATATATATATATATATATATATGTATATATATATGTGTGTGTGTATGTATATATATATTTGTGTTTATGTATTTGTATGTATGTTTATATATGTGTGTGTATATATTTGTATCTGTGTGCATATATATATATATATATATATGTATGTGTTTATGTATGTCTGTATATATATATATATATATATATATATATATATACATATATATATATATATATATATATGTATGTTTCTATCTGTAGTGAAGAATGTGTGTACACATAAGTATGTCTACATTATTTTTTCATTTTTTTCACATATTGTTATATATTTGTAGTAGTATATGTGTACTAATACGTAAGTACATCTAAGATATTTATATATATTTGCGTGTTTAGGAGTTTTCTTTTTTATTTATTAGATTGTGTTATTTTTAAGTGTTACATTTTGCCTGGACATTTAAATTTGGCGTTTTCTTTATGTATGTGTATGCATATATATTTATTTTTATATCCATTTCTATATATTTTAGCGTCCCTTTTCCTAATGATGTTCTTTGACGAATATTTGTTTTTCTATTCTACCCATATTAAATTTTATCGATTCAACCATTTTTATCTATATATCTTTGCCCGTATAAATTATATTTTAATAGTATGTTAGAATTCGTTTACTAACACTTTCAAATTTGAATATTTCTTGATGGGTATAGGTGCGTGTCTTTATCAAAGTCTTTGTGAATAATCGTTTATATGTGCCGTGGACACCTATTTCCTGTTTCGTCGCTTTTTTGCGTGTGTATATATCTAAATATTTCTATGTGTTTATGTATTATAATCTGATTGTGTATGTATTGTCTTTTGCAAGATTTCACCCTCCCCAGCCCATCACTTCAAATGTATCTAACTTGTAACGAAGCTCAGAGCAACATTGAATTTTAACGTTTATTCTAACTGAATTTTTGGCCTTTCAATAAAAACAAAATTAATAACAAAACATACATATTTTTCCTCAGTTACTCCTTTTAATAATTTTATATTATTTTAAATTTAATATAGATTAAATTTAAAATTGGTAATTTTTAATTTTTAATTTTATAGTATAATTTAATATTAATAAGTTAGAATGAATTCTATTTTAGTCTAACCCTAACATTAAAGCATTAAATTATTATTATAATCAAAGTTCATTTTCAAGATTTTGAATTCTCATATTCTTGTATTTTGATTGGTCATTCCAGCTTATGTAACAGCCTTTCCCCTAGCAAGTAGTGTTTGATTGATTTGAACCTTTTAAAAGCCTTTATTCTACATTCAACACTATCACTTGATAAGACACCAGAAGTGTTGAAACAAAATGGCTATTTTTGTAGTGATTTTATAACATTTTTATGTTATAATTTTCGAATAAATCATATATATATATATATATATATATATATATATATATATATATATATATATATATATATATATATATATATATTATAAATTAACTGATTTAAATATGTTTTTCGCTACACAGTAATAACTATGTTTCAATGTTCACTTTTAATATATATATAATATATATATATATATATATATATATATATATATATATATATATATATATATATATACATATATATATATATATATATTTGGACAGCAGGTTTTCCTTTAAACATCTTTCATTAAATATGGCAGACAAGGAAGATTTAATTATTTTTTTATTTAGTTTTTTTAACATCCTTACGTTTTTCTGTTTTGTAGGAATAAGGGAGGACTGAAATTTTCCAGAATTTTCATTGTCCCAAGCGCTTTATGCAACGACTCTAGATATTTTCAAGGCTTTTTGGGTTTTTTTGGTGGGTGGGGGATGTTCTTAGTTCTTCCTCAGTGTTTGTTGAAGTTGTATTTTATTTTTGTGTTAATTTAAGCTTTTCAAAGTTTAGCGGCAATTCTTAAACGTTTTCATGAATAAGTAAACGACCTGTGCCAAAGAAGTTACTGGTTATGAATGTCATTCAGACAAGGTCAAGGATCTTTTATTTTAGTCGGCATGAAGAAATACGCATGCGTAGAAAGGAATTAAAGCTTCTTCGATTATTTTCCAGTTGCATAAAAACATGTTTCTCACTGATAAATATAAAGGTGATATTTTGAACAGGTAGTGTGTATACGAAATTATTTCTAAACCCAGTCACTACACATTTATCAATAGATGCTTCTTTTCAATAAAGATAAACATATATCTGTTTAAAACACCTCTCTCTCTCTTTCTCTCTCTCTTTCTGTATATATATAAATAATATATATATATATATATATCGAGAGAGAGAGAGAGAGAAATAGGTAGAGATCAACATACACACGCACATATTCATATATTTGAAAGTATTTGAAAATTTATCTCCTAGTACTGAAATCTGAGGAAATAGGCATCTATTTTTCTTTCTTCTTTGATTTTATAACCTTTCAGAATAACCACGTCTGGATAGATAGATAGCTAGATAGCTAGATAGCTAGCTAGCTAGCTAGCTAGATAGATAGATATGAACAGACTGAGATAGATATAGAGAGAGATGAGAGTGTATGCGTGCGTGGGTGAAAGAGAGAAAGAGTGTACACTCAGGTCAAATACATAAATGTATATATATATAGATAGATATAGATATAGATATAGATATGAATAATTTAGATAATATATATATTTCTCTTTATTCATATTATCTTTTTACAGATTTATTTTTTAGTTATGTCTGAATTTTTGCATATATATATATATATATATATATATATATATATATATATATACACACACACAAACACATATATATACTGTGTAAATTTATCTATATATATATATAAATATATATATATTCTAATTTTTCAAATATATATATATATATGAAAAAATTCGGAGAGCAGTCGATCACGCTATGTTGGCTTCAGGCGGCTTTTTTATAATGATATACATATATATATATGTGTGTGTGTGTGTGTGTTTGTGTGTGTGTGTTTGTGTGTCTGTGTTTGTGTGTCTGTGTGATGTAGGTGTATATATTATATGCATAATGCATATATATTATATGTAAATGTAAATATTATATAAAATGTATATATTATAGCGATTTATTAAGCGTATTCTTAGATGTGGCACAAGGTCAAATGTATGGAGTACTCAATGCTAACTGTTACAACACGCCATAGTGTCAAAATGTATACAGTATATATACCAATATAAATACATACATACATACATACATACATATATACATATATATATATATATATATATATATATATATATATATATATATATATATATAATATGCATAAATATATATACCTTACATATTTTTCTGGTGTTCCTAGAAAATAGAGCTATAATTGCCTGATCTACATGTAAAACGGGTTAAAAATAATGGAAACATAATTAATAAAATATAAAAAGCAACATTCAATGATATCAACTATGAACACGGTCGCAATGTGCTGACCGTGTTTCGAAAATACAAAACATTACTTTACTCTTGATTCATACATAAAAAAATCATACATTCAGTTAAAAATAAAAATCATCCTTGGTAATGGGTAAAAGAATAACCGAAAGCGCTCAGGCATACAGAACATTCGGAAAATTTCTACATACTTTACGCCCAGAATATATTATATGAACACGATAAAATTAAATAAAAAACAGTACCCTGTCAGACGCCTTTAATAAGATTTGTATATATATATATATATATATATATATATATATATATATATAAGATGCCCTGAAGATCCGTTTAAGTGAAACCTAAGTAGGTTTGCCTGGCTCCTTAGGATTACTCTTTTGAGCACTTTACGTAGTTGTCTTTTTAGTCATTTTGTTTATTTTTCTTTGGACTTGGAGCTTAAACACTGTTTTCGCCTTGGTTTAATGTTCTTGGATCTTTCTTTTTTTTTATTCCCCATTTTTCCTCGGGTACCGATTTGTTTTACTGCAAGTTGAGCTATCCAATGTTTTTCCAAACGAGTAACAGAATTTATATATATATATATATATATATATATATATATATATATATATATATATATATATATATATAATGTGCATATATTAAATATATACATATATATGTGATTATGTCAGGACTCTCCCCTGTGTTAGGACGCAGGAGAACCCAATGAATTTTGTTAAGAACTGAATAACTAGACTTCGACTAGCGCCCTCATGTTTCAAATTAACAGCGTTCTTTCTCTTAAGCTGGTTGCCAACCAAGGCTAAAAAAACGGTCTTTCTTTTCAATCTCCAGCTGGTTGGAGAACCGAGATAAATGTCTTTCCTAAGTTTATTAATCTGAAAATGAATGCAACATATTCGACCGGAATTCGAACCTGACTTGCTGATTTTACTTTGTGAGCCACTAACCACGACACAATTATATATAAATTTTTATCACAAGTTGTCTACCGTCGCCTGAAGAAGTGGCTTCTTAGTAATGAAACATAAAGTTTTTGTGTAGCGAGAAATAGTGAGATAGATAGATAGATAGATAGATAGATAGATAGATAGATATGAACAGGCTGAGATAGATAGATAGATAGATAGATAGATAGATAGATAGATAGATAGATAGATAGATAGATATGAACGGACTGATAGATAAATAGATAGATAGATTTGAACAGGCTGAGATAGATAGATAGATAGATAGATAGATAGATAGATAGATAGATTTGAACACGCTGAGATAGATAGATAGATAGATAGATAGATAGATAGATAGATAAACAGAGTGTGATATATACATATGAACAGACTGAAATAGATAGATAGATAGATAGATAGATAGATAGATAGATAGATATGAACGGACTGATAGATAAATAGATAGATAGATTTGAACACGCTGAGATAGATAGATAGATAGATAGATAGATAGATAGATAGATAGATAGATAGATAGATAGATAGATAGATAGATAGATAGATTTGAACACACTGAGATAGATAGATAGATAGATAGATAGATAGATAGATAGATAGATAGATAGATAGATATGAACAGGCTGAGATAGATAGATAGATAGATAGATAGATAGATAGATAGATAGATAGATAGATAGATAGATAGATATGAACAGGCTGAGATAGATAGATAGATAGATAGATAGATAGATAGATAGATAGATAGATAGATAGATAGATAGAGTTGAACACGCTGAGATAGATAGATAGATATATAGATAGATAGATAGATAGATAGATGGATAGATTTGAACACGCTGAGATAGATAGATAGATAGATAGATAGATAGATAGATAGATAGATAGATAGATAGATAGATATGAACGGACTGATAGATAAATAGATAGATTTGAACACGCTGAGATAGATAGATAGATAGATAGATAGATAGATAGATAGATAGATAGATAGATTTGAACACGCTGAGATAGATAGATAGATAGATA
>OZ038492.1:109516616-109546616 GCA_964036315.1 Acanthosepion esculentum
CACTTTTATGTTTTTATATCTACATGGGCTCTATCTCTGATATTGAGCACTTTTATCCATAAATTTTCATACCTTAATACTACATTTTAACATATATATATATATGTGTGTGTGTGTGTGTGTGTGTGTGTTAATATGTGTATATATTTTAATATGTAATTATATATATATATATATATATATATATATGACATGAATCATTCATACAAGAAACAGATATTGTAGTTAAAGATATAAAGGGCGATTTATTACTATCTTTTATATCGCCATTTTTCTCATTAACTTCAATATCTGTTTTTTGTATGAATGATTCATGTCATGTAAATTGAAATGCACCACATACTAGTTAAGAAGTTAAATATAATAACATATATATATATTTAGTTTAAGAAAAACTAGGTAATCTGTATGGGTAGACCCAAGGAGGATAAAATCCAGAGAGCTCAATGTAAATCAGAGCTAATAATTTAAATAAAAACAGACCACTTTAAGGTTCCATGTAATAAATTATTTCATCAAAGCCGTTTTAAAAGGATCGCGGATCATCAGACTTTACTTCCAAAAGTTGAAACGAAATATATATATATATATATATATATATATATATATATATATATATATATATATATATATATATATATATACATATATATATATATATATATATATATATATGTTATTATATTTAACTTCTTACATATTTCTATTTGTTCTATGAACGTGTTTCAGTCGACATACCTGGTTTTAAACTGTAAATTTACGTCTACCGGCCAGTGCATTCGAAAATTTTCATAAAGATAATCAGCATTCCGGCGGACTTTCAAGCTATTCTTCCCTCTTGTAGATAAAACCGCCGTCAAGTCTGGCGTGTTTTGAATCACGCAGCCATGGAAAGCTCACAGTCAGGCGCAGATCAATTTTTATTTTAGCAATACGCATCTTTTGTTCATGTTGAGGGGGTCTCCCCTTTTGACACAAATGGACTCACCCAAGGTATACATATACTACTGCCAGTGAATACCCGGCTGTACGTTAAATCAAGTAGTAGTAGTAGTAGTAGAACGTAGAGTCGGTCGAGTAGAATAACGTAGCGGCAAGAGTCAGAGTCACGACACTTAGACTCAGTAAGAAGTCATACAGCGATACGTCGATATCAAAGACTTTATATATATATATTTTCCAACTAATCCCGCATTCCTGGAACTACTAACCTGTATTACCAGTTTGTATTATTACGTTAATACATTTATTTCCTATATTCATTCTTGGCGTTTGTTATTATTTGATACCGGATTTCATCCCGGAATCCACAACAGTTCGTATATATATATATATATATATATATATATATATATATATATATATATATATATATATATATATTACGAGAGATAGTAAAACAGGCGGAAACAGATATTTGGCTCTATGGACGATTTTCTTCTGGTAAAATTTATTTCTGGCAGAGATCAAATGCAGCCATAGGGTAAATTATGATTTTGGCATTTTTGTAACGTGTCTTCTCTCTGATATTGCTATTTCCAAACTTACAAATACTGATTTCAGTGACCCTCCCCATTAAGAAGATTAGTGCAGCATTATCTTCTACTCTACTCTTTTCGCCTTACGTTATTCTCTGTCCGTCCTGGGTATGACGATAAACAACATCCGCCTCCTGAACAAGACGATAAACTACGTTCAACAGCATGACCTCTGATCAGGAGGTGTTGATGAACCTGGAACCACCTCTTAATTTCTGGTGTTCTCAGGTCTACCCTGACCTGGGGTCGTAGCACCTGTTAGGGTGTAACTGTCAAAACATTATGAAAGTGTACAAATAATTTTTAATACCAGCAATACATTTTTGTAAAAAAATATTACTAGCAATACATTTTTGAAAAAAAAATATTACCAGTAATAAAAATTTTGTCGGCATTAAATAACACAGTGAGATTGATATACCTTAAAATAAAACAAACCAAACCAAACATATTCTATGCTATTATTATTAAAAGTCGAATATAAACTTCCTAAAGAATCCTTCATTAAAAAGCTTTTGTACAAGTATTCTTTCTAATTTAGCACTGTCGGTAATTTTATTCATTGTAAACTGTTTCCTAATCTTTTCTATAATCTCCATAAGTCTCTTTTTATCGACTGCGTTGTTCCTCTGCCTATAGTTCAATTAGTACTTGAAAGAGACTAAATCAGCTATACTTCAGTAATTATACACTTTATTGCTAACTGGAAAACTCAGAGAAAAGCCAGAATAAAAAGGTTTCGTAAACCGGCAGACATACAAGTCAGTGAACTCATTAACCTCTGACCAATAAGTTGATCGGTCGGGAAGATAACTTTCAGATATATCAGAGCATACTATGCACACAAGCACACACATACGCAAAGAGAAAGAACTATCTATATCACACGCACAAAGCCCAGATATATCCATTCTGTTAAGGTGTGTTTTCTCGTCGATTCTAATTCTTCTCTTTTCTTTGGAAATGGCAGGAACCAGTCTTCCCGAAACGAAGACTTAAATAGGAAGACAATCTGGGCTTTCTTACCTTGGTTTGCAAACTGTTCTTGGAAAAAGCAAACTCTTAATTCAAAACATATCTTCGGCGAAATTCTTTGAGGTCAAGAATGCATGCCCTCAATTCGATGGAATTACATGAAAAGTCATTCAAGGTGAAGAGTAGCGTTAAACAGGCTGGTGTCCTGGCACCCACTCTCTTTGCCATTTATTTTGCTGCTTTCCTGCAACACGATTTTGATGGGAGCGAGAATGGATTTTACCTTAAAACCAGGTTCGATGGATCACTTTCCAATCTAAAAAGACTAAAGTCGAAAAGACGGACGACTGAAGAGTTGATTAGAGAATTACTTTTCGCTGATGATGCTACGACAGCGGTGCAGAGAGAAATCGAGCTTCGACGGCTAGTCGATCGTTTAGCGGAAGCATGCGTTCTCTTCGGATTGACAATTGGCGTCAAGAAAACAGAGATAATAGGACAAACTCACCACCAGAGATAAAACTTGGTGGTGAATCTCTGAAAACCGTAGATAAGTTTGTTTACTTGGGATCCACCATTACATACATCCTATCAATGGATGAGGAATTGATGAGGAGAATGGAAAAGGCCACAGCTGCATTCTAGAAACTTATGAAAAGAGAATGGTAAAGTTATAAATTCAGCATATGAACCACGACTCTAACATGTGTCCTCTCAACCGTCCTTTACGGGAGTGAGACGTGGACTTTGTATGCTGGTCTGGTTTGAACGTTAAATAGTTTGCACATTTGATGTTTAAGAAATATTTTTAAAATGCAAAGGAAACATAGGGTCCCGGAAACAGAAGAGCTCAAAAGAGCTGGTATTCAGTCACTATATCTCCTCCTATGGTTGGTGGCTTCAGCACGTTACGCGTAGAGATAATTTCAGAATTCCGAAAGCAGATACTATATGTGGAACTGTCCGAGAGCGCGTACAACGTTGGACAACCAAAGCTTCGCTTCAAAGACTAGTTTAAAATACACTATTTACATTATTCGGACTATTGTCCTCATCTTTATCGCCATATTTATTACAACGTTTCGGCCTTTCAGTATCTGTCTATATTTCTGAGATGAGGTATTATGTACACTATTTACATTATACGGACTATTGTCCTCATCTTTGTCGATATATTTATTACAACGTTTCGGCCTTTCAGTATCTGTCTATATTTCTGAGATGGGGTATTATGTACATTATTTACATTATACGGACTATTGTCCTCATCTTTATCGCCATATTTATTACAACATTTCGGCCTTTCAGTATCTGTCTATATTTCTGAGATGAGGTATTATGTACATTATTTACATTACTCGGACTATTGTCCTCATCTTTGTCGCCATATTTATTATAACGTTTCGGCCGTTGTACGCTCCGGCCTTCTTCAGGTGGTTGGAATGTCGAAATGAACCCATTATTTCGCTCACTGGGATAGACTGTTCTAGGTCCACGTTCCATGTCTAATGGATGCCATGTTTCGGCCGTTGTACGCTCAGGCCTTCTTCAGGTGGTTGGAATGCGTTAACCGGGTATTGAACTCACACTCTTTGGGTCCTGTCACTGGATCTAACCAGCGCCTTTATCCACTGTGCCATGTGTCCTTGGTTTTATCCAGTGACAGGACCCAAAGAGTGTGAGTTCAATACCCGGTTAAAGAAGTGGAGAACTTTCAGAGGGAAATTAACAGGAGATAACTGATAACTGACATGCATTAAACATGGCACGTGGAAATAGAACAGTCTACCCCAGTGAGCGAAATAAAGAGTTCAATTTGACATTCCAAACGCCTGAAGAAGGCCGGAACGTACAATGGCCGAAACGTTGTAATAAATATGGCGACAAAGATGAGGACAATAGTCCGTTTAATGTAAATATTGTACAAAATACCTCATCTCAGAAATATAGACAGATACTGAAAGTCCGAGACGTTGTAATAAATATGGCGACAAAGATAAGGACAATAGCCCGAATAATGTAAATAGTGTACATAATACCTCATCTCAGATATATAGACAGACACTGAAAGGGCGAAACGTTGTAATAAATATGGCGACAAAGATGAGGACAATAGTCCGAATAATGTAAATAGTGTACATAATACCTCATCTCAGAAATATAGACAGATACTGAACGGCCGAAACATTGTAATAAATGTGGCGACAAAGATGAGGACAATAGTCCGAATAATGTAAATAGTATAGTAACTTGGGTGTGCAAATTGGTGTAGAGAGTTATCAATGATATTATCCTGACTTCAGATCCGCAGTCATCTCCCTTCAAATCTTTCTCTGATTTTTTTTTTTTTTTTAATGAGTTTTTATCATTAATTAATTAATAATTTAGTTTCATTACGGTGGCGTTGCTGCTGTGGGTATCTGTTGGAAGCAGCCTCTTTTCATGAGGTGGAGTTTCCCGCTCCAATGCCAAACTGTGTTAAGTTTAAAATTATCCCTCTCTTAGAATAGATGCTAACGACTGCTATTTAACCCATTGATCAGGGAAGAATAAATGGATTAATACCAGAGTGATATTTGAGATAAAAAGAATACAGTGACCTCGACCTGAATTTGAACACGTCATGCCAAGCTCATTTTTCGTGCCATACCATGCTCATAACCATTTCTTGATTAAAGTTTATCATATTTATCTTATTACTTGCTGTAAATTTATCTATCGTTTGGCAGGATTGTCGACTGGTAGAATGTTTAAATTGTAATCTCCATTAGGAGATCATAGATTTTAAAAATATATTTTATTTAATATTACCTTATTTGAAAACTGTCATCTGTATTAAGTCTTGGGTAAAATTTAATTTACGTATCTGGAAGAAAATCTTTCAAATATTCATATTTTTTTCCTGGATTTTTAATACCAAAACATCGAAGTTTAATATTTATGACTGCTTCGTTGTCATTGCTTGTACTATAAATGCAAACACTGCAAGACGATTTCTTAAGTCTCCATTTTAGCAAGCGATAAACAGAACTATTACTTTGCGATGGTCAGGTTAAGTGAATCAAATTTAACTAGACTTTTTGCTTATCCCAATAAAGTAAACTGAAAAAAAAGAGTTTCATATAGATGTTTACTTTATTGTAATAAGCAAATGGTTCAACTAAAGATTCAATTTAGCTAACCGGATGGACACACAACAATAATCCAGTCTACCCCTTGCTAAACATTTAAGAAAGGTTTGTAGGTTTGGTTTGGTTTGTTTCGATTTACGACATGTCAACCTCAGTGGGTTATTTAATGCCGACAAGATTTTTATTGCTGTTAATATTTTTCCAAAAAATGTATTCCTGGTAATATTTTTTTCATCAAAATCTATTGCTGGTAATATATTTTTTACTTCAAAAATGTATTGCTGGTAATAGTTTATTGCTGGTAATAATTATTTACAAAAATTATATTTTTTTCCTTTAAAAATGTATTACTGAGAGTATGTTGGCGCAAAAGCAACGTGTCATGAATATAGTCTGGTCTGTCTAATGGGGCTAAACCTCAAATATCATGAATGAAACTACACATTGAATGTTCGTCAAAATGTAAATTTAACAACTACTGCAAGAGGCAGCCAACGTTGCTACATCTAGGCAAAAGAATTTATGACCCTAGCAGGACTAAAAAGCCACATCAGCGCTGCCAACATTTGGTTTGGTTTGCTTTGGTTTGCTTTACAGCTAACAACGTCAATGGGTTATTTAATACCGACAAGATGTTTATTGCTGGTGATATTTTTTTTCAAAAATGTATTTTTGGTAACATTATTTTTCAATAATGTATTGCTAGTATAAATTTCTCCAATAAAGTCGTGCTGGTATTAAAACCTATTTTTATACTTTCATAGTGTTTTGATTCCCTTTTATCGGGTTAACTATTTGTCCATACTTGGCAGGTGCTGCCGCCATGGGTCAGGGAGTACTTAGGAACACCAGCAATTAAGAGATGGTTCCACGCGCCTCAAAACCTTCTGATCAAATGTCTTGCTGCCGGATGTAGTTTATCGTCTTACCCAGGAGGGGAAGGCTTCTAATTTTAGAAGAATATTATGTTAAAATCATAAATCAGGATTCCATTAGTAACTACAAAAAATTTGGTTGGCAATATTTCTAGCTATCCTTCTTATATGCGATGAGAAACAGACAAAAAAGACTTTATTATTAAATAATATTGAGTTATATAAATCCAGCAATGTTAAAAAAGCCACTTTTAAATATTTGCACAGTCGCATAAACAAACAAACAACTTTATATATATTTTTTTTTATTTTGAAGATTTCAAGTCAGACCGGGACATTGTGATTTATATATTTGATGATTAGATTCATTGTTTCAATTAGATAAAATATATATTGAAAGCTTTTCCGATGTAGACCAAAGTGGCAGGCTTTTTAATTTTGACTCATCAGTCGTAATACCTGCTAAGACTGAAGTTGTAGAAGCAAAAACATATATATATATATATATATATATAATATATATATATATATATATATATATGCAGAAAACAGCTTGTCGCCTGAAATGAATATACAGTTTACTAAATAAATGGAGTCTCTACTCAAATATGAGTATCTATTATAAATAATATTTAAAATGATAAAATTACACTGGATTAAGAGACGAAAATTCATTGCTTCTTTAGAATATATATATATATATATATATATATATATATATATATATATATATATAGGTGGCCTGACGATTGCATCTAGAATGAAACAGTTCCCATTTAAGTATTGACTTCAATGTTCACTTTTATATTTACACACGCTCTATCTCTGATATTGAGCACTTTATCCCGTAAATATAGTACAACTTCTTCACACACACATATATATATATATATATATATATATATATATATATATATATATATATATATATATATATATATATATATATATATATATATATATATATATATATATACACACGAAACCCGCTTCATTGGTATGGTTGTCGTCTCTTGTAAAACAATGGCTAGAACGAGAATCTCGCAGACAATTCGCTATTCGTAACAGTTTGATGTGCCTTGTGTTGTAATGGATATCAGTTTAGAATGGGAACTGGGAGAGCCGAGATCGAATTACAGTCGGGTTCGTTACATTCAGTTAAACGCAAATTCCCCTGGGAAAGGCAAGATTCCATCTCTTTTTTCCCCGGGTATGGGTTGAACAGACTGGATCCTATAGCCTTGGTTTGTAACCAGTCTACTACAGAAAGAAACAGCAACTTACTGCAGGAAAATCTTCTGCTTAGTCTGTCATGTATCGAAAGAGACATGACTGCCCAAGCGTAATATCACGAATAGTACTCAACTATCTTTACTCTTCTCCCCTTAGTTATGGGTTGAATAGCAGGATAGATTGAGTCTTATAGCCTTGGGTGGCAACCAGTCTACCAGTGAGTCATGAATCTAAAGACGCATGATCGCCCAAGTGGGTATCATGTATGGCACTTAATTGGCTGCATCAGCTCGATGCACAATAGACAATAACAATAACGCATTTATAAGTCTAAAATTCATTTAATTTTATAAAACATCTGAAATGTCTGAGACACCAAACACGTGAAGAAGGCATAGATGATTTAATACTGTCAGGATATACCGAACGTAACCCTGAGTGAACAGACTCAATCAGCGACAGTCAATTTTCTTCAGATTTCCTTTAACTCAGTTTATATTCAGGGCGTGGGGTGGCATAGTAGGTATCGTTTGAGGGAGGAAATTAGAGCGAGAACGAAACAGAACAGATGTCAGCCAGTCCATCAGCTACCCATCCTCTCCTCGTGCGTGGTTTGTCATTCTGCTGAAACCATGTGCCCGCCCAAGTAATCTAGGAAAGGAAGGGCTCAGACGAACACAAGAGCTCTTGATCTCTCTACTACCGAAACCGATTTGCCCGTTTTTGCCTAATTTTGAATATTATATCAAAACTATATTTTTTTTTAATTATTTCACCTCAAGCAAAGTGATAAATCCACTAAGACGCAACGAGATTACTGAGAATTTAATACAATAGAGTGAAGGAAGGTGAGAAAACGTTACTGAGAATAAAATTCGATAAAAAGAAGAGGATTCAGGAAAACAGAAGATGACGATTGACGTTGAATTTAATTTTTGGAAGATTGTAGTTGAAAGGAAAGCAAGAAGCTGAAAGTTAGTCACGAGAAGTGAGAGAGAAAAACTATTAGAATAAAACTTAGAGACGACATCAATGTCAGGATTCAACATTCACGAGCCTCTAAATACCCCCTCTTAGTTTGGCTCGTCAAAGTTCTAACCATTTATGGCAAGGGGTCTGAAATGACATTCACACCAATTATCATTTTAACATTTTCTGTCTGGCCAATGACTTCGGTAACAAAAAGCAGCAGCAGTTGTTAAACAGACTTCAAATCTATTTTCTACGTGTAAAACAGATATCGGAAAACATGGAACTTCGTACCCAGAAAATAAAACGGACTACAAAAAGGACGGTTTTTCCAATGGTACCACCTGTTTAAACACTTTCACCCCTCGGCAAACTTTATCGTTTTAAAAATCGATGAATGGAATTGTAATAAAACTTAAACGTATGGTAAGAGTGAATTTATACATTTTTTTGTTCTTGAGAATTTATAACAAAAACATTAAAGACATTTTATTTATTATATTACTAGCAGCATGACCCGGCGTTGCCCGTGCTTGATTCAAAAATCGTACGACTCATACAGCAATTGCTATCACTTGACTTAAAATATTTTTGCCCTTCCTTGCCCTTAAAGGAGTGCCCTTTGCCGTGCTGATGTTGCTACATGCCTTACTTCTTGCCTATCTCACACTGCGAATTTTTTCTAAGCTCTATACTAAACATTAAATCTGTTACAAAAAAAGAAATAAACAAAATGAACACAAAACGATCAGCTTTAAAAAATGACTCGTAACTGGAAAAACCGAATGAAAACAGAATGTTAACAACAAATACTTTTTCACGCCCGACCCAGTTCTGCGGAATCAGAATCAACGTTGAGTTTAAGCAAACGAATGAACCAATTGGAGTAAAGTGCCATGCAGATTTAAATTTTTCCCACTTGTAACGAATGCAACTATCGATTTTTTTTTGCATGCTAGCACGCTAGTTAACATTCGTGTCAGTCAGCTGTTGGCTCTCACGCTGGCCAATAGAGTCTTCTTGCCTATTCGTGGCAGCCAGCTATAGGCTCTCACTCTGGCCAGTAGAAAATGGCCGCAAACTACATGAAAACTGCCGTAGAAGCATGAAAAAATCAATTATTTCCACTATCGATGGGAGTTGGGAAATGCAAAGTTGGTCTTGGCTTTTTCACTACCTTGGAGCATGTGTATGTAAATTTTGGTGCAAATCCGTCGAAAATTGCGGCCGTGCATTCGTTAATTTTATATAATTTTATATTTACAACATTCTAAAAACTAATACAATTGTATTAAAACTAATGCAATGTAATATTTATTATTTAGCGATTTATAAATAAATGAATATGAAAAGATTTTTATTTATAAACATTTACTAAATTATTAAAATATGCGAACGAACTATAAGATCTAATTATTTCAGCCAGTTATCTGCCATGCGTGATGCACGCTTAGTCGATCGTGTATCTTTCGATACATGACTGACGAGGCAGATTTTTTTCCCGCAGTAGGTTGCCATTTCTTTCTTCAATAGACCAGTTGCCATCCAAGGCCATAGAACACGGTCTGTCCTGCTATTTACCCATAGCTGAAAGGGGGAGAAGAGGATTCATACCTTTCTCAATAACATTTTATAAAGTTTGAATCGATTGGCAATTAGCGGGAGTTTTGCCAACCATTCCAATAAATAATATGATGTAGATATTCTATCTGATAAATAAATGTTGTTCATTATTTTTTATGTCAATTCCCAAGAGCAAAGCAAATGTATAAATTCACTTTCGCATGTTTAGGTTTTATTGTAATTCTAAACATTTCCGATGAAAAGAGGGACATTTTATAAAAGCGGTGTAACAGGAAAAATGTCCTTTTCACTCTACAATATTTTGTGGATACGAATATCCGTATTTTTCAAGATCTGAGTGTTTTAATTCGTAACTGACTGTTCTAATTTTTATTTTACGTGAGAGGTTCTAATATATTCATTTTTACCCTACTTTTCAAACTGCCAATTTCTTCAAGTTGTATATCATTATCATTATAAATCATACTAACATGATCATCTCTCAAACTTAAAGTAGTAATAATACATCGCTCTTGGAGAGGTAAAATTTCCGTCATATCTGAGGAGTGCAGAATTATTTCTCCCATGGCGGGAAAGTTATTCTCTTGATCTTTCGTTATTAAGAAGTTAGGCTGATATTTTCTTTTAAATCTGCCAATTTAATTGAACTAAAGATATAATAGTCAGCGATCTAAGCTGCTGACCACTTAACTAGCACTCAAACCTGTCAGCAGCAACATCTGAGTTATTATTAGAGTTGTAACGATTTAAGGTATCCTAGTCATTTTCGAAGTTGTGTCTATGCGCTTGGTAAGAGAACAACAAAATGGCCGACATAGTGCTTCCCTTCGCTGACATGGTAGCAGTATCAGCAGCAACTGCAAGACAATTGGGGTGCTTGGAGTAGTAATATTAGCAGTAATAGTTGCGTTAGTAGTATATAAGAAAGAGATCTCAGACGAAGTTAGATAGGAGACCGAAAGAGACTTGCAAAGACATTAAACAAATTAGTCACATTTTTTCTAGTCAGCGGTCAGATTTATTTTCAAAGAAACAACAATTTGATTGCATGATTTATAACTAAATACATTCCCAATCGTAATTTCCCTCATAGATTTGTTGAAAGGATATTTTTAAAAACAAGACAAGGTAAATGTTTTATCAGAGTAAGCCGACTTTGACTGACAACCTATTCACTTGAGTTGACATTATAAAAGATTATATAACATATATATATATAGATTATATAACATATATATATATATATATATATATATAGAGAGAGAGAGATTATATAACATACATATATATATATATATATATATATATATATATATATATATATCAAGCCCTACAAGACATTTCACACCCATGCATATGCTTGCAGAGGTGTTGAGGCCTCACACTTTTACACAAACTCTTACTAATATCTACACATACACAGACCACACACTCACTCCCAAAGGACTAAGAGATAACATACACTGAATGCACATATCTCATACCTAGCAATGAATAAAACTTTCAAAATGACCAAGGAGGTCATCCTTAAAGTCAGAAATCTCCCATCCGCAATCTTAAAAAACAACTTAAAAGAGGCCGTTTGAACCATACAAGGACTGACCAACTGTGACTGAAAAGCGATTCACTTCAGTTGACATCATAAAAGATTATATAACAAATATATATATATATATATATATATATATATAGTGCTGTTCGATAAAAGTGACTCACCTGATTTTTTTTTAATAAAAATATTTTTTGTCTATTGCTTTGGGGGGTTAAAATAATTTTTAATCTTACTAATATAAAGACCCCCTTCCCAGGAAAAAAGTTTATTCACCCCAAGGTATTCTATTGTTAATTATAAATTTGGATATAAATGAGATTCAGGAAAAAACTCTGTGCAAAAAAAGTGACTCAGATATCGCATTCTAATGATTAAACTGGTAAATTTGAAGAGCTTTTGACAAAATATTGAAAACTATTTTACAATACACTCAGAACAATATTCTAGAGAATTCTAGAACAGCTTAAATTAAATCTAGAGTATTCCAGAATATTCCAGAAAGCCTCATACAGTATGAAAACGGCTTGAAATAGCCACTCAAGTCACTAACCAGATGAAAGGGTAAAAACACGCATCAGAACCACTTAAGGCATCTATTACTGCCCTCTCAAAAGCAGGCAAGTCTACGAGAGAAATTGCAGAAATTGCTATAACCTCGCAATCAACTGTCTCTCGAGTGCTTAGGGCACATAATGATGCCACTCCTGCTCCAAGGAAGGAAACAAGGGGGCGAAAGAAAAAGATTGATGATAGAAATGGCAGGGTAATCAAGAGAGAAGTTGAGAAGAATAGGACTATAACTAGCCAAGAAATTGCAGCCAATCTAAGCGAAGAGCAAGGTGTTAGTCTTGCCTCTTCAACAGTCCGTCGGTGGCTGTTAGAACAAGGCTACAAATCTTGTACACGAAGGTTTAAGCCGCTAATAAGCAAAACCAACAAAGCCAAGAGACTTGAATGGGCTCACTATTACAAAAATGTCACCGTAGAAGACTGGAAGAATGTTCTCTTCTCCGATGAAACAAAAGTTGAGCTAAATTCAAAGGATAAGGCGAGTCACTTTTATCGAACAGCACTGTATATATATATATATATATATATATATATATATATATATATATATATATATATATGAATGATAAAATATAGTTTTAAGGTATGCTATATTCATGGGTTTAATATCAGATTATGTAAATATAAATGTAAAAATTAAAGTCAACATCCAGAGACGGTCTGTTTCATGCGTAAACACAATCGTCTCAATAAAAAGATCAAATAAAAATAAATAAATAAATAAAATAAATGAATCCAAATCAATAAATAAGTAAATAAATTAAGTAAATAATAAACAAATTAACAAACAACGAACACAGACATAAACACAAATAAACATAATAATAATAACCAAAGCCAAAAAACATAAAATAATCAGTGATGAATAAAGGGTAAAAGCGTTAACAAACAACACTATAAAATAGTAAAAAAATGCATTCATATTTACAATTATTTCCAATCAATAGTCCCTGAATCGTTACCGCCCACCCAGTAATTAGTGTAATACAATATACCTTCTACGCATAATGCACCACTGAGCAGCATATATAAATAGTCGATCCAAAACCCAACACACATGGCCTGATGATTGCATTTAAGCCTGTCGTCGCTGTCCACTTTTAAATTTACATACGTAAATATGAACTCAGACATAAGCTTCAACTAAATTAACCTTTGAAGTATTAATAATGATATAGCATACCTTAAATCTATATTTTATTATATATATATATATATATATATATATATATATATATATATATACACATATATGTGTGTGTGTATATGTGTGTGTGTTTTGACTGAACACACACACACACACATTTGACATTAGTTATTTTCAGAATTCTCATCTATTACTATACGATATTGTACCTATGTAATTATTTTCCGGTATATATACGCGTTCCTATAGACAGTGGCGGGAAAAGAAATATTCGTACACATACAAATTTTTAATTTATTATATTTCCAACTAATGAATAAACATACTTTTCATATAATTAATGGTACACAGATGCATAATAACTAAATATGCATAGAAAGCATTAAAAAATGGATTTAATAGAAATAAACCCCATTTTAATGACTGAAAAAAGTATTTGTACAGTACAAAAATGAATACATAATCTTCATTTAATACATTGTACAATAACCATTATCCACTTCTACAGCAACCAACCTCTTCTTGTCGTTCTCAATTAATGATTTGCAAATTTTATTTGGTATTTTGTTCCGTTCTTCTTCACATATGGTCTTCAGATCTGGGATGCTTTGAATTTTCAAATAACACCACAGATTTTCGATTGGGTTTAAACCTGTGGACTGACTTTGCCATTTCAGGATATTTAGAATGTTTTCAGCAAGCCATTTTTTCGTAGATTTTGCAGTGTGCTTAGGATCATTATCTTGACGGAAGATCCAATCAGGATGAAGTTCAAGCCTTTCAAGCGAAATCATTAAATTTGCTCCCAAATTATTTTGATCTGCTGCGGCATTCATTCTACCATCTTTTACTGATAGGGTGCCAGTACCTTCTGCAGAAAATACATCCCAAAACCATGATGCCACCACCACCAAATTTCACTGTTGGAAACTGAGTTTTGTTTGAAGGCATTGCCATCTTTCCTCCATACATGATTTCTAGAAGTAAGTCCAAACAACTCAATTTCGGTTTCGTCTGTCCATAATAGTCTTTCCCAATACGATTTTTCCTTATCCTTATGTTCTTGAACGAATTTCAACCCGGCATCTCTGTGTCTTTTCAATACCAGTGGAATTTTCCGAGGGGAGCCTGACATTAGATTGTTCCTATGAATTTCATTGCTTGTTGTCCGTTAAGTGACACAGATTCCTGATGAACGGAAATCATCCTGCAACTCTTGAAGAGTAACCATTTTATTTTGTACCAAGGAGCCTCGGTGACGAAGAGGTAACGAATTAGATTCGATATAATGCAGCCCCATCACATATTCCGTGGTAGAACACATCCGAGTTTCCCTTACTTTCGAATTGTGCTGCCAGGACCCACGACTACTATCCCCGAGACGCTCCATCAAAGAGGATTAGAAGCACGTTGGTACAGCTGGTATGATGTTTGCCTGATAACATAACTGTCCGAGTTTCAATTCTCGGTAGTGGATGCGCACTGCTGATGAGTCCCAAATATAGGACGAAACGGTCGTCCAGTGCTTTCTGCATTCTGTTGAGGTATCTTTCGGACTCAATGAATTACTTAATTATGATTATCTCAAAACTTTCTAATAATTTCTATGATTTGTGTAACCTTGCTTGAACCGACTTCTAATATATATATATATTAATGTTCAGGCCAGAGATACAATTTTCAGGCTTTGATCTAAAGAAAGTACGAAACAGCATTTTGATTCTCGGTATGACTTCACTGTCAATTTTTATACTTCCATACGCTCTATTTCTGTAATTGAGCACTATCACCCCAAAATATAGCATATCTTATATATATATATATATATATATATATATATATATATATATATATATATATATATATACATTATAATAATATTTTTAGTTTTTAAAAATATGATTCCTCCGCTACATAAGAGTTCTCATGTTTCAAAAGCGAGAGCCGAGACCCCTAACATAATTTTTTAAGTTATGAAGAGTTAAGGTGTCCGGACCCGCTTCCTTGTCAAGCGAGAATTTGGGAATAAGCTATCTTTTGGTTAGCTAGTGTTTATAAATACGGTATCGTTGGAACATTTGTTGCTATGGAAACGGCTAGTTTCGGCCGTTGAAGTTAGGTGGTTTAAGGGGCTAAGAATTAAGAATTAATTTTTATCTACAGGCCAGTCCCTTTCCAAAAAAGCGTATCAAGTTACAATGGTGATTCTATGTCCAGAGTGGTTTTGGCTTATGCTAGTCAGACGGCGTCTTTTTTATTTATGGGTTTGCCTTGAGTCGTTGAGTGACTAGAAGGTTATGTTTCATTATTATCTATTTGATCTGTTTGTTTATTTGTTTATTTACATGGCTGTTTTTATCAAAGGGTTTTTCTCAATAATTATTGGGCTGAGTTTTTTAAGGCTTTTAAATTATGTACTTAATTTGTTTAAATCTATTTATTAATTATTTAATGCGAAAATCATTTGATGACGACAGAACACCGTTAACTCATGTCTATGGTTTAGTAGCTTTTCACTATTTAGAAATCTAATGATATGCAGTTTTTCGTGTAGGCACAGAGGGCATGGGTCATCCCAGGTTTTACATGTTCTAGTTCTATTTATTATTTTCCATTTTACTTTCGGTGTTTTGTTCGTTTCCTTTAAATGCCAGTAGTATTGAGATAGAGATGTCTGACTTCTATTTTGGATGTTGTTGAAGGAGCTTTTGTGTTGTCTCCATCTAATTTTAAAATTATTCTTAGTTGACCCTATGTATAATTTTTCAGTGTTAGGATTCTCCATAGATGAGATGGTACATTGGTATACCACGGATTTAGTAAGGCATCTATTTTCTAACGGGCAGTCATTAGGGTTTCTACAATCACATGATTTTTCATTTTTTCTGTCTAGTTGCAGTTTAGGAGTTTTATTGGCACTGTTTTGGCATGGGTGTTTTCCTAAGATTTTACTATTATGCCTTTTTATTATTCTTTCTAGGTTTTCAGTGCAGCTGTAACTTAACTTTAGGCTATTCTTATTAAAGATTTGGCTTAGTTTGCTATTTTTGGGGAAGTGTTTACCTATTAAAGCTAGGAACTTATGGCCGAGTTTAGTGCTGACCATTTGGTTGAAATATACATTATATATATATATATATATATATATATATATATATATACATTATATATATATATATATATATATATATATATATATATATATACATTATATATATACATTATATATATATATATATATATATATATATATATATATATATATATATATATATATATATATATTATGTCATTCACAGACAGTACTGTTTCGCTGTATCACAGCTCCTCAGTGCGACTAGACTTCCGAATGCCTCAATCCAGGATTGAAACACATCAATTTGGTGTCAGTCAGAGCTATCTTCACTCGGTAGAGTTACACAACTAAATCTAGCGTATTGTTTTTGCAAATGTAAACAAATGCCCATCAGCCAAAGTGCTCCATTCATTTTACTGAAGAGCTTTGCATTAGTGCAGGTGGCTGTTGTGTATAGAATTAGCTTATCACTCAACAGTGCTCAATTGAAATGTATTTTCAAGAGCTAAATTATGTCATTCACAGACAGTACTGTTTCGCTGTATCACAACTCCTCAGTGCGACTAGACTTCCGAATGCCTCAAATATATATGTATATCATATGTCAGGACTTTCCCATCGTTTACGACGTAGGAAGGACTTACAACTTTGTTTTGATTACGGTGGTGAAATTTTGTGTGGATACATAGCAGGACAGACTGGGTCTTATAGCCTTGGATGGCGAACAGTCTATGAGAAAGACAACTCTGAATTCAAAACCTGAGCGACCTTGTGATACATTATGTGCATGGGTTCAATGTATTCAGCACCTCCAAAAAGTGAGATTGTTTCTGCACAAGTGTTAAACACTAGTAATCAAATCATATATATATATATACATATATATATGTGTGTGTGTGTGTGTGTGTGTGTGTGTGTGTATGTGTGTGTGTGTGTGCCTTAAGTGCATTGACAAAAAGAAGTTTTTTTGCAAAATATTTGCAGAATATTTCTTAAGTAATAGGTTTTGCCATCATGATGCTACCGACTTATTGATATAGCAACGTAAATATGTATGTATGTGTATGTATGTATATTTATATATTTTTACCACTAATATTATCTATCTATATATATATATATATATATATATATATATATATATATATATATATATATATATATATATAGACAATATTAGTGGTAAATATACAAATACATATGCAATTATATATACACATACATATATGTATAAAAATAATTCCAAGAGGATAGAATCCAGGTAGAACTCAATGTCCAGGACAGAGTAAGGATATAATAAAAAGATTTGAACACTAATATTCCATAGTGTTCAAATCTTTTTATTATATATATATATATATATATATATATATATATATATATATATATATATATATATATATATATATATATATGTGGTAAACGTGACAGATCCGTTGGTATATAATGCAAGTGGATCCTAGTAATATAAAATATTAAAACTTATCCACAAAAAGAGCTCAATGTATTTATTATTACAGAGCAAATAATTAATAAAAGGTAATATTCAAAATCACCTCATATGGGGTATATACTATTTCGACAGATGTGAATATCGAGTTCGTGTCAGTAATTATTAATATATATACATATATATATATATATATATATATATATATATATATATATATATATATATATATATATATATATATATATATATATATATTGTGCATTTAGTTAGCGGTGTATTGAAATGTTTTCATGAAGTAGACAAATATTATTATGCACATCTTTAATTTTTCTGAAATTTCAAATATATATATATATATATATATGTCAAATTCAGAAAAATTACAGATGTGCATAATATATATATATATATATATATATATATATATATATATATCGAGAGAGACAGTGAGAGAGTGAGAGATGAACAGATATTAACAGTTGCGTAATCAAATTCATCAATAAATAAAATTAATGTTCGTCATATATGTGGCCCAACACAAATAAATTAATATATTCTAGCCAATTAAATCCCAAAATTGCATTTATAAAACTGCATATTTTTAACATTTTGGTATATATATATAATTTATTCCGTACATATCAATCCTATAATTGGGTATATATACATATATATATATATATATATATATATATATATATATATATATATATATATATATATACATATATATATATACGCATAGCCATAGCCGTTTACATGTATCTATATGTGTATGCATATATATGCTTGTGTATACTCATTATATAACTCTATATAGATTATTCTAAATATTTAAATATATAAGTATATGAATATATATATTATATACTCATTATATAACTCTATATAGATTATTCTAAATATTTAAATACATAAGTATATGAATATATATATTTATATATTCTTGTGTGTGTATGTGCCTGCATGTATACATACACATATATGCAGACACGCACGCATATACATATGAAAAATTATATAAATACATATTTATATATAT
This sequence comes from Acanthosepion esculentum, assembly GCA_964036315.1. Lineage (NCBI taxonomy): Eukaryota > Metazoa > Mollusca > Cephalopoda > Sepiida > Sepiidae > Acanthosepion > Acanthosepion esculentum. The sequence goes on from OZ038492.1 coordinate 109,535,762, forward strand.
ATATATATACATATATATATATATATATTTATATATATATATATATATATATATATAAATATATGTGTGTACCTTCACATATACATACATACACACACACACACATATATATATATATAAATGTGCATTTTCAAATATATATATATATATATATATATATATATATATATATATATATAACATGAAATTTCATGTTACATTTTCACCTCTGGAAACTTTTGGGCTAAAAAACGTTCCCCATGTACAGCTAAGACGAACAATTACAAAGAAAAAGTGACAAAGAAGAAAAAGAAGAAGAAGAAGAAGATGAAGAAGAAGAAGCAAAAAGCGTAGGAGGAGAGAAAAATGCAGTTTTCTATAAGCTACTTGAAGGAGGGAAAGAGAGAAGTGTGAGGAGACCGGAATGAAAGGAGCAAACGATACAAACAATAAGACGAAAAGAAAAATGGGCGAAAACAAAGAAAAAGAAAGATAGGATTGTATAAGAAAAAAAATGGCAAGAGAGACCTGGTTGGAAATTGTTTGGGTCTTCTCGGCCCATTGCAGTCTGGGCGGGGTCCCACGCTGCACAAGAATCGATCGGTCACGTGACGGAATCTGCAACACCTTGCTTTCGGTCAATCTCCAATCAGCAAATAGTCGAGACTGTGGTGGCAATAAAGATTTTAACTGAAGTGGCGGGTGATATGTAAAAACTAAGAGAAGGCGGAGGGAAATCAAAAATGGACGAGGTGGAAGAGAAATGACTCAGGAGGTCTGCTGACGTTTCGCGCATGCACAAGTACGGAAGACTCTAACGGCTAGAAATCATCCAAATAACCTTGACGCGTCACGGTGAACGTTAAAAAACTTCGCTCGCGTACATTGATTTGTTAATATATGAATTTAACGAAGTTGCGTTAATAGATTTATTTCAGTATATATATATATATATATATATATATATATATATATATATATATATATATATATATATATATATATATATATATATATATATAATTCTGTTTGCGGGTAGCAATCTCTGTTTTTTGAAACTTTCATTAAAAAGGACTGACAAGGTATATATATATATATATATATATATATATATACATATATATATATACATAATAAAATATAATTTTAGGGTTTGCTATATATATGGCTTGATGATGACGTTAAACATGAAAGAGACTGTCGCTTCTGAACACTGATTTCAATATCCATTTATAAAGAACCGACTGATATATATGTATATATATATATATATATATATGTATATATATATATATATATATATATATATATATATAGAGAGAGAGAGAGAGAGAGAGAAAGAGAGAGAGAGAGAGAGGGGAGACAGGCAGAGATTATGATGAATGGTAAATATATGACAATTTGTAAACTTCCAATTTGACATGCTTCACCTATGGACCGGTTCTCATTCAACACCCCCACACGCAATATATATATATATATATATATATATATATATATATATATATATATATATATAGTCAGAATTAAGAAATAAGTAGGCTTATATTCAGCGAAATAATTTTATTGCTGACAATGGATTTTTAAGTGATGTTTCTAATTTTTTCTGCATCATACATTAAGCTCTCATATGATATAAATATCCTATTTGGAATAATGTATGTCAATTACAATTTGGTAATATATATATATATATATATATATATATATATATATATATATATATATATATATATATATATTAAACCCTATCTAAACTCGATCATGTCTCTCACACCACCCCTCATTACCCTCTCTGGTATTCTATTTCTTAATATATATATTAAATAGCTTATCATTGAGTACTGTTTTTCTTATTCTATAGAGTATTTATATGTATTTGCATATATATATTTATGTCGTCTGAAGATCACATGAAACTCGGGCTACTACTAGGGCTATCCTTTCATATGATTTAACGTTGTTAAGCGTTTATTTTTGTTCGTATTGGTCAATCTAGTACTTCGAGAACTTAACTGAGTAGGTAAGTTTGCCTTTATATCTTCTTCCCTTTTCAGTATTGTCGTTTTATTCGAGACTGTATCGGGATAAATTTTAAATTTTGGCAAGTTGGTTCCATCAACCATTTTTGTTTTTGTTCAGTATATACATATGTGTGTGTGTCTGTGTGTGCGTGTGTTTGTGCGTCTGTGCAGGGTGCGATGGGTAAATTGTCGCCAATATATATTTGTAATTTCGCGCATGCGTGTTGTTTGTTTTTCGACTCCACACTATAGTAGGGTCAGTTGGTCACTGTCTGTGAGAAAAAAGAGCACCATGACGCAATTCACCCGGCCAGGAAACGGGATGATATACTAATCTTCGCATTCGCACCGGAAGCTCCAATAAGAACATTTCAGAGTCTTTGGGTGTCAATCTGAGGATATTGCAGAAGATTTGGAAAGAGTTGAATGATATATCAAGTCAGCACTATGGTGTTTGGTGTGATCACCAGTGATGCCGACGTTATGCCCCATTCATCTTGACACAGGGCCTCAGACTCAACACCGAGGTCAACATCAAGTGACTCGAGGAGTTAGTGCTGCCCTAGGTCAAAAGAGTGGCTGATGGAAGAAACTATGTCTGGCAACAGGACTGCACCATGCCACACAAACAGGAGAACACAGTCATAGCTGTCGGACAATTTCTGAAACCACATCACCCCTTATATCTGACCACCTGACTCCCAAGACAGCAGCCCCTATGATTATTATGTGAGGGGCGCAGTTGAACGAGAGACCAACAAACTTTCTTGTAACACCAAGAATGAACTGAAGGCAAGGATTATGTAAGCATTCACGAACTTAAGCATGGAGACTGCCCTGAAGAGATGCAGGAGATACATAATTATATCACTTTGAGAGTTATTTTTAGTGGATACTCGTATTGGAGTAGACGCCCTGATTATTTATTATATTATTTATTTATCTATATTTATTACTTATTTTCGTCTACCGGCCTGAATGTTCACGAAATCTTATTAAAAAAAGTTATGCTCTACGTCAAGAATTGAACCAGCGTCGTTTAGGGCAGAAAGAGCAGCCGTTTAGCCCAATACGCTATATATCTATATCTACCTATCTATCTATCTATTTATGTATATATAGATAGATAGAGAGACAGACAGAGAGAGAGAGACAGAGAGAGAATTTATGAATTTCGTTATTATTTCTTTTTACTCTAAAATTTATTTCGTGCATAATTATTTTTATTTTTTTATATGCAGAATTTTTACTGATATTATATACGGAATTCGTCTAACTATTAAATAATAGGTTTACAGACTATTATTTTTTAGATCTTCGAGGTCAGATGCAAGCCAAAATAAGGAAGTCGATTTTCATTAGCTGAACTAGCGTTGGAATGATAGATTGAAAACAGGTTTTTCAGAGAGTTGGTTGTTATACGTCAAGCAATGTAGATGTGTTCTCTTCACTGTCTGGACCAGTTCTCAGTGGAAGGAAGCGACCCCACTTGATAGTTTATGTCAACATGAGAACATTAATAAAAATAACTTAAAATTTTCTGTGTTGGAGTTCTTTCAACTGTGGAACCAAAATATTTCGCAAAATATCGGTCTGTGAAATAGGTATAAAGCATTCCGGATTAGACAGAGTTACCAACTACATGTTTCCAGTTAGTACGAGAAAACATTTTCTTTCATAATTCTTTCAAATGTGCAAGTCGGTAGACGTAATTAACATTCTTTAAAAATAACCGAAGGAACAGAGCATTTACTCAAAATGAAATACCCAAGTTCAGAATCGGACGTAGCAAATTCAAAATGAAATACCCAAGTTCAGAATCGGACGTAGCAAATTCAAAATGAAATACCCAAGTTCAGAATCGGACGTAGCAAATTCAAAATGAAATACCCAAGTTCAGAATCGGACGTAGCAAATTCAAAATGAAATACCCAAGTTCAGAATCGGACGTAGCAAATTCAAAATGAAATACCCAAGTTCAGAATCGGACGTAGCAAATTCAAAATGAAATACCCAAATTCAGAATCGGACGTAGCAAATTCAAAATGAAATAGCCATGTTCAGATTGGGATGTTGCAAATTCAAAATGACTAAGCAAATTCAGAAAGGCACGTAGCAAATTCAAAATGAAATAGCCAAGTTCAGGAAGGGACGTCGCAAATTCAAATTGAAATTGGTGTTATATCTATACTGCGTTGCTTATAGCACTTACCTACTAACCTTTAGGTCAGAATGATCGAGTCAGAATTTTATTTTATTTTTCCTGTAGGACAGGGGTCGGCAACACACGTCTTCCGTTCCACATTCGAATGATTTTTGTCCGGCCCGCCAACTTTAACACCTGGACATAAATTATTTAATTCATTTGTGGAGCAACTGGTAGAAACATATCAGTTGGAGTTAATCAACTTACAATGCGACGAATTTTTTAAATCAAAATATAATTGCAAATCCACTGCTGACTTCTACAAGAAATATGTTTGCCAAGCGGAAAATATCAAAGCCTATTGAATGATATCATTAATTGGAAGTACATATGCTTGTGAACCACTTTTTCGAAAATGAAATATACTAAAATCGTTTTTCGAATAAGGTTGGGTGATCACCACCTGGATGATGGTTTGCCTCTGTGGCCGACAAACATTTCACCTGATGTGGAGATGTTATCGAACAAGAAGCTGAAACCCGTGTCTCATTAAATAATTTGTCATTTGTAGTAAGGAATTTGCATTTTTTGTTGAGTTATCTTGTTACACCTTCATTAAAATAAGGAAACTTGTTTAAATAACATAACATAAACTTCGTTGTTACTTCTTTAAACCTCCAGACGAAAGCAGTCTTCTGGGGATAGTAGTCAAGGGTCGATAAAAATTATTATAATAAATTTCATATCATGGCCCTCCTCCAAGATATTGCATAGCTTTCTGGCCCTCTTACCCCTAAAGGTTGCCGACCCCTGTTGTAGCGTAATAAACTCTACGGACAAATAAATGTGATTTCTATGTTTAATGTCTTCGTAGATCCATATCGGGTACTCTTTCTGTGAGTCTAGTATAAAAACAGATGCCAACACATCAATACCACTTACCTTAGTAATCTTAGCGACAGGATATAGATATGTGATATGGAATATCCCCGACACACCACAGGGGCTTTTGGCCTCATTTCTTGAATGACGGAGAAAGGATAAGAGTGATTAAATGAACGAACTTAATTTTATGAAAGAGAATTGATTTTAACCGTAGAGGAGACTGCGCATGTGTAATCATTCAAACGCGTTTGTATCTGTTTGCGCATGCGTAGTTGAAAATATATTTGAATGTGTTATTCTTATGCGATTCATACGCCTCTCTCCCTCTCTCTCTCTCTCTCTCTCTTTCTCTCTTTCACTCTCTTTGCCGGGTCCCTTTAGTACATTGGTGATTCTCAACATTACGTATAGTCGATATACAAAGATCTAATTATGCTTAGAATTCCTAATGACTGTCTGAATTTCTCAGATCAGGGTTTTCATTATTTACATTATTTATCTTGGAACTAATATCCTCATTATTTGTACTATTTACATTGTTCTAACCTAAAGTTGACCTCATCTTTATTGTGATATTCACGATGTTTCGACCGTTGTGCGCTCCGGCCTTCTTCAGGATCTGTCTATATTTCTGAAATGAGGTATTGTAACTATTTACGCTATTTACATTATTCGGACAGTTGTCCTCATCTTCATTGTTATATTCACAACGTTTCAGCCGTTGTACGCTCCGGCCTTCTTCAGGATCTGTCTATATTTCTGAAATGAGGTATTGCAGCTATTTACGCTATTTACATTGTTCGGAAAGTTGTCCTCATCTTCATTGTCATATTCACGACGTTCCGGCCATTTTACACACCTGCCTTCTTCAGAGGATTGGAATTTCAAACTGAACCCTTGATTTACTATTTTATTTACTGAGACATTAGTCACCCAAATTCATACACCGATAACCCTGTGGATAAAAGCGTTGGTTGAATCCAGTTAATTTGATATAAAGAGTTGTGAATTCAATACCCGGCTACAGATCAGTTGAAAAAAAAACTTGGAGAGTTCAGTTAAAGAGCTATAACTGACACTGAGACATACAAAAGAGGCGTGGCAAGTAGAACTAGAACAATCTACCCCGGTGGACAAAATAAAGAGTTTAGTTCGAAATTCCAATCATCTGAAGAAGGCCAGATCGTACAACGGCCGAAACGTCGTGAATATGGCAATGTAGATGAGGACAACTGTCCGATCGTTCTTACAACTTTGTAAACTCGTTGTATTATGGTTGGTATGTAACATTGTGCTGATGTTACTGTATCGTAGCAATCAACTATTCCCCCACCCCCCGGTTAGCAAAAGGATGTTACTGCAATGTTTATGCAACTTTACAGACAGGTTGCACAATATTTGCGTTGTATCGTTGCACCAACGTTCTTTTGCGAACTTCACACAACATAACCGCAACGTTACCATGTAATGTTGCAAATAAGTTGCTATTTCAACTACCTACAAGATAGCTGCAGTGTAGCAGACCCCAAACTGACCGCTTTTCTCTCAAAGGAGTCTCTACGTTTTGGTAAATTTTGCGAAGTGCTGTATCCGTAAAGTTCCTCACAGGTCAAATAACATCAAAATAATTTTTCTTCACTTCACATGATGAGTAGTTATTATAAAATTCATTTTCGTACTTTTTAAATTGAGAATCACGTATTGGATGATGAATGTATCTTACTATACCATTTCAAGTTCAATTTGGGACTAATCAAAGTCATTTTGGGACTAAGCAAGTTCAAAATGAAATAGCCAAGTTCAGAATGGGACGTAGCAAATCCAAAATGAAATAAGCAGGTTTGATTTGGAACGAAGCAGATTCATTATGGAAAAATGTTCTCAACTTATCTGTACATTTCAATAAACAAATATCATGGATTAAAAAAATCAACCGGGTGGTAAATCAGATAATTAAAAATCGGAGCGCAGAATTGTGTAGATTTTATTATCAGTTCCTTACAATTCTTGAATGGATAAATTTGTGTCAAAGTTAGAGTTTCTGGCACTTTCATTGGTAAGAGAATCAGGAAGAGAAAAAGAAAGAGATGGGTAGACTGTATATAGTGTTAAAAAAGAGAGAATAAGAGAGTTAATCAAAATGAAATGATTTGGGGGGCAGCAGGGCAAATCTCGAAAGTCCTAAGAAAAAGCAGCAAGGAAATACTGAATGCATATATCAAGACAGTTTGAAAAAAAAGTATAATGAGAGATTTTAAGCACTGAAAGTTGCATCCAAAAAACCTTTCATGAATTTTTTTGATTGTTCCTAGAAAATAAAACATTTCAATAGTAATGTTTCGTTGAACATTATTATTTTATCATGAAAATATTTAATTTTAAAGTTTGTTTTAGCAAAATAATTGCTCAAGCCCAAATTGAATTTGCCTAATCCATTTTGAACTTGCTGAGTCCCAAATCTAATTTGCTATGTCCCATTTTGAATTTGACTATTCCATTTTGAACTTGGCTATTTCATTATGAACTTGCTTAGTCCCAAAATGACATTGATTAGTCCCAAAGTGAACTTGAAATGGTATAGTATTGTGCTTAAATTCATCAAGTCTAGGTACCTTAGTAAAGAGCTCATACGAACAAATACCATGAATGAATTTATAGAAAAGGCAAAGGGAATAAACTTTACGGCGGTGGGAGAGTGAGTCAAACCGAGAAGCTAGGTCAGGATCAATAATATTGCTTATTCGTCTTTAGATTTTATCAGAAATCTCTAAATATATGACCGGATCAAAAGAGGTAGTATTATTTGAAACATGGTCGAATGGTAGACTTACAGATATGTAAGATAGATTCTGGAGAGAAAAATTGTCTTGCACGACACAATATATTAGAAATATTACAAATACAGTAGAACCCCTGACAACCGTACTAAGAAGGCCTTCCGGATATGAGGAATTAGTTACAAAGTCCGGATATGAGGGGTTATTTTTAGATAAAATAAAAGAACTGAAATGAAGATTAACATTTATTTTCAATGTTTTATAATAAACAAAATAATCTAATGGTGAGTGAAATATAACGAAATTGATTTTAAGGAAAAAGAAATAAATTATGTAATGTTAATGAAAATTCATTAAATTAAGTATGCCACGAATGGAAAACAAATAATATAACGAGGATTTTTTAATCGTTGTTGCATGATGATTCTTTTTCTCTTCTAATGTCATTCGCAACTTTTTCTGCATTTCATTTTGCTTTTGTTTCTGAAATTTTTTAAATGAAAGACACTTTTTAACTCTGCATGCATTATTGCAATCGGCATAGCTGAATTCTGGCTTTCTTTCCATAAAACTGACAACATTTTCAATAGATTTTTCAATTTCAGTCCAGGTTTCATCACAATCATGTGTGAACGCTTGAGAATAGTTTCTTTAGAAGATTTTATATCATACAATGTTGACTTTCCTATGTTGAACTCAGCCATTAGTTACAATGACCTTTCACCAGTGTCTAGTCTGTTTAAAATTTCCACTTTTTGCGATAACTCCAAAGTTGTTCTTTTCCTCTTATTCCCATCATCCTTTGCACCAATACAAGTCACTAGGGTGAAATAAGCATAAGCAGTTATCCAAATTAAAATCAAGTATTATTATTATTATTAATGTCACGACCATTATTTTTTCATCTTAATTTCAATTTTTTATTGCAACTGTCTATCAACAGTCAGACGAAAATCATTAATTCCTTGAGCCCTGACCACCGGTTTACGGGCGGTAGAGAAAAATGACTTAATGCCCATCCACCGGTTGAACAGTGGTAGAGAAAAATGACATAATGCCCAGCCACCGGTTGAACGGTGGGTAAACACTTTCGTCGTGTTTTGTATTGGTTGTCTTATTTGTGTAGACTGGGACAGAAAGAAAGAATTCTAGCGATAAATTGAAGGCATGCAACCATACTCTCTCCCTGCTAAGTATAATGCTTATATTTTTTGTAACTATTTTTATATCTACCGTGAAACATTACATACCACTTATTTTCGAATTTTGACTCAGGAGCCCAGGCAGAAGGGTTAAAATTGTTCAGGAACGCAGGGTTCAAAGGGTTAATTCATCAGTTGTCACAAAATGATAAGTTTCCCACGAGAAAGGAATAACGAGTTCAAATCTAGCCAAATTTATTTCCGTATTACTTATTAACAACCGGAAAATGATAATTTCAAATTTGCTCAAAATTACAAACGGTAGAAAAATGTGGAGAGCCATGATCCCCCAACACCTGAAGGGACACAGCAAATAGAAGAAGTGGAAGCTGTTGTAAATAAGTTGTAATAATTACGAGACGAGAAATTAAAAATATTGTTTTGTTATGTTTTTCATCTCTCTATAATCAGGATAAATGGATATATAGGAAGAATGATAAAAGGAACAGGAATAATTAATCGTGTTCGTTTTCTCTGCATTTTATTATTATTCTTCCGATTAAATAAAATTCTTTTATTCTCATTTTTATTCTTTTTTTGTTTCTATACTTCCAGAAGCTGCTCAGTACAACGGAGACACGGGTATTTGGAAATTGGCGATCAATCCTCTGAAACCGTATTGTTTTTCAATATTAACAACCGACTTATCCTAGACATAATCATCACTGATGGGTAGGTGAGACAGATTATCTAAAGACAACTATGAAGACACCCGTAAAGTTGAGTTAATAAAAGAAGGTTTGCATCCAGCTTTCCATGAATGATATACAACGAATTGTATCCTGCAGAATTGGCGTGGCTTGATCTACGCTAAATCCATTGTGTATTCGCATTTATTTATGTACTGACTCCGATAAATTGTTCAATTGAAAAAGATTTAAATTCAAAAGCGGGTTGATATTATTGTGGATTAGATTTAATCCCAAAGAGGATTAATATATATCGTCTTATGTTTCCCATGACAAAGGAATTTCAAAGGAATAAAAATGAATGTAAAATGGCCCAATTAGAAACGGTATCTAATGAATTAGGAAATACGACAAGAGTTAGGTATAAAAAAAATTAAAAATTAAAATTACCTCAATTACTGTCACGTGTGGAGATATTGATATTATTGCTGTGTTGACGGATTCAAACACTTCAAAGAACCATTATGGATATACTCAGGTCTTCAAACACTAATAGCAATAATATTTCTGAAGCAGCATTTATAAAATAAATTACCAAAACTGTTCCTCCCAATATATTGGAGAAACATGCAGAAATTTAAAAAAAAAACGCATTTATGAGCACAAAAGAGACCTCACAAAAAACATCTTAGCTAATGCACTAGTCATACATAGAAATAAATTCAACCACAATTTTGATTTTAAAAATGCTACACTCATAAAAAAAGAAAATAACTCACTCAGAAGGAAAATCCTCGAGAGTGCCGCCATTGAATATTATCCAAATATTAATCTACGCCCAGGCTTTTTCCTTATTTCACCTTTCTTAACAGAATTACTACTCTCCCAAACACACGTACAGAACAGTATCAAGAAATCAAAAGAAAATGGTTGAATTCGTCAACACAGCAATAAAAACAATATCTCCACACGTGACAGTAATTGACGTAATTTTCAGTTAACAGTATGAAAATAGCGTTCTCTAAATTCTTCCAGTTGCTAAGGACATTTTGTTTTGTTATTAGTTATTTTGTTTAATAAATTCATTTCGTTTTTTGCCTTGAGAAAGTCCACATTGGACGAAACGCGTCGGCAACTACTAAAGTTTACCTATTGTCATTTATATTTATAAACATTTTATTTACTACAGATTAACTCTGAAAAATTTTCATAT
>OZ038492.1:109549116-109599116 GCA_964036315.1 Acanthosepion esculentum
TTGTTCCCCTCCACATGGAGTAATATACTTGTTTTGCCAATTAATATTTCTCCAAATCGTAAATGTGGACATGAATGTTACTTTGAATATTGGGCTATGTCCGTGAATCTACCATGTGTAATATAAGTCACCTTGATAAAGCTGTTGTTGTGAAACCAGTATATGTATATTTACATTTTTTCAGAGAAATACATTCTCGTAAACAAATTAATTATGAGTATAGCAACAATGTTGTAAAATGTCTATAACTGCAATGTTTTAAAATACTTAAATTGTAATTTTTTAAAATATTTTTACAAATATAAATTAAGTTACCTCCCTTGGATAACGTTAATTTTTGAATCCACAGAGCAGGTTTCATGCGCATTTACAAAAATATCACAACTATTACATTAGATTGTGTCTGAGCAGTTCAGTCCTGGAGATGATCTCAGATGATACTGAAAGAACTAGAAAAATAAAAGGAATGAGAAAAACTACGGCGCCTTCCTGCCTAAATATATATATATATATATATATATATATATATATATATATATATATATATATATATATATATATATATATATATATATATATTACAATAAAAAGAAAGAACAGTAAGATATATCATCTGGTGTTATTAACTGATATTTTTATTTTTACAAAACAGCGCTCAATGTATTTTCAGTTGTTTCAAAAACCGAAGCAAAAAACTTCAAATTAAATTATATAATTAAATTAAAATCATTAGTTCCATTTCATCTTCAAGCGAATAGTGGAATAACTTATTTTTAAATTTACTGCGTTTTAAACGTACATATAAAAAATTAAAAAATAAAAAAGAACACGCTACCGCCCCTGTCTGAATGATTGGATTTTTCTGTATCCTTTTGAAACAGGAAATTATGAATTTATATGTGCGTTTAAAACTGAGTAAATTTCAAAATAAGTTATTTCAATATTGGCATGAAGATGAAACGGAATTAATGCTTTTAATTTAATTATATAATTAAATTTGAAGATATAACTTCGGATTTTGAAACATGGCAATTCCTGTGTAGCGAAGAAACCATATTATAAATCAGTTAATTTATAAGATATTATATATATATATATATATATATATATATATATATATATATATATATATATATATTCTTTAATTATTTCAAGTCAAGCAACGAAATAAAGCCACTAAGACGCAAGGTGTATGGGAGAATATGAGAAACAAAGCACTATTAAGGAGAGAGGAAAATAAAAGGACGGGAATTAAGAAGACGGACCATAACGAATGGCATTACATTTAAATTTTTGAGGATCAAAGTTGGGAAGCAAGAGACCGGAAGAGAGTTCCACATGTAAGAAGTGTGAGAGAAGAAACGGTTAGCATAGAACTTACGGTTTGACCTAAGCATTTCAACTGTACAATGATGAAACCTTGCATCCAATCCAGTAGTGCTCTTAAATTTATAAATTCTAGGTCCCACAGAGAAAAAAAAACATGAGAACAATTAGCGTTAAAGAATTTATAGAAGATACTCCGGGAAGCTACCTCATGACGGTGGGATACTGACTGAAGCCTAGATGGCAGGTCAGGACCAATAGCATTGCAGATTCTTCTTTCTATTTTATCAAGTATCTGTAAATATATAGTAGAAGACCCAGACCAGATGTGGCAGCAAAAGCCAAACCATGGACAAATCGTAGACTTATAAATATGTAAGATAAATTCTAGAGTGTTTAGATCATGACTTGTGCTGGCATTGAAATCCAATAAACAGTAATCAGTAAATTTAGTTTTACTGAACTTCTGTCCTGTCGTGTGTGGGTAGTGGGCAGTATTACCACATTCTTGTCTGATATGTCGTTGGCCTTGAGCCCTGGATAAAAACATGTGATCTCAAGATCTTGTAGTAAGCATCTACAAACACCTTTCCTGAAACTTGTCGAATAATCGGAACATATATGTTTCCCGTCGGAAGCCATGACATTTGAAGCTATGATCTAGCCATTTCGACGATATTAAGGTAGATTTTTAGCTATATTTCGTGTAGATGTTTTGTCGTATTTACTTTAAACAGATTTAAAGAAATTGTGATGCCTTTTTTACTTTTTTTATTTTTATTTATTTTTTTTTTATACCGTTGCTGCCTGGTTCTTTTTCGGTGCTGTTGTCAATGACTACAGATTCCTGAAAAATATAGCTTTTTGATCAGCATTTGGTTTGCTTGGAATTTTCATTATTTGACATTTATTCTTCCGCGAAGCCATTTTCTGCGAGATTCCGAAAACATCTCGTTTTGATTAGCGATTGGTTTCACATAGTGATTACTTTGAAACTTCATTATTAGACATTTATTCATCTGTGAAGCCATTTTTCTGCCAGATTCCTAAAAAATATATATCTTTTTGATCAGAGTTTGCAGTCACATAGTGATTGCTTAGAGAATTCCATTATTATACGTTTATCCCTCTGTGAAGCCATTTTGCTGCCAAATTCCTTAAAAATATGAATTTTTGATCAGAGTTAGGATTCACATAGTGTTTGCTTTGAAATTTCATTATTAGACATTTATCCATCTCTGAAGCCATCTTTCTGCCAGATTCCTAAAAACATATTGTGATCAGATTTAGGATTCACATAGTGAATGCTTGGAAACTTCATTATAAGACGTTTATCCATTTATGAAGCCATTTTTCTGCCAGATTCCTAAATATATCCCTTTTTGATCAAAGTTTGCATTCACATAGTTATTGCTTGGAAATTTCATTATTATACGTTTATCCCTCTGTGAAGCCATTTTGCTGGCAGATTCCGAGATTATACGTGTTTTCGATCAGAGTTAGGATTCACACAGCGATTGCTTGGTAATTTCATTTTTAAACGTTTTATTCTTCCGCGAAGCCATTTTCTGCGAGATTCCTGAAAATTATATCTTTTTAATTTGCGATTGCTTTCACATAGCGATTGCTTGGAAATTTCATTATGAGACGTTTATCCTTCTGTGAGGCCATTTTTCTGCCAGGCTCCTAAAATATATGGCTTTTTGGTCAGAATTTGGATTCACATAGTGATTACATGGAAAGTTCATTATTCGACTTTTATCCATCTGTGAAGCCATTTTTCTGCCAGATTCCTAAAAAAATATGTCTTTTTGATCAGAATTTGGATTCACTTCGTGAATGCTTGGAAATGTCTTTATTCGACTTTTATCCGTCTGTGAAGACATTTTTCTGCCAGATTCCTAAATATATCCCTTTTTGATCAGAGTTTGCATTCACATAGTGATTGCTTGGATATTTCATTATTAGACGTCTATCCCTCCGTGAAATCATTTTTCTGCCAGATTCCTAAAAAATATTGCTTTTGGGTCATAGTTTGATTTCACATAATGATTGGTTGGTACTTTCATTATTTGACATTTGTCCTTCTGTGAAACCATTTTCTTCGAGATTCCTGAAAACATGTCTTATGATCAGTGTTTGGTTTCACGTCGTGAATTCTTTGAAATTTAATTTCATTTATACTCCCATTGCCAAATAATGAATGAAGCATTTATCATAAATATAATCTCCTACCTTTCAATACACTTAATTCCGTGTTGAATATCGTTCATATATATCAAACATTAGACCCTGAAACTTTTAGATAAACGTTTCACATCAGGCTACATACATTTTGACAGATTGAACTGGCCTGTGCTAACGTTTTTGCGAATTTCATATAAAAATACTACTGTGTAATTCCTTTTTATTTTTCCCAAATAAAGGACCCTGCAACTTTTGCACACACTTAACATTCATATGACCAAAGTTATCAATCTCTTTCTTTGTCTCTCTTTGTTATATTTCGAGTCTGCGGGAGAATTTTCGTTCGAAATGCTTAAAGCCCGATATTTTAGTTTAGAAAGCAAGAAAAGAATTTGACACCTAATAATTACTTTCTTTTTCGTGACCTTTTTTTTTTATTGTTACCAAATAATGAAAGAATGGTATCTCTTTTCAGTAGTCACAGGAAATTAATCTAGTTTCTGGACAACAGCACCATAACCAAAATACCTTGCGTGTGGAGACACAATCGTGATAAGACTCTGATAATTCTTTTTTCGACAATAAAACTGTGGGGAGTTTTTTAAAAAAAATTATAAAAAAACAACATATAAACATACCTGAAATTAACTGTTTTTAGATTCCTTCTGGCGTACAATTATATATATATATATATATATATATATATATATATATATATATATATATATATATATATATATATATATATATTTGTACACACACGCACATATATGAGATCGCTAAAAGAAGAGACTAGTATGAATAAAAAGAGCCTTAAACTTGCTGAAAATAATTTTTATTGTCTAAATGTTTATGTTACTATCATGAGGAAAGATCAAAGCATTTTTTGAATATGTTTACATTTTTATATCATTCCTAGCACCTCCGAGATTTTCGTTAAAAATCATGTTTTTTGGGGTCAAGAAAACTGATACAAAATCGATCGTCAGCCATTTTTTTTCGATTTTGTAAACAATAGTAAAATTATACGTTTAAAAATCTTTCAAAAATTAATTATAGTTTTTTCAAAATTCATTTTAAGAAATTTATAAATTATGAGATTTATTTAGTATATTTTGAAACAAACATTACTTACTTTCTGCGCCGAAAAATGTAGTTTAAAATAAGAGAAAGCAGATCTTAAAAACGGTGACGATTGTCAAGTGGCAAGTGATGATTTCATCAGGTATTGACATCTTAGGTTATGAACAGATTGAGATAGATAGATAGATAGATAGATAATGAAGATATTGAGAAAGAAAGAAAGAAAGAAAGAAAGAAAGAAGAAAGAAAGAAAGAAAGAAAAAAGGAAGAAAGAAAGAAAGAAAGAAAGAAAGAAAGAAAGAAATTGCTTTAATTATTTAGAAATTACATTTTTTTACGTTTCAGGATTTGGGCTTTCGAAGAAATAAACGAGTGAATGTGCCTTAAGTCAATTAGAAACAAGCGTAAATGCGGAAACCTCAGTAGGTGAACAGCAGACTGACGGTGGTTTGTCCTACAAAAGGGGACGCAGATTCGAATCCTGCCGGAGGGCGCATTTTCTTTATTACTTTTTCTCGAGACCAATAGATGGAATAAACACAGCTTAAAAATAATTAATAAAAACTGAACATCTACTTAAATACGGGTATCCACTAAAATAACTTTTGACTGTTTTTTTTTTTTGTTTGCATTTTTTTTAGCTTTCACAGCTAATTTTCTAATTTTGACATGAACTCTGCTGAAACAGACTATTCCTCATATGAGGTGATTTTGGATTTTATTGTTTATTATACATACATACATATATATATATATATATATATATATATATATATATATATATCACATTATGAAATGGACAAAGTCCGACAATTATTTAAAGACATTTTTATGTTTAACATTCTTTTTATAGATACAAGTATTTAAGTAAATGCTCTGTTTATAATAAACAGTATTAAATAACATTTACCGGCCTGAATGTCCGAGAAATTTTCATAGAAAATATTCGTCCTCCGACAGGATTCGAACCTGTATCTTATACGGAACTGTCATATAGCCTGACGTGCCTTAACCGATTCGGCCACTGAGGATCGTTCGGTTCATCAGCAGTTATGAATGTACGTGAGAGATTCATGGAAGATTGAAGTTTATAAGCAGTAAATTCGACTTTGCCAACCGAACGATCCTCTGTGGCCGAATCGGTTAAAAACGTCAGGCTATATGACGGTTCCGTATAAGATACAGCAAAGATTCATAATTGAGTGTTTCCAAGGATACAGAGAAATCCACTCATCTAGACAAGGGGTGCTAGCTTTTTCAATTTCAAATTTTCGTTGTATCAGTTAATAGTTACATTCGAAAGCGAGGTTATGTTTAGCGATGGGTAGGGATGTATTTTTCAACAAATTCTGACATCCGCTAAATGCATGTCGTCTGGGGTTTTTTTTTATAAAAATTTTATTTTTAACGGTAACATTCTTACGGCATTTTTTCTATTTGTATACTTAAAGATTTTTTTTTTGGGGGGGGTGCTGTTTAGGCTAGAATATGTTTAATTTAACTACAAATCTAAAAAAAAATATTTTTAATATTTTCTAGACTATATTACTTTTTATAACCAAGTAAATGTATTAGAATTACTTACAGTATGTAAAATTATTTTTCATATCGAGTATAAGTATGTATATTACCAGGTTACATTTGTTTTTGTTTTTGTTTTTTAAGTAAAATTTATGACAATGACAGCAAAGATAGTTAAATTATTTCACTGATTCAGTAAACTTTTATTTTGTTATAAACTTAGTAATATATTTTTTTTTCATGTATGTACAAAAGACATGGGTCATTTAATGTCCTACATATTCTAACTTATCATTTAAGATGTAATATATGAAACACAATTGGTTTTATAACTTTTTTATATTCTGTTGAAAACGTTTCTTTCAATAAGAACTTCCATCGAACAACTGCAGAAAATCAGGAAAATCGTTACCATAGTAACCATGCTATTTAGAAACGCTCTGAAAATTTTTTTTATTGAAAACAGTTAATAAATTAAAAATAAATATTTGTGAAAAAAAATAATATATCTGAAGTAATCTCAGTGAGATTTCTACATATAAAAATATAAAAATATTTATCATAGATCTATAAAACATCTTATCACATACACAGACACACACACACCCGTGCGCACACACACACTCATATATATATATATATATATATATATATATATATATATATATATATATATATATATATATATATATAACGAAAATGAGAAAATCGGCAGTCAATTGCTGAAACCTCCTGACGAGTGTACCGTACGATTAGAAAAGTCGCTGACTATAACATCAATCAACTAAGCGACAAGTTTTATATTTTTATAAATCATATATATATATATATATATATATATATAGATAGATATATATATATATATATATATGTATATGTATATATATGTATATATATATATATATACATATATATATATATGTGTGTGTGTGTGTGTGTGTGTGTGTGTGTGTGTGTGTGTGTGTGTGTGTGTGTGTACAGGGTCTCCCAAAATAATGTACACAGTCTTTAAATATTAATAGTTAATAATACATTACCGTGATGTGAGAACTTATATGGATGAAAATATGCAAAACAGATGGATTGGCAGAAGAGGGACATTTGAGTACCCACCTAGATCAGCAGATTTGACACCCTTGGATTTCTTTTTGTGGGGGTTTCTAAAAGACAAAGTTTACAGCAGGAAACCTGAAACAATTGCTGAAATGAGAGTAGCAATTGAAGAAGAATGTGCTCAAATACCAGAGGAAATGATACTGGACATTTGTAGGTGTGTAAGTGTATTGAACAGAACAGAAGGTTGAGCACTTGATGTGAACTCATCATCATGTGAACATTCTGCCATTGCCCCAAGTAGCTTTTATCTTATTAAAGTTAATTTTCTATGTTTTTTGTATATTTTACTCTCAAATTCTTTAAATGTGTATTCTTCCTGTTGTATTAATCTTATTTACAAGTCAAAATAAATAAATTGAATAAGTTATAACGATTCAAAGAGTGTATACATTATTTTGGGACAGCCTACATATATATATATATATATATATATATCTATATCTATATCTATATATATATATATATATATATATATATATATATATGAAGAAATATAGACTTAAAGTGTGCTATATTTATGGGATAAAGTGCTCAATATTAGAGATAGAGCCTGTGTAAATATAAAAGTGAACATAGAAGTCAACACTTAGAGGCGACAGTCTGTTTCATGCTAGATGCAATCGTCATTTACACACGCTCTATCTCTGGTATTGAGCACTTTATCCCATAAATATAGCACACTTTAAGACTATATTTCTTCATATTCAGCTCCTGATAATCAGTAGAGCACTTTCGCTACATTTATAACACAGTATGGACACACACATATATATATATATATATATATATATATATATATATATATTATATATATATATATATATATATATATATATATATATATATATGGTGAAGAATTGAATTAAGAGCATGAAATATCTGTTGTGATGTCTTCATTAAGTCTGTGATTTCTGTTTGGACTGTCTTTATACACACTTTATAATTCCTTGAATTGTCTTTATCTAAACGGCAGATAATGTAGTTTTATTTGTAAATAAAATATCACGACATTTTATCCTGTGTTTGTCGTCTTTTCCCAGATTAAATAAAATTAAACCCTTTTAGCCCTTTTTTACTTTCGATGTGCCTTCCTTTGATGATCGGAACAATTATCTGTGTAATCAGTTTTCAAAAAAGAGAAGAAAATCCTATATACTTTTCTATATTGAAGTACGCCTAACGTTCGAGAGCCTCTCAAGGTAGAAGGTTACTATTAAAATGACATTGATAAATAAGGTGTATGATATAAGTGAAAGAGAAGCTGGTAGAAAATGAGGATTATGAGAATAGATAACGATTGAACCTTCACTTAAAGTGGTTAAGATTGTGGTGTTCATGAAAATATACAAGCGAGAGTCTGTTCAATAAAATGGCAGTTCTTGGTGGGGGGAAAAAAGCGGCCTGAGTAGAACTTCATTCTTTGATTTGGAATGCGGAGGAAATCCTGTGGACGTGGCGTTTACAAGATTTAAAAGTCCAAACTGGTTGAAGTAAAAAATGAAGTACATCCGAACATCTGCCATGGAAATAGCGACAGTGTGTCGATAGGCTCGCGACTTTGCGCCTGTGGAGAAAGGGGAGGTAGGGTGGGAAATAGTTCTTCCCCTTATATGACAGCGTAAACGATTTTGAATTCTAGCATGGCTGGAAAGTGAGTTTTCATCACCTCCCGCCCTGATATACCTAAAATACTCCATTTTTGGTCTATTGGCCGTTTCCTTATAAGGAAACATTCGGCATTCATTGACCAATCAACCACTGCTACTGTCGTTTGAAATTTATAAAACCTTTATGTTAAAAAAAATTTACCGAAAACACGTTTCTCAAGTCCGATAAGTTTTTCGCTCTTTCTAGTATTGCTGTCGATTTCCTTCCAAGCCTTATGTTCGAAGTAGTGTGGAAAGTCAACATTATGATTATGTTCTTTTCTGTTTGTGTTGTATGCGATAGTCATTTTAGGTGTTACTGCCGTTAAAAGTCCTCATGTGATGTGATTTCTGTTATATGGGGCAGTTCTTTGTTAGTGATTCTATACCGCCAGTCAACGAGAATTATTGTTCTCGCTAAGACCTTCATTTGCTTGAAGCCATTTTTAATTACTGATTTGAGAAAGAACTTGTATACAATTGGCAATTTAGATATTTCTGAACAAGTATGGGACCATGCGTGACATCCATATGCAAGTATTGATTTGACGAAGCTATTTAAGAATATGATTTGTGTTTTGAGGTTAATGTTTCGTTTTTGTAGCTACTGCGGCTGTTCTGCAAAACTAACTCTAACGCAGCCTATTCTATGTTCAACTCACTTATCTCCTGACTAAAATTGTTATAACTGATTCATATACCGAAATATTTGAAGTGTTTAGTATTTACTAAATACACATCTTGAACTTTTATGATCGATTCAGGGTACGTACAGTTCGATTCAGGGTACGTACAGTCACTGCTTGCATTCCAATTCCAGATCACATTGGAAATGTTTCCTACTTCTTTGAACACGTTTTTCAAATAAACAGAGGAATTTAACAGCTTTTCTATGCAATATCATTCCTAAGTCAACTCTGTATACGTATATCATCAGCAGCATACACGTTCACAAGCATAAGTAGCCTCGGGAGGGACGCTGTTTTCTATTTACGAGGTTCATTTGGGCTTGAGGTATGGGAGGCTTAAAGGATTAGTGCCCATCTCTTTGGATCTGTGCTTGCATCTGTGTAGAGCAGAGGTTAAGAGGTATCAGTCTACTATATACACAATTGATATTACAGTATATCGATACGTTAAATGTTTTAGGGAAAAACTATAACAAAGTGAAAAAAAGTTTACGTGTGACGCGTTTCGTCTTTTACGACTTCATTGGACCAAAGTGATATTTACGTTGGCGCGCCTACACATGCGCATGAAGGAGAGGGGGCGCAGAGAATTTTAAATTCAATTTTTAAAAGATATGTTTTGGTATATAATCTAACCAATTTCATTAATTTATTTTTGTTTATGTTTTTTTATCATTTCTGTTATTTAATATTCCACATTGTGATAATAGAAGATCTGCCAAGAAAGACGAAACATTTTAGCACAAACACACACACACACACACACACACACAAAGACACACATATAAAAATTCTCACTTAAAATTTGAAAAACCGAGCGTTGCGATTTTGCACGTTCCGATATTGTATACAACCGTCAATAATAGCACATTCTTAAAAAAAACATCTTTCGGTCTACAAACAATTATTTCGTCTCCAGGTTTTAATTTTAAAGGAAAAAATATGCCTGAGGATGAATAAAGGATTATTCGAAAGTACTAGCATTTGAAAAAAATATAAACTGGAAACAACTGACAACAGTT
Organism: Acanthosepion esculentum; assembly: GCA_964036315.1. Taxonomy (NCBI): domain Eukaryota; kingdom Metazoa; phylum Mollusca; class Cephalopoda; order Sepiida; family Sepiidae; genus Acanthosepion; species Acanthosepion esculentum. Next base: position 109,559,707 of record OZ038492.1, read on the forward strand.
TTATGAATGAGGATCACATCATTCTATGGATTAACAGTATTTTAATGCATACAATATATTCTACTAGTGATGTGATGTCGCCAATAATCGCATTAATATTGCTGATTGGTTCTATGCGTGATTATTTCTTTGTATATATATATATATATATAGTCAAACTTAATGAGCCAGACAAACCTACCAAGGTTTCACTTAGGCAGATCGTCAGGGCCAGCTGTTGTTTACTCGTATCGGGCCTTGAACCTGTATCTGTGCGATTATTTTCGACAGACTTTCATGTACCTGGCTTTTTCTTTTTTAAAACCTTTTTTTCACTTCGTGATTGATTTGGCTATTGTTAAATCAAGAATTCGAAGGTTTTTCGACACGAGTATAGTTACCTATATTTATATATATATATATATATATATATATATATATATATATATATATATATCTGCCCCCTCTATTGGATAAGTTTAGAGGCCCAAACCTTGTTTCATGTCTAGGAAGGGGTCCCCGGATTTCTCTCTCTCTGTCTCTTTCCCTTCTCCACATCCTTTCATTTCTCATTCCTATCTGCTCTCGCTCCGGATCTTTTTTGGCCCCCTTGCCTTGATCGACCCACTGTCTTTCTCTTTCTCCACATCCCCTCCCTTGCCACTCCTATCTGCTCTTCCTCCAACCCCCTCTTTAACCCCTTGCGTGATAGTGGCCTCCGGCCTTGCTTGGGGTGATATGATTTAAAATATATATATATATATATATATATGTATATCGTCGGCGGCATCCGTCCGTCTCGGGAGACGATGGAGTAGCGCTATGGTAGAGTATTCTCTCCAGTGCTCTACGACCCTGGGCGGGATGTATGGAGAACTAGGGCTGCCCGGGCGTCTAGTTCCCCCTCTCGGCCTTGCTAGCATAGTCCAAAGGAGAGGATGAACCAGTTTGGTACCAGCGCGGCTGCAGGATTTGCCGGAAGGTAGCACAGAGTGCCGTCCAGCCGCCTTAGGGGCTCCACTCCGGATTTGTGTAGGGTTTACTCCTTAGCCTTTTCTTCTCCGTAAGATTTCCACAGGGAAGTGGAGCTATTTAACCCATAGCTGGGATTATATATATATATATATATATATATATATATATATATATATATATATACATATATATATATATATATATATATATACTATATAAAGATATAATATATATAAATATATACTACATAAATATATAATATATACTATATATAATATAAATTAAAACTATATATATATATATATAATACTATATATATATATAAATAAATATAAAAGTGAACATAGAAGTCAACACTCAAAGCCGACATTCCATGTTAGATGCAATGGTCACGCCTGACCATTGCATCTAGCATGAAACAGACTGTCGCCTCTAAGTGTTGACTTCTATGTTCACTTTTATATTTACACACGCTCTACCTCTTATATTGAGCACTTTATCCCATAAATAAGACTGTATTTCTTCATAAATATATATATATATATATATATATATATATAGATATATATATATATATATATATATATATATATATATATAGCACATCTTAAACTATATTTCTTCATATATATATATATATCTGTGTGTGTGTGTATATATATATATATATATATATATATATATATATATATATATATATATATATAGTGTTAAATTGTATGATTTTTAGGTACCAGGATAGGTTGTTCTTTTTCTGTAGTTTACTGATGGAAAGGCATTTTAGGCAGGCAGGTTTTTTTGTCTTCAAATGCTCGATATCAAAAGGTAGGGATAGATCGTTAATAGAATTAATGTAGGTAAATTTACCACTTAAGTGAGTGGTATTATTTCAGTCATGCCGACTTCGAAGTTTCGTGAACGCATTGCTGTAATGACTTCACTCTTCAGGGCCACTGGCTTCTCATATATATATATATATATATATATATATATATATATATATATATATATATATGTGTGTGTGTGTGTGTGTGTGTGTGTGTGTGTGTGTGTGTGATCTTGTCAGTAAAAATGTGATTTAGATACACGGGGAACCTATAATCCAAATGGAATGATCGGTCGAACATGCAGTAGGTAAAAAAATTCAAATTATTCTATTTATTGCATGCTAAATATGGACGTTATCAAGCAGCATAATAACCATTTTATATTCTCGAAATGATGAATAATTTTGTTTTTAACCTTTTCGAATTGGTCTGAATTAATCTGTTTTTGTTTTCTTTCGTAGGACGTGATAAATATAAGTTTTATATACGTCTGATTTTTGTTTAACAGAAACTGACTCCATCTGTTCTGATCCATTTCTTTCGAATCGTAATTAAATTCTGGCTGTAAGATTTTAGTTCAATCCTTTACCACAGCTTTCAAGTATTTATCATTGCTTGAACGTTTGAGCCGATCTTTCTGTCGCTTTGTAAACAAAAACCTTGACTTGCAACTTTAGAAAGCCTAATCTTACGGACAATAACATAAAAGCATTTTCGTCAAATGTGGAACTAATTTCGACTCTTTTTCGCTGAGGTATCTTCTCATCTATGCAAAAATTATGAGACGATATTTTTTCACATTTACCAAAAATACTTAGGAGAGATTGGAATAAAATATTTTTTATCAAATAATAATAAAGCATAATTATGATTATAATCATTTAAATAATAATGTATGAAGCGCAATTATGACATTGTTTTTGAAAAAACTGTAGACATAAATCTGTAATTCCATTTTGAAAAATGTAACATTGATGGAAATAGATTATTATAAAGAAATTAATGCCTTAATATTTGACAATAAAATGTATGAATATGGCGTAATTTTATAACAAGTTTCATCCTTCGGAAGGACTTCATCAGACGAGTTTTATTCGATGGGGTATTATACTTTTTTTCAAGCATATCAATTTCTGTGCCTAATTGTCATATTTTGCAGCAGGTTTTCTGATCGAAGTTTCGCTACTCCCCCAAACGATTTTGTTTTCTTTAAAAAGTACTTCACCCAGAGCAAGGCGGGAGTGCGACTAGCGCGCAAGGGGTTACAGAGGGTGAGAGCAAGAGTAAAGAGGGGTGTTTGAGAAAACGGTATAGAGACGGACGGGGATCAAGTTCAAGGCACGAGAAAATGTCGATTGACATTACATTTGAATATTTGAAGATTATAATTACCAGGGAAGCATGTAAGCGGAAGGTAGTTCCACTGTCGGGAAGGACAAGAGAATAAGCTGTTGCAGTAGAAGAGGTGATTATATTTAATCGTTTCGACAGAGAAAAGATGGGGGCCGAGATTCTAACCTAGTAGCACGCTTAAATTCATGCAGTTTGGGTAGCACCGAAAGTAGCTCGCCGGAGCAGTTGCCATGAAAATACTAGTAGAAAAGACAGAGGGAAGCCACAGTACGTCTGTGAGAAAGTGACTGGAGTCGAGACCTCAAGTCAGGACCGATCACATTGCATATCCGTCTCTGGCTTTTTTCGAGGACTTCGAGATGAACAGCGAGGGCACTATACCATATATGGCAGCAGTATTCCGTGCAAGGACGAATGGTTGATTTGTAGATTTGAAAGATGGAATCAGGCGAGAAAAACATTCAGGCATAACACAGTGAACCAACTTTCCTTGTGGTAGATGAAGCTATTGATTCAATGTAGTTGTTCCACCTCAGGTCAGTAGAAATGGGAGCCCAAGTATCCGCATGTAGCAGGGAAGAATTATAGCAAACGCTAGTTACAATTTTACTTTGAGAAACGCTGAAAATGCAGGGACGCTTAGCTTTAAATTTAAATTTCTTAGTTTACTGTTTTAAGGTAATAAATTCACCGGTTGGCAAATATTTGACACTTCTTTTTAAACATTTTAAATGTCCCCAACCGCATATAAAGAATTACTATAATTTAATATTACATGTGAAAAACAAAGCAGGAATTATTGACTGCGTACGTTGATGGTTTTAACAATGATACATGTTGTCTCCAAGAAATCAAAACCAAAACATTTGATATTAATATCATAGTTTGACAGCACAAGTTGATAGCTTTGGGACGAGTAAATATTATGGAATTTTTATCAGTAACAAATTGGCGAATGATATCCATAGACACTGGATGAGCAACCATAATTTGCACATTGAACAACGACAATAAAATTCAATCATTACCTGTAAAACCTTTCAAGAGCTTGAAATGCCTGCAGCACTTATATGACTTAGTACAAAACAGTGAGATTTAGAAGTTCCGGAAGATGAGAAATAACACTGATTTACAATGTGAATTCAAGTCGAAACATCTCTTTTCATCACGTTTTCGGCGTCCGATCTATCCAAATTCATTAAGGTCGCTGTTATTTATTTCCTTCTCGTTATTGTTTTTAAATAAGACTAAATATCACAAATTGCCATTGCAGTAGTTTTGTTAGGAAAGAACATACTAGGGTCAGCTGAGAAGTTCATAGGCTAACCAAGATGATCTTATGGAGTGTGACTAAATACGGTTTATATTTTAACATAGTCTCCCTTGCAGTCCACACGATTCTTCCATTGGTGTTCCAGTCCTTGGATCCCATTGGTCAAAAAGCTTTCATCCGGTTGGTCAAAAACGTCATAAACAACACATATGACATCATCATCACTACTATACTGGTTCCTAGACAAGTCGTTATTGAAACCAAGGACTTGTATGCTAGAGCGTTGTCCCGATGAAACAAGATCGCTTTCGTCAGTTTTCCTGGGTGTTGACAGTGTTTCGTATCTGCCTCAGGAAGTTAGTATAGTACTCTCCATTCATGGTGAGGCCGTTTTGAAGATAGTCAATGAACACAATACCTTTTGCATCCCCACAAAAAGCTGAAGACATCACCTTTCCTGAAAAATGAAACGATCTTGGCCTTATTTGGAGCAAGTGATGATAGGTGTTTCCACTGCATGGGTTAAAGATATATTCAATAAAACCAGCTGGATCTGCCTCAAACAATGTGAGATTGTCCCCTGATGTGATCACCTTTTGGGTGTGCGCTTTTGAACAGGTGTCAGAAGACGTAAAACTCATCGAGCAGAAACCTTCGTCATACGAAGTTCATTGTGCAGGATATAATCAACTCTCTCATGGGGTATGCTAATAGCGTTGACTATTTGATTTAGAATCAAATGTCTTTCGTCCATCACCATGTGGAGAACAAGAGCAGTGTTTTCTTCGGTGGTAGCTGTTGCATGACATCCAGACCTTTGGTCATCTTCAAGACTCTCCCTTCCCCTCGTAAACTCTGCTGCCCACATTTGGACCGTTGATAAAACTGAAGCGTTATCCCTTTATGTAGCAACCATGTCAGCATGAATATACTTGTAGTCTAAACCCTTTTTCTGTAGGTACTTGATAACAGCACGGTGCCACATCTTGTCCATTTTCAAGTTATATCTGAAGTCTTCTTTGAACAGTCCGATGTCAGTTTCCTTGCAAATAAACATTGCAGGTATTAAAAACAAAGTTGAAATCAATCAGCTCTAGAATCACTGATTCAATGTCAGCCTATGAACTTTTCAACATACCTTTGTATGTTGTGAGATCCTGAAGTCTTTTTCAACAGTTAGATGTCAGTTTACTACTACTATATATATATATATATATATATATATATATATATATATATATATATATATATATATATATATATATACAAGTGTGGGATTGGTATATACGGAGTAAATTCCAACAACCAACAATTATTATTCTTCAAAGAGTGCTCAACACAGAGTAGAGCAAATATAATCATTTATTTATTTAAATATTATAACATAAATATGTTATAAAATCACTACAAAAATAGCCATTTTGTTTCAACACTTCTGGTGTCTTATCAAGTGATGATGTTGAATGTAGAATAAATGGTTTTAAAAGTTTCAAATTATTTAACGATCCTTCGCTAGGAGTAAACGCTGTTACATAAGCTAGAATGACCAATCAAAATACAAGTATAGGGTAATTCGAAAAATTTGACAACTAAGCAGGGTTATCATAGATATTAAAAGATTTATAAAATTTGAAATTAAAATTAAAAGTAACAAATTACCTATTTAGAAATCCAAATCAAATCTCTATTAAGTTTTAGATTGTAGAATTACCGAGGAGAAAAAAATAAAAATAAAAATAATAATAATAATAATAATAATAATAACCCTTGATAATGACTAAAGGTATAGCCGAAAGCGCTCGGAAAAATAAAACATTTGGACAGTTCTTACACACCCTTTGTCCAGCAAAGAAAGCTCTTGTTCGTACACAAGAAAAATTAAATAAAAAACTTAACCGTAGTACCTTGTCTGTCGTTTTTAATGAAACTTGCATAAAAGAAGGATTGCTGCCTAAATATACAACTACATATATATATATATATATATATATATATATATATATATATATATATATATATATATATATACGAATATACAGTATGAATTTTGGAATTACCATTGCATGGTATCAGTTTCAGACCTCAATGCGATGGTCAAAGCAAGACATGGTGTTGATTCCTATGTCCTCACATACACATAGGCACATACACACACACTATGTCCCCCCTCTCTCTCACTGTCCCTCTGTCACTAGATGTATATATTTAGAGAGAGAGAGTGAGAAAAAGATTTATATATGAATATATTTAGGTAGTAAGGATTCGTTTAAACAACTTTTCTCAAATTAAGCAAACAATTTTTTTCTGCGTAATTTTTACTAAATTGTTATAACTTATTGGAAAATTAGAAAAATACAATAAAATCCAAGCAAACAGACCTTGCCGTTTGACTTTAACGCCATATATATATATATATATATATATATATATATATATATATATATATATATATATATATATATATATATATGTAGTTGTACAATAATTTACCATATATCTTAAAATCAAGACTGACTGTAGTAGCTTCAGGGGTTTTTTAATTTTTTATTTTATTTCGTCCTTTACAGTCTCCAACATTTAATCATTATGGATATATTTTATTCCTTCTGAACATTTGACAAAAAAAATCCCTGGTGTCTCCTTTTATGATTAAATGCTTTTTATTTTATCACTGTTTGCCTTTTTCGTTAAATTTCCAGATAATAAGCAAATTTCTTCTCTTCTTACACAATGCTATGTAGATATGTTTTTTTTTTAAAAAACAAAAACAAAAAAAAAACTCAAATCATGCCGCCATATTGTCTCGTGTAAAATGTCAAATATTTTCAAAGAGAAACAAAGAAAACTTCCATGTTTTTTTAGTTTCTTTAAAACCTGCATACATTTCAAGGATTTATTGCCTGTGTTTATTGAGAAATTTGAATTTCCTCTATTTTTTAGATATTTTATTTTATTGATGCATATAATAATCCGAATATGGTAATATGTTTGTAACGTTTGCCTTAATTCCTGACCTCTGACAATCCCTTTCTTCTTGATTTCCAATGCTTTTCTATCTCAGACTCCCTATAAGTTTCCGATTAAAAAAATGCTCATATTGGATAAGTTCATTTCAGCATGTCCTGTCTGCTATATTTATAAGTCTATGAGAAAAAAAAGCATGAATAAACTCCACCGAGTATAAATTTAGAACCGCACAGTGTAGCAGTAATGGTCGTATCTGTTCATCTTATGCTGTTGAAATGATCTGGTTAGTGATTTCGCCAGTTTCCAAATAGATATTTTCTCTCCTTTCCAACTGATCTAAGTAAGGCTCAAGAACTAATTGGCCGAAATATCATGTTAAAACTAACGACACAAAAATGGAGCCGAATTGTCAGAAGCACATTTTTAAAATGCTGTATTCTTGAAATAAAAGAAAAATATTGCAACCATACAAAAAAATAGAAAAACACCTTTATGACAAAACCAAACAGACTGCGTGCACTAACGACCCATGGATGTTAATATACATTAATATATTGTATTGTATAAATTAATGAATTCATTATCTTATAGATAATGAATTCATTAATTTATACAATACATTATAATAATAATAATAATAATAATAATAATAATAATAATAATAATAATAGCGCGTGTTTGATTTTTATTGTAAATTGTGAACAAAACAGCATATTGACTATTGAGTTAGTGAACCCATCTTGGACATGTGGCAGTTGATACCGTCAGAGAACCTCTCCCCCCCCCCCACTGCCACCCTGATTTCAGTCTAGGAAGCCCTCTGCCCAGTGGTACTATCATTGATTGATAGATGAGCATTGACTCTACAAAAAGGCTCATCCGCTCCTTGATTGCCCTTGTTAAGAATCCTTCTGGGTGTCTAGCCACCCCTCCTCACCAAAAATGGCTAGCGGAGGAACCGGGTTAGTCGCCGATGGTCCGACTATGCAGCAGGTCAAACTGTATTACGCGCTGCCAGTAGCAATTGTGGAGTGGAGCAGAGGACCTGCAATAATTGAGTGATAATGCTGCGGTTTCTGTGGTGAGAAGTTTTGTTATGATACTGATCAGGGGCTCAAGATGGATTTTCTGACAGATCTAAAGGGATCCCATAGAACTAGAGTAGGAGAACTAGATTCATGATTTTTCCAAACCTAATATTGCAAAATAAGCGCAAACTGTCCCAGACAGAAATGGAACCGATTCCGCCGACTTCGTATTTTGCGTTACGCTACGTGCACCCATATGGGCCTATGTGCTGCTCTTTATGGCAAATATTTTGAAGAGTTACATTCCTTAGTTGCACCAGTTCCGACACTCATAGCTAAGAGGCTCTATGCTACGGATAGGGGATCGAATCATTCCTCTTGCCTTCGTATTTCATTCGTAAGAAGGAAGTTCCATTCGGACAACTTATTCTAAAGAATCGCTATTTTGTGGAAGGACTCCCGAGAGGATGCTTCCGCGATCATTATAATCCTAACCTGTTCAAATTGAGGGTTAATCATTATATATATATATATATATATATATATATATATATATATATATATATATATGTATATATATATTTCTAAAGAATCGCTATTTTGTGGAAGGACTCCCGAGAGGATGTTTCCCCGATCATTATAATCATAACCTGTTCAAATTGAGGGTTAATCATTATATATATATATATATATATATATATATATATATATATATATATATATATTTCTAAAGAATTGCTATTTTGTGGAAGGACTCCCGCGAAGATGCTTCCCCGATCATTATAATCATAACCTGTTCAAATTGAGGGTTAATCATTATATATATATATATATATATATATATATATATATATATATATATATATATATATATATATATATATATCCTCATAAACTGCACTTCTTACCTCATCCTAGTCCATAAAGGCAACACCATTCAAAAACGATCTACCATGGCTGGCTCTTGCGCCTTGCATTTGTGAAGAATTAGTAAAAAATCATACATTAATTATTTTACGCAATTATAATATTAAGGGTTTATTTTAAACACTGCATCTTTTCATTAGAAAAATAAAATCTGTATCCATTTTAAGCTCGTTTTATCTTCATCTTCAGAAAGACGAACCTCCGAAGAATATCAAGACAGGAACATCATACTGCGTCAATCTTCAAAAAATAGAAAGACCTACCGACTTTTTAATCGGATTCAAACACCGCACGCTGATACTGATGAGAGGGATGAAACTATTTTAGCCACGAGGCAATCTAGATGGCCATAAATTTATAAACAATCATGTCTCTCATTTACGGGCGCAAAAACGGACACGAGAAAGAACGGTAAGAAGATTCTAATAATTTTTGGTTACTTGTATTTTTACATTCAAACAGCAAAACAACATGATGAATCATTACGATATCATTCTCATCATATCTTCATTTCTTCTACCTTCTTAAAGTGTCGGTCTTCGTACTGGGTAACATTCTTGTTTCGTACTGTAACATTCGAATGAGAAATCAGAGAGCCTAGTTCGAATTCCAGTCGGGATCGTTATAATCACTTACGCGCAAATAACTTTGGGAAAGGTATAAATCCATCTATGGGCTGAATAGCAGGGTAGACTGGGTCCTATAGCCTTGGTTGGCAACAAGTCTAACGCAGGAAAAAAACGGCAGCCTACTGTAGGAAAATTTTCCATTAATTAGTCATAAATTGAAAAAGACATTATCGCCTAAGGGATCACAAAATGGCACTTAACTCACTGACTGGACATGCCTTTCACTTAATCTATATACTTACCTGGTGTAGAAGCTCGTTTCTGCCAGGGGAGTTAAAAATAATATTAACAAAACCCCAGGTCATCCCCAACCCTAAATAGTATCTCTTCTTCCGGAGGTAGCTGGGGTTATTACCCGACGTCTGAGGTGTCCCAAAAATGGGGAATGCCGAAAAACTCACGCTAAATCTTGACTGTATGTCACATCTGATAGCGATGTGGGCGCACTGAAATATCTTTTCATTCAACCCACGTGGTTAGATTGTTCTGATTAAGGGTAATTTTATATCAGCTACTACCAAGCTTACTCAAATTCGTGTCGTTAGTCCATTTATTTTTACTGTGACTAATGATTTTTCATGACGATCAAACTCAGGACGGGAAAAAGATATGTTTTAACAAACAGTTTAATTCAATAAGCAATGTGTCGGAATTCTAGTCTGAAACGTCATATCTTTATTCAGAGCTGTATGAGCGACTGACTCAGATGGTAGAATTTTTATGTTTATTTTTTCTAATTTCTTTCATACTTTCAGAGGATCTCATTGTAGTCATCTTTATGCTAAGTCTACTGAGATTGTCAGCGTACGGAATTTTTCAATCGCCTTATCATCCAGCGTCGTTCATAAGTATATCTGTTCTATTGCAAAGGAGATAGAGACCACCTAACTGTCATTCATATATGATCAGCCATGACAGATTTCTGTGTTTCTCACCTGACAACAGCTTTTAATACTCCTCAAAACATACATTTCACGGACGGCTAACCTCAACGTTCTGTTTATTGTCGAACTGTATAGGATTAAAAACAAACAGTTCTTGTTAATATTTTTGTTACAAGGAATCAGGGTTTGTAATTATATCTATCTATCTATCTATCTATCTATCTATATATATATATATATATATATATATATATATATATATACATATATATATATATATATATATTTTAACGAAGCTGATATATATATATATATATATATATATATATATATATATCAGGTTCGTTAAAATCGACTGCCAAGTTCCTGCGGTTATACAGAACATTCAGACAATTGCTATATAATTTATGTCCAGAAAAGAAAAAAATATATGGGCATAGGAAAAATGAAATAAAAACCTTATCCGCAGTACATTGGCAGTCATTTTTAATGAAACGTGCATAAAAGAAGGATTGCTGCGCAGTTACACAATATATATATATATATATATATATATATATATATATATATATATATTGTATTAAATAGTGTATGTATTGTATTACAGCTCCCTCTCCTTCTCTGTCTCTCTACTTATATATAAACATATATATATATATATATATATATATATATATATATATATATATATATATATATATATTATCATAAAAAAAAGAACAGTAAGATATTGTTGTGGATTCCGGGATGAATCCGATATCAATGAATAACAAACGCCAGGAATGGATAAGGAAAATAAATGTATTAACGTAATAATACAAACTGGTAATACGGGTTAGTAGATCCAGGAATGCAGGTTAGTAGCAATAATATATATACAGTCTTGGTATTGAAATATCGCGGTATGACTCCTTACTGAATCTACGTGCTCGCTAACTGTGACTCTTGTGCTACCTTCTTCTATTACAGTCAGTATTTTCTGTCCCCTACCCACAAGGGATAGATGTGGCACAAGGCCGGGTATAAAGTGGGGTAAACCTGAGCCAAAGTTCGACCAAAAAATGCCCGTAGATCCCTTATAAACGGGATCGGGTTGGTCAACCTCCCCGAACGAGACTCTGCGCTTCGGCGGAGCCTCGTCCGGATTCCTCTCTGCACAGAGACAGAGAGTTCGACCGTCGAACAGAGAAGACGTTGCCGTCTGCTCTGTTGCAGACTGTCCGAGTATTCACTGGTAGTAGTATATATATACCTCGGGTGAGTCCATTTGTGTAAAAAGGGGAGACCCTCAATAGATATATATTCCGGTGTTCTTATTGATATTTTTCTTTTTACAAAACAGTGTAAATGTAAATTTACAGAGCATAAATATTATAAATTAACTGATTTAAAATATGGTTTCTTCGCTAGACAGGAAATACCATGTTTCAAAAACCGAAGCTAAAACTTCAAATTTAACTATATAAATAAATTAAAAGCATTAAAACTGATAAAACACCTACAGTAAAATGGAAGTTAATAAGAAAAGCTAGAATACGTAGGTCATTAAATGACGCATGTCCTTTGTGCATACATGTGAAACTATATATTACTAAGTTTATAAAAAATACAAATTTACTGAATCAAAGAAATGAAATAGTTATTATTTGCCGACATTGTGAAAAATATTCCTCAAGTAATATTTAAAAGTAAAATAAAAATTAAAAAATGCGATGTGATAATATACATACTTATATTTGAAATGTAATAATAATTTTAAATAATTTATGTAATTCTATTACATTTACTTGTTTTAAAAAGAAATATAGTCTATTAGTAATTGAGAGTAAAAATAATATTTTAAAATTGTAGTTCAATATAACCTATTCTAATTCCCCTTTAGAAAAAATCTTTATGCATCCAAGTACGAATTTAACGGAGAAAAATGCCGAAAAACTTTTTGTCGTTGATAAAAAAAACAGACGACATGAGTTAGACGGATGTCATATTCGGTGAAAAATGAACGCCTAGCCTAGCTAGACTTAACCTCTGTTTCGAAAGTAATTCATAATTGATACAATAATAGTTAATAAAATTGAACACACTACCGCCCCTGTCTAAATGATTGGATTTCTCTGTATCCTTGGGAAAAAAAATGAATGTATGTGCTTTTAAAACTAAGTAAATTTAAAAATAATTTATTCCAAAATTCGCTTGAGGATGAAACAAAACTAATGCTTTTGAATTAATTATATAATTGAATTTGAAGTTTTTAGTTTCTGTTTTTGAAACATGGTAATTCCTGTGTAGCGAAGAAACAATATTTTAAATCAGTTAATTTATAATATTATATATATATATACATAAATATATATATATATATATATATATATATGTATATATATATATATATATATATATACATATATATATGTATATATATATATATATATATATATATATATATATATAAAATTAATAGTAATGCGACCTATTGATCTACGTAAAATGATATCATTCAGTGTATGTAAATGTGAACAGAATTTCTGTCAACAAACGTACGTTATAATTATCTAGATCAATAATGATTGCAGAAGATGTAATTGAAGTTCCCATTATTTATTGGTGGTCGATTTTTCATTCGTCTCGTTTCTTGTCTGGGTCCTGACCTGTGAGAAATCAGGAAACTCAGAGTTTACCCAAGATAGGTTTTGTGGACTTAAGTTATTTCCGAACCGGACCAACCCAATTCAGCAATCTATCTATCTATCTATCTATCTATCTATCTATCTATCTCAGTCTGATCACATCTATCTATCTATCTATCTATCGAGATAGATAGACAAACAGATAGATAGATAGATAGATAGATAGATAGATAGATAGATAGATAGATGTGTTCAGACTGAGATATATAGATAGATAGATAGATAGATAGATGTGAGCAGACTGTTATAGATAGATGTGAGCAGATTGACATAGATAGAAAGATAGATAGATAGATAGATAGATAGATAGATAGATAGATAGATGTGTTCAGACTGAGATAGATAGATAGATAGATAGATAGATAGATAGATAGATGTGAGCAGACTGTTATAGATAGGTGTGAGCAGATTGACATAGATAGATAGATAGATAGATAGATAGATAGATAGATAGATAGATAGATAGATAGACAAACAGGTAACGCATTGATTGCACTACAGATAATCACAATTGTTTTTATAGTGGAGTCTGAAAATTGTTTGAAAATATCTTCATAGAATATTAACATTTTCATGCCTTAATTTATTCTTATAATTTGACAGATATGCATTTTCGCTGAAAGCGTATACACACTTTTTATCCTATGCTATCAACGCGCACCAGTTACCACTTATCCACAATCGACATGAGTTTAGTTCGTTCGTAAATACGCTCGTCTGTTTGCACAATGTGTGCTATTAGCGCGCATGCGTTTAACTCAAAATTGTTGCTTTCTAGCGCACTGTAGCTGTTACATTTCTGCCATTTTGTGTCTGGTTAGCGCTGATATTCCATCGCTACTAACTTCCGGTGAACTTAGAAAATGGCCGCAAACTCATTCCCTGCAGTGGGGATATTTCCTCAAATCCGGAAGTGAACATGATTCTTTAAGTGGGCACTGAATTCATCCCCCTTAACGGCGTAGTTTGTTTTTTACTTCCCTATTACTGAATCGCTTTTTGAAATCAATGTACGTTTTATGACTTTTCAAAGAATCGATCAAAAAGTATTTAAAGTAATGTCTTTATTTAAGAGCTGCAACATGCTCAGAAAAAGTCTACATTGTGAGTGTGTCTGCGTCGATAGATACCGAAAAGATATGACAAAGCTTACATCGATAGATAAATATACATATAGACAATGACTATATATAGATTAGTTAATTTGGAGCCTCTATACATCTGTATGCATTTATACATACATACATACATACATATATATATATATATATATATATATATATATATATATATATATATATATACCGGTTGTGACAGCAAAATTGTTCAAATCGTGTAAGAGAAAAATTGTCTAATTGTTAGATTAAGCTCTGAAACGTTGTATCTTAGAAATGATTAAAGATATATTACTGGAATTTTCTGAGGTTTTTATAACGCTGTTGGACTCTACTTTGAGCAATAAAATCTATATTTAGCGGAAGAATCGTGATGAAATCGATCATAAACGAAAATGGCATGTTCATCATTAATTAATCATAGCTAAGGATCGGAATTTCATGAAGTATTGAAATAAATGATATATACAGATAGATAGATAGATAGATAGATAGATATAAAATTTCTGAACCATTTTCAAACTTATTCAAGACGAACGCCGTCCTTTCTAACCTTCTAACTTTCAGTCCTGGAGTTACAAAGTACCTCACATGTATCACGAACGATTTTACTTTCAAGTCTTTGTTCACTGCTCTATGAACTGTCATAGCAGAAACTGCTCTTTCGCGTGCTAAACGTCTTATGAATCGAGTTGGATCTTTTCTTGAATCGACTTTGAAGAGTACGAATGTTGGTGTCATTACTGAAGGCCTGAATGATTCTTTTCCTCTCACCATTGCTCAATGGTGAAGACAGTGGGTTTGATACAAAAACAATTTTAACCTGCTCTTTTTATCTGAATAACCCAAAGGTTTTTTTTATGGATACTTAAAAACGCAGTGTCAAAGTTCTCCACTGCCTTAACCAAGTATTGAACCCACACTTATTGGTTCCTATCACTGGATATAACTAACGCCTGTATCCACAGTGCCACACTCCTTGATTACGTCTGTGTAAGAATTTCTGGGTGTCATAAACTTAATGTCTTCAAAAATCATTTTTTACCAGTGCTCATATTGAAATTTTTGCTGTTATCATTGCATGTATTTTACCAGAGCTCATATTGCAATTTTTGTTGTTATTGCTTTTCTCTTGCCCTCCTTATTACTGGTTCCCATATTGTATTCATTTCTATGCTAGGTCGGCTCAGGAGATTTTTGTGGCCTAGCATATAGCACGTGGAACTGAAACAGTCTACTCCAGTAAGCGAAATAAAGGGTTCAGTTTGACATTCCAACCACCTGAAGAAGGCCGGAGCGTACAACGGCTGAAGCGTTGTGATAAACATGTCGACAAAGATGAGGACAATAGTCCGAATAATGTAAATAATGTTCGTACACTTGTTTTATATTATTTCTAAGACAGCTCTTTATCTATAATACCTGTACACTCATTATTTCTCCTTGCCCAGAAACATTCCCAAAGCAGAATGTGCCCACCACCATGCTTAATTTTAGGGGTTGTATTTTTTGTTTTGTGAGCTTCATTCACTATCCTCCATACATAACAGGAGTTCATGTGATCAAATAATTCTAGTTCGGTTTCATCTGACCATAAAACAAAGTTCCAATATTTACATCCATATTCTAGATGGCTTCTAGCATAAGTCTATATGCATTTATGTGTTTAGCCTTAAGTAAGGAAGTTTTCCTTTGGCGAAAGGCTCGAAGTTCTGCTCAAAGTCCTGCTCGATGAAAGCGAGTGACTGTCTTCGTCAATACAGTCAACCCTGATATATTTACAACATTGACAATGTTCTTTGTCGTTAAGTGAGGCTTCTTCGAGTCCTTTGTCGTTAAGTGAGGGTTCTTCAAGTCCTTTGTCGTTAAGTGAGGCTTCTTCTTGTCAACTCTAATAATTTTCCTTTCCTTTCCTTTCCATTCTCTCAGAAATTAACCGTTTTGAGGGTGCATTTTGCGTGGGTGTTTAGAAGTCCCATTTATTTCCTCTCTTGTTTTATTTTATCCTCCCGAGACAACAAGAATACTGACTATTTGCTGCCTCCAATTTGTTGGTTCGTTGGTTGCCTGATTCGATTTTACGGTTATAATACTTTTGCGGGTTACCGAAAGCCAGAAAATAATTTTAAATTGTAAGAATTTTATTTAAAGAGAGATAATAATGTTTTAGTAATACAAGTTGTATTAATTAACCTAGAGCTGGAGGTAGAAAAGGTGAATTCGTACCTTTGCCCAGAGTATTTGCGCGTAAGTGAATATAACGAATCCAATTTGAAATAGAACTCGGCTCTCCGATTAACAATTCCGAGCCAGTATTATTTACACCACCTGCACATCCATGCTTATAGTACCTGATATTCATAGGTGGTCACACAGTTAGGTATTGACCGGGTCCAATATGATTTGACCGTAAGCCTCTTAATTTGTAGATAGAAAGAAAGAAAGAAAGAAAGAAAACAAAAAAGGGAGAAAGAAAGAAAGCGGACAAGAAAGAAAGAAAGAAAGAAAGCGGTAAAGAAAGAAATAAATAAAGAAAGAAAGCGGTCAAGAAAGAAAGAAAGAAAAAAGAAAGAAAACAAAAAAGGAAGAAAGAAAGAAAGCGGTAAAGGAAGAAAGAAAGAAAACAAAAAAAAGAAAAAATAAATAGAGAGAGCACACAAGCAATCAAGAAAGAAAGAACACAAGAAAGAAAGAAGGAAAGCAAAAAAGAAAGAAAGAATGAAAGAAAGCAAGAAAGAAAGAATGAAAGCAGGCAGGCAAAAAAGTAACAAAGAAAAAAGAAGAAATAAAAGGAAACAAAAAAGAAAGTAAGAACGAAAGAAAGAAAGAATCAAAGAAAAAAGAAAGAAAGAATGTATAAAAGAATGAAACAGAGAAAGAAAGAAATAGAGAAAGAAAGTATGAAAGAAAACAAGAAAGAAAGAAATGAAGACAGAAAGTAAAACTGCTTTTTGCAATTACATAAAACGTCCGCTTGGTTATTGGACATATACGAAGTCCTCAAAATCCCGAGCCCATGGGTCAGAGTAGATGAGAAAGCAAATCGTATCTGGTTCCATTCCTATCGTCTTTCCATGCATCTGTGTCACCGAAATACAAGGTGTCCCCCCCCCAAAGTTAACATCATTTAAAATATGAATATCTAAGTAGCTACATGTCCCTTGTAAACAAAATGAAAAAGGCTTCATGTTGTACCATAACACATATGCAGTTAACTGAAAATTACGTCAATTACTGTCAAGTGTGGAGATATTGTTTGTATTGTGTTTGCGGATACAACCATTTTCATTTGATTTCTTGATATTGTTCTGTACGTTTGTTTGGGACAGAAGTAATTCTGTTAAGAAAGGTGAAATAGGTAAAAAGCCTGGGCGTAGATTAATATTTGGATAATATTCAATGGCGGCACTCTCGAGGATTTTCCTTCTGAGTGAGTTATTTTCTTTTTTATGAGTATAGAATTTTTAATATCAAAATTGTGGTTGAATTTATTTCTATGTATGACTAGTGCATTAGCTAAGTTGTTTTTTGTGAGGCCTCTTTTGTGCTCATAAATGCGTTTTTTTTTTTAATTTCTACTATTTTCTCCAACATATTGGGAGGAACAGTTTTATCAATTTATTTTATAAAACGTCCACATTGGACGAAACGCGTCGGCAACTATTGCAGTTTTCCTATTGTCTTTTACATTTATAAATATTGTCTTTTCCTACAGGTTAACTCTCAGAAATTTTTTCATATATATATATATATATATATATATATATATATATATATATATATAGATAGATAGATATAGATATATGTATGTAGATATATATATATATATATATATATATATATATATATATATATATATATATGAGTACAGAGAGAGCTAAAGATCGTGCACAGAATGATATAGATAGATATGAACGGAGATAGATAGATAGATAGATAGATAGGTAGATAGGTAGATAGATAGATAGATAGATAGATTGATCAATCGAGTGATCGTATCTTATTAGATCAGATAAAAACAATTCCTAGCCAAACACGTAATTAAGCACTTAGCGAAATTATCTGAAGCAAATTTAGCCACGTACTACAAATGAACCTCGATAAAATTTCGTGATATTTTTCACAAATCTTGCTACGTGTTAACCTGAAGATTGAGGTATTAAGAAAACGTTTTAGCAAATCCGCCCACTTCTTGTACCAATCAGCTGTCATCGATTTCGTGTTTATTCCTTTATTATTTCACTATTTTCTTCGTTCTGCGCGGATTTTTGTTTTTGTGTCCACAAGCTGAAAGTTCATTTTAGTTTCTACCAATATTTTTCTTTTTTTTTTCTATATCTGAATTTAATTCAAATTTGCTTCTTAAAAACGTTTAATTTTTTAAAACTTTTCTTAGGGACGCAAAACGGTTTTCAAAGGGCTCACAGGCGCAAGATGCTGGGCTTTTTCTTACAATTTTACAAGTCATACTTAGGTTCTGGGCATATGTGAATTCTTCCAAAATAATCCCGAAACGGGCCGGGCCACATTGTGTAATTCATGTTAAGAGGGATCAACGCGCAAAGAACAAATTCTGGGATTGACAGTTGCATTCTCTTTCACACTAAGGCCGTTGGAAAACGAATGAATCCATTTTTGTCCCATCCGCCATCTATGTGTAGTCATAGCGTTTTAACCTTAAATGACAACCTGTCTAGGAGAAGGAAAACTCAAATTCAAACCGTGGAGAAGCTAACAGAAAACATCCTTAATATAATCCTCGAAAATGCATAGTATTTCATAAATAATAAAGAAAAGGAAACTAGAAACATATATATATATGTCTGATTGAATAAATTACAGACATTATACCTGTTAACAAAATCCGTTCCTACTCATGAATAACCTTCCGTGTATTGATGTTAAAGGATGAGAGAAATGTGCTATAGCTGTTTAAATTTCTTTTATTTTCATTTCTCAAGTACTTTCGATCTTCTTCCAAGTTCATCTTCAGGGGTGCAAGTAGTAAAAAACTATAAGTTTTTCATTAGTACAAGTATTATACAAAGATTATTCGGAAGTTTATTCGTGAGTATAAACGGATTCTGTTAAAAATTAGCAGACATAATATCTGTAATTTATTCAAACAGACATGCCTGAAAGAGAATATATATATATATATATATATATATATATATATATATATATATATATATATATATATATTAAATAAAAACAGACTACTTTAAGGTTCCATGTAATAAATTATTTCACCAGAGCCCTTTTAAAGGACAGCGGATCATCAGATGTTTCAACCTTTGGAAGTAAAGTGTAAAATCTGATAATCCGCTGTCCTTTAAAAGGGCTGTGGTGAAATAATTTATTACATGGAACCTTAAAGTGGTCTGTTTTTATTTAAATTATTAGCTCTGATTTACATTGA
Organism: Acanthosepion esculentum; assembly: GCA_964036315.1. Taxonomy (NCBI): domain Eukaryota; kingdom Metazoa; phylum Mollusca; class Cephalopoda; order Sepiida; family Sepiidae; genus Acanthosepion; species Acanthosepion esculentum. The sequence continues at coordinate 109,579,773 of OZ038492.1, forward strand.
GCTCTCTGGATTTCATCCTCCTTGGCTCTACTCATACAGATTACCAAGTTTTTCGTAAACTATATATATATATATATATATATATATATATATATATATATATATATGGTAGACTCTCCTATCGTGAACGATAAATGAGTCATCATTGGATGGTGCCTTTCTTTGTACATTTATGCATGCTAGCAGGGGCTATTGTAGAGAAAATTAGGTAAAGGAAAGACATATTTCATTTGTGCTTTCTTAAGTGATACTAACCCAGCCTTGCTGCGGGCGGCAAAGCCACACTGACAGATGAAATTTGTTAATCCAGGATTTTGATGGCGTATTTTTCTAGCAAGATTTCTCGAATAAATCTCGGTAAATATAAATAAATAAAAACAGACAAACTACTCAGATATGCGGACCCATTTAAAAATAAGGTTTAAACAAATAACTTTAAAAAATTATATATATATATATATATATATATATATATATATATATATATATATATATATATACATATGTGCATATATATGTGTGTGTGTGTGTCTGTGTCTCTGTGTGTGACGTGTGGGGGGGGGGTGCGCGCGCGTAAAAACTCAAAATAAAACTACCCTTCCGTGGCCAAAACTTTGTGAACATGACAATGAAGACGAAGAAAAAAGTCCGAACAATGTAAATAATGTAAATAATTACAATATCTCATCTCAGAAATATAGACAGATTCTGAAGAAGGCCGGAGTGTACAACGGACGAAACGTCGTGAATATGACAATAAAGATGAAGAAAACAGTCCGAACTATGTAAATAATGTAAATACTTACAATACCTTATCTCAGAAATATAGACATATATTATCAGTTGTATTAGTAGTGTGTAATATTTCCAATCATTAATGCTGTTGTTGTTTTGATTTTTTTTCTTCACCAAAGATTTCTTCGATAAATATTTTTCATGTCTACTTCTCTTGTTCTTGTATTTTTCAGTTTTTGGCTTCTGAAAGATCAACGGTCATCTATGACATTGATATCTGTTCCAGTGGATGCTCACCAAGACAAAAAAATGTCGGAAAGACATTTAAAAACAAAGCCCTACCCATCGTAAAAATGAGAGTCTTCTATCGTTGAGTTTTTCATCTTTACCGACTAATTTCGCAACATCCTTCAAGAAACAAAGTCGAATTACTTTGCCAAGTGCCCATTACAAATGAATCTACCTTCGAATAAATACTGATTATATATATTACTGTCATAGACACAATCGTAGAAGAAGTTTTTAATTTGTTAGGTCACAACTCCCACAATTCCTTGTCGTAAAATGATGCAAAAAACTAAGTAAAGAAAACACGGCTCTCCACTCGGGAAAATATTACGGCTTTCCTTTTCTCATTTTCTGATGATTCGTAGTACTCAAGTCAATGAGTGCAATCATACTTCAACTGTACAAACTAAAATGTAGCTACAACAAACAAAAGTATGAAAGCAGGTCATTATTTAAAGAAGAGGGTAGAAATGAAAAGCTTAAAAATTGACACAGTTTTCCATTTTGCTGAAGCAGACGTTAAGCTTAATAGCACGGCTTTCTCTTCTTTCTTTCTTGCTTTCTCATTAATATTTAAGCTTTCACTTTCTCACTGAAGACAACAGCGACTTTAATATATCGATTTCGGTTATATCTTTAACCACTATCAAGTCATCTGCGTGGCAAAAAGGCTAAAAATAATGGAAGCATCTATATAAATAAAACGCAGTGTACGTGTGACCGTCCGTCCGTCCGACTGTTTTTCGGAATCATAAAAAACCTGAAGTAACAGGTAGTGACTACTGTTGTTCACGCGATTAAAAAATATATAAATAACTCATTTAAAGTTAAAGGTAAATATCGAACGAATTAAATTGATATCGTCTAATTAAACTTTAATTAAAACTTAAACGGGGCACCGTACGTTGCTCATATGTTTTTTTTGTTTGTGTTTTTTTGTTTTTTGTAGCACGCGTACTCTGAAGTATTCGAAATATTACATAGTTCGGCTCCCCTAATATTTTTTTAAAAGCGACTTGATGTGAAGGGATAATGAAAAATGTTGATTTTAAAATAAAATTACATTTTCGCGCGCATAAAAATATATATTGAAAAACCCTTGGAGATCGGTTCCGCATAGGAAAAAAATTATGCCGAATTAAGTTGTCGAATAAGGACAAAATAATTTTATGATTTCTAAATACTTATTACTTTTACGCCCATAGGACACTGGATGTAGAAGGCAAAAGTCCAAAAAGCCTTCTGCAGAAGCTAGTCTAAAGTCCGCACGAAGGGCAGCTTATAAGCTAGTTATTAAAAAAAAAAAAAAAGTTTAACAATCAGTGACATCAACTATGAACACGGCCACATTGTTCTGACCGTGTTTGTAAAATAAAACATTTCTATAAATCTAGATACATACATAAGAAACCCATACATACATTTAAAAGTAAAAATAAAATGATCCTTGACAACTAGAAATATAGCCGGAAGCCTTCAGACATGCAGAACATTCAGACAATTTATACATAGTTTATGTCCATGAACGAAGAAAATTATAAGGGCACAAGAAAAATTAAATAAAAAAGTACATGGAATAAAATTTCAATAGCCCAAAAAACTATGCTTAAACGAGTACTCAATACCGAACAGAGATAATATTTATTCAAATTTATAACATATACATGTTATAAAATCACTACAAAAGTTGCAATTTTGTTTCGACACTTCTGGTGTCTTATCAATTTGGATCATCACCAGAAGTGTCGAAACAAAATTGCAACTTTTGTAGTGATTTTATAACATGCATACGGTATAAATTTGAATATATATATATATATATATATATATATATATATATATATATATATATATATATATATATATATATTATGAAATGGAAAAAGTCCGACAATTATTTTAAGACATTTTTATGTTTATACATTCTTTTTATAGATACAAATATTTAAGTAAATGCTCTGTTTATAAGAAACAGTATTAAATAACATTTACCGGCCTGAATGTTCGAGAAATGTTCATAGAAAATATGCGTCCTCCGACAGGAATCGAACTTGTATCCTATAGGGAACCGTCATATTTAATATTTGTATCTATAAAAAGTACCTATAAACATAAAGAAAATGTCTTAAAATAATTGTCGGACTTTGTCCATTTCATTATGTGTGACGTCATTTGTTTACATTTGGATAAGCATCGAGCAGATATGAATGTACGAGAGAAAATCATGGAGAATTGTAGTTTAAAAACAGTAAAAGCGACCTTGCTAACCGAAACGCTCCTCTGTTGCTCAATCGGTAAAGCACGTAAGGCTATATGACGGTTCTATATATATATATATATATATATATATATATATATATATATATATATATATATATATATATATATATATATATATATATATGTATATGTATGTGTATGTGTGTGTGTGTGTGTGTAAATATATAGAAAAATAGGAAAGAAGACGTTAGGTAATTAATCCGAAGTTCTTTAGTATTTTAGTTTTTATTTTTAAAAACAGTGCTCAATACAAAAGTAGAGTCTAAATTATAATTATTTTTTTAAAAAATATGATTCCTTCGCTACATAAGAGTTCTCAATGTTTCAAAAACAAGAGCCAAAAACTTCAATATAATTATTAAAATTGAATTGAATTAAAGTATCGATCTGTTTCATACTCAAGCGAAATTTTTGAAATCATATATACTTTGGAATCAGACGTATAATATGTATGTTTGCATGTTTAGTTTATATACGTATATGTATACATACATACATATATTTATGTATGTATATATATATATATACATACATATATTTATGTATATATATATATAATATATATATATATATATATATGTGTGTGTGTATTTGTATGTATGTGTATGTATGTATATATATTTATATTTGGTTTGTTTACTTTTTACGTTACTGTGTGGGTTGATATATTTATGCTTGCTTCTGTATGTGTATATATGCATATGCGTATTCGTATATGTATATGTCTATATGAGTATATATATATATATATATGTGTATGTGTGTATGCATGTATATCTATATATGTGTGTATATGTTTGTCTATAGGTAGGCTTTTCTGTCCTTCTGTCTGTAGTGAAGAATGTGTGTACCCTGTACACATATATCTGTAGGTAGTTCTTAATTCTTTCACCTAATGTACAGTAGGGCGTATATAGGCATATATGAAAATATATATATATTTATATATATTTGTGTGTTTGGAATTTTCTTTTATTATGTATTAGATGGTGTTATTTTTATACGTATATATCTGTTTTAATGTCCTTTCTTTACCTATTGTTTGTTTCTCTATTCTATTTGACCATTTTTATCAATGTATATTTGCCCGTATTAGTTATATTTTAATAAGTGGTTAGTATTCGTTTAATAACACTTTCAGTCTTGAATATTTCTTGGTTGTTGTATCGGACCGTCTAGGTCAATGGATGTGGATGTGTGTACATGTATTTATCGATGTCTATGTGTATAGAAACTTGCATGAATATTTAATTGTGTATGTATGTGTGTATTTTGTTTTTATTTATTTATTTTTTTTTAATTTTTTTTTTTGTAAAGGGTCGTGGCGATGTTTCCTGTCTCGTCACTTTTTTGTGTGTATATATCTAAATATGTCTCGGTGCTTATGTATTATAATCTGAGTGTGTATGTATTGTCTTTCGCAAGATGTCATCATCCCATCCCTACAGTTGGAATTCAAGTGTAACCATTTTGTCATGAAGTTAAGAGCAGTCGATCTTAACGTCTATTCTAACGTAATTTCAATAAAAACAAAAATAAATAGAATAACATATATATTTTTTCCTCAGTAATTTGATAATTTTAAACAAAATAGAGATTAAATTTAGATTTTAAAATTGGTAATTTTTTATTTTAATTTAAAATTTTATATAATTTAATACTTATTGGTTAGAATAAATTCTATTTTAGTATAACCCCAACTTTAAAGCATTTAATAGCTATTTTAACCTTACTTCGTTGTCAAGATTTTTGAATTCTCGTATACTTGTATTTTGATTGGTCATTCCAGCTTATGTAACAGCATTTCCCCTTGCGAGGGGTGGTTAATTAATTTGAATCTTTTAAAACCCTTTATTCTACATTCAACATCATCACTTGATAAGACACCAGAGGTGTTGAAACAAAATGGCTATTTTTGTAGTGATTTTATAACATATTTATATTATAATTTTCGAATAAATAATTATATTTGCTCTACTCTGTATTGAGCACTCTTTTAAGAATAGTAATTGTTGGTTATTGGAATTTATTCCATATACACCAATCCTATATATATATATATATATATATATATATATATATATATATATATATATATATATATATATAGATATGTGTGTGTGTGTCTGTGTGTTTGTGTGTGTGTGTGTGTGTGTGTGTGTGTGTGTGTGTGTGTAAAAGATATATGACAACGTGGAGGAAGCTATTGTGTGGAGCGTTTTATCGGACTAAGTTTGCTTGCATTGATCCGACTAGAAATGAACGACGGTCGTTGGGAATCTAAAATTACAATATTTTTATATGTGTCTTCGGTATATAAAATGCTACTCTAATTAAAAGAGGCAACACTTCAACGAGAAGAAAATGTATAGGAAGTGCTTTAATCGCCAGATCATCCATAGTAAATTTACGGCCAGGTTCTCTCAACGGTTCACTATTCTTGGCAGAACTTCTATTATCACAGAGTGGAATATTTAATTAAAGAAAACGTGATGGAAACAAGAAGAAAAAGAATCTGAATTAAATCAATTAGATTATAGACCAAAAACATTTATAAAAAAAAAACAAATATTTTTAAATTTAAAACTCCCAATGTCCCTCGTTCCTGCACTTGTGTAGTTGCGTCAACGTAAACAAACTTAGTTCGATGAAGTCCTGCACAAACCCTCGGTCACGATGACTTGTGTCTTCGTGCTAGCACAATCATCGGCATCTTGTGAACTGTTCTGTCTACCCAATTTCACACATTATGCTTGATTCTAACTATGGTTATTTTAACAGACACTTTCCAAATGAGCTACGCACTGGGAACACACGGACGGGGCAATGAAATAATGACGTCAACCCCCCACCCAACCCCGACAAATTGACCATACATATATACAAACATTCATAAATGTCCCCATACATCAAGGTTTCCCAGCGCGGGGCACATGCCCCACCATTGGGGCATGGTAATATTTTGGTGGGGCTTGCGTAAGATGCGCACCTTTCGGCTTACTATACCAACAGAATAAGGGGGGCAATTCGAGAATGAGTTATTAACACTGAATTGTTTTACTAGTGAGCTCAAATTTCATTTTGCATTATTATTTCATGATTAAAATGATCAAAGTATATTACAGGATAAGCTTTCATTCAAATATTTTATATTTCTGCCTTTCAGTTCTCTATTATATGTTTTGAAACTATATATATTTAACTGTCTTTTTGTTTAATTTTTCTTTTTCATAAACGACATAGTCTTTGGAGGCTTGATAGAGATCAAGTTAAAGGCCCTTTAAGATTCCTTCATGTTAGTTGCAGTAAAATTTTGAATATGTAAGAATTAATTATTACAGCGGGGCACCAGATTTTTAGAAATACCCAAGTGGGATATGGCCCAAAATTGGTTGGAAACCACAGTCCTACAGTAATAGATAGATAGATAGATAGATAGATAGATAGATAGATAGATAGATATGAAAGGACTGAGATTGATAGATAGATAGATAGATAGATAGATATGAAAGGACTGAGATTGATAGATAGATAGATAGATAGATAGATAGATAGATAGATAGATAGATAGATAGATATGAAAGGACTGAGATAGATAGATAGATAGATAGATAGATAGATAGATAGATAGATAGATAGATAGATAGATATTTGCCTGGACAACTGAAACTGCATTCGTTTATACATTTCGGATACATATAATATAAAATATTTTAAGTTTATTTACCTGAACAAAAATATATCAAATATATCAAATCGTACTAGTATATATCTATATATCTATATATCTACCTATACACACACACACAAACACATATATATATCTATGTGCGTGTGTCACTGTTTTTGGGAATGTCTGAAGTTGTTTTCACCTTTATTATTGTGTATGGGGTTGGGCACCAATCTGTGTTGGGAGGGGTGCTGTTTTTGAGATCATGGGCTTTTTAAGCCTGTTTTCCTTGGGGATGAAATCGAAAAAAAAAATCCGTCTATTTGTTGGCGATAACATGTTTACTTGTGTCCAAGTGTTTAAAACACAAATAATCAGTCTGTTATCTGCTTCTACCTTCATTTGTTGGAGCAGGTTTTCAAAAGCCCATTTGGGATGGAATCGGTCTCACAGGAGATAGCCTGGCCACGAGGATTTTACAAGCCTTTCATCGTAAAACGGGTAAATATGCATTCTCTCTTCATATATTTACTTATTTGGATAGAAAAGCGTGTGCGCGCCGTACAAACAATTTATATATATATATATATATATATATATATATATATATATATATATATATATATATATATATATATATATATATACATATATATATATTTATATATATATATATATATATATATATTTATATATATATATATATATTTATATATATATATATATATATATATATATATATATATATATATATATGTATATATATGTATGTATAGAGAGAGAGGGGGAGAGGGAGAGAGCAGGAATGAGATAAAGAATAACAGACAAGTAGATACTGAATTCAAATTATATTTGCTTGCTCTAATCTTTGAAAATAATGACATTAAATATTCGGAATTTAATATTAAAATTATTAACTTTACTCACAAATCTGCCTTTTTTAATATATACATGCATACATACATACATATACATTTATATATATATGTATATATATATATATACATACATATATATGTATATATATATATATACATACATATATATATATATACATATATATATACATTTACATCCATATGTATGTATACACACACCCACATATATACATCCATATGTATGTATACACACACATATATGTTAGCATCCCTATGTATGTACACACAGACACACACACACACACACACACATATATGTATGTGTGTGTGTGTGTGTGTGTCGTGAGATAGATAGATAGATAGATATGAACAGACTGAGATAGATAGATAGATAGATAGATAGATAGATAGATAGATAGATAGATAGATAGATAGATAGATAGATAGATATGAACAGACTGAGATAGATAGATAGATAGATAGATAGATAGATAGATAGAGAGATAGATAGATAGATATGAACAGACTGAGATAGATAGATAGATATGAACAGACTGAGATAGATAGATAGATAGATAGATAGATAGATAGATAGATAGATAGATAGATAGATATGAACAGACTGAGATAGATAGATAGATAGATAGATAGATAGATAGATAGATAGATAGATAGATATGAACAGACTGAGATAGATAGATAGATATGAACAGACTGAGATAGATAGATAGATAGATAGATAGATAGATATGAACAGACTGAGATAGATAGATAGATAGATAGATAGATAGATAGATAGATAGATAGAGAGATAGATAGATAGATATGAACAGACTGAGATAGATAGATAGATATGAACAGACTGAGATAGATAGATAGATAGATAGATAGATAGATAGATATGAACAGACTGAGATAGATAGATAGATAGATAGATAGATAGATAGATAGATAGATAGATAGATATGAACAGACTGAGATAGATAGATAGATATGAACAGACTGAGATAGATAGATAGATAGATAGATAGATAGATAGATATGAACAGACTGAGATAGATAGATAGATAGATAGATAGATAGATAGATAGATAGATAGATATGAACAGACTGAGATAGATAGATAGATAGATAGATAGATAGATAGATAGATAGATAGATAGATAGATAGAATGACTGACTTACATTGTCAGTACCGATTAAAATTCCACAGTCTCTTTATCAACATTACCTTTAGTGCATGTATACATACATACATACATATATATATATATATATATATATATATATATATATATATATATATATATATATATATACATGTGTGTGCTAGTGAGTGTTTATGTACGTGTGTATGGATGTATGTATGCATGTAATTAAGTACATACATATATATAGCATGTCTGCTTTTAAATTAATATATATATATATATATATATATATATATATATATATATATATATATATATATATATATATATATATATATATATATATATATACTACATTGCAAAGGTTTACAGGAACCCACACAATTTGCGTGTGATGAACATGACGGAGAGAAGTGAAGCTTTTCCATCACAAAAATGAAAAAAACCTCGTAGAGTCATTGAAAAAACAATGGAATCAATTATCAAACTTACACTTTCAGAAACTTTTTGCAACGAATGCCAAAAATTTGTGCTGCAGTAATCAAGGCTAAAGGAGGATATTTTGACGGGAGCAAAATTTAATCATAAAATGATCTTTTTTATAATAATAATAAAGTTTCAAATAAAATATCATGTCTCCCTAATTTTTAACCATGTGTCATAATTTTTTCTTATTTAAAGTACAAACCAACTACAGTTGGGGCCAATTTAAAAAAATTACCAGGTGCGCTCTCAAAATTTGGAACTCTAGAGTATATATTTATTATTAAGAAATCAAAAATACATTTCTTAAAATTTAAATATATTTATTGTTATTTTTATCTTTTCTATTTTATTTTTAGTCGAAGCCCGAGCATGAATTGGTCTAAAGATTGAGTTTTATATAAATCAGCTTGCACTCAACATAAAGCTTAATAATAAAAAAGGTGCCCTTCGTGATTTCTTCTACTGTCGGAGAACACATTTATTTTATTTTGCATTCTTGAGTGCACAATCGTCTATTCAAAACACGAGTATCAACTACAAATAACATTTGAATAGCACATATATATATATATATATATATATATATATATATATATATATATATATATATATATATATATCATTTATGTGGTGCAGGTTCAATTTATATTACGCAAACTACGATTTGCATAATATATATATATATATATTTGCGCAATATATATATATATATATATGTATATATATATATATATATATATATATATATATATATATATATATATATATATATATATATATATATTATATCACAACAAAATCCAAAATTAGCTTATATGGGGGGTGTAGATCTATTTTAAGCGATGAAATTATGTCAGTCTTAGTCAACCCGGTGTCTCCATCTCGGAATTAGAAATTTAACTTGGACTTTAATTTACAATGTTACATTTCTAATTCCAACACGATCACAGTCTATACACCTGGGTTGAATAAGACTGACGTATTTTCGTTGGTTGAAATACATCTATACACTCCTCCCATATGAGGTTATTTTGGATTTTGTTGTATAATGCTATTTATATGTACGGTTATAATAAATACCTTGAACTTTATTTGTGGATCACTTTTAATATGGTATATTACTAACATACACTTCGATTATATAACAACGGATTTATTACCTGTATTATATATATATATATACATATATTTATATATATATAAATATAAAGTGCATTGCAAATTTTTAGAAATTGGAATTGTTTAAGTTTTGTGAATACCCTTGGGAAAGGCATTACTCCATCTTCCTAAAGCAGGTTATACAGAAAATCAGTCTACGCTTTCTTGCCTTGAAACACTGAATTCAGATATAGATCTATTAAAGGGGGACTTAATCATCTGTTTAATGCCTGTCATGTTTTTATCAATTAATTTGTTGTTTTCGATATCCAATGTTATCTATGGAATTTTATGTCGTCCCAATATTTTTCTTTAAGTAATATTTTTTGTAAACACGCACATTCATATATATATATATATATATGTATATATATAAATAAAAAGAAAGAACAGTAAGATATATAATCCGGTGTATTACTGTGTATCGAAAAAAACATATTTTAAATCAGTTAATTTATAATATATATATATATATATATATATATATATATATATATATATATATATATATATATATATATATATATATATATTATATAAAATACATATCACACTCACCGATAGCATGTCAACACTATATGTGCGATATATATATATATATATATATATATATATATATATATATATATATATATATATATGCATATATATAGCACAACTTAAAACTATATATTTCTATATTTCTTTATTTATATATATATATATATATATATATATATATATATATATATATATATATATATATAGCACAACTTAAAACTATATTTCTTCATATATATATATATATATATATATATATATATATATAGACCTTGGTTTATACATATATATATACATATATATACATAAATATATATATATATATATATATATAGAACAACTTAAAACTATATATATATATATATATATTTTGAACGATAAAAATTATTAGAAAAATCAATTAAAATCTTCAGACACACTGGGTTGTAGATTAATATTCTTATGCTTTTATTATTATTATTTCATTTATATTCCTCGACTAGTTTCGACCAACATGGCCATCATCGGGAGAGAAAAAAATGTCTCTGCTTGCTATAGCAGTAAACTACAGAAAATATATACATATATATATATATATATATATATATATATATATATATATATATATATATATATATATATATATATATATATGTATATATATATATATATGGTAAAAGTTATAAATCTGTGGATTCTAATAATATAAAATATTAAAACTGATCCACAAAAAGAGTTCAGTGTAATATTACAGAGCAAATAAATAGTAATTCGCAATAAAATGGGGTATAGACCTATTTCTCCCGACGAAACCGGTATATAGACTGGTGGACCGGGGTTCAATAAGACTGACGAAGATTACGCCGGTTGAAATTTTGGATTGTTTGCTTTATTAACTATATATATATATATATATATATATATATATATATATATATATATATATATATATATATATATATATATATATATAGTACAGATAATAAATGTAAGTGGATCCTATTAATATAAAATAATAAAATTTATCCACGAAAAGAGCTCAATTTATTTATTTATTACAGAGCAAACAATTAATGCAAAATAAAATTCATGCAATATGAAACGCTGTTTTATTAATACATTATGTACATTTACATAAAGATGTATATATATATACATACATACATACATATATATATATATATATATATATATATATATATATATATATATATATATATATATATATATATATATATATATATATATTATATATATATTTATCTTTCACTGAATACGGCCAACAAGTTTTTCCAGCATTCTAACATTTTTTCGATTTGTAGTAGTTAATGAATATAAAAATTGTGGTCAATTTTTTACAAATAATTCTATCTTCCTCGTCGACCGTATTCAATGAAAGATTTTAAAAAAACGGTTGCTGTCAAAGTATACATTAATATACATATATACATACACACACACACACACACATATATATATATATATATATATATATATATATTAATAGAGAATATTATATATGTGTGTATGTGATATTCTCTATTACTATTCCAAGATTATTTATAATATACTGAATTCCTATTAAATGTTTGTACTCTCATATATATATATATATATATATATATATATATATATATATATATATATATATATATATATATATATTAAGATTACATATAGGTGATGTTCATTATCACCTTGTAAATTGAGATAATATACAAGGATATTCAAATTAGTCAAGGTTGTTAAATTATTGAAATAAAAATGGCCAGAAAGAAACAAAGAAAGAGAAAAAGAAAGAAAGAAAAATGGAAAACAAGAAAAGAGAAGAGAAAGGATATATATTTAAAGATATAGTAAATATATACATACAGTGATTGTCTATTATGTTTGATCATGAGCCGTTCTAAACTTCGTATATTTGTTTTAATTTCGGATGAAAATAAAGACATAAACTGTCCAACATTTGGATATTTTTTAAATAAGCTGTCTTTTCATTTGAGCTTTCAGTTCACATGAACCATCTTCAGAGTGGTTTTGCGGACATTTTAACAATGTTATTCACCATCAAAGATGATATTTTGTTTTACTGATATAGATGATTGCTATGCGACGATAATATATTTTAATCGAATTAATAACAGGAGGCAAATCTTTATACCTGCTCTTTTCGCTCTGCAAGGAAAATATATAAATTTTATTTAAGAATCCACACACCGAACTAATAATGCGGAAAAAAATATATTTATTTATTTATTATAGTTTTATGATATAGACAAAACCATTTTACTCACTACAAAGATGCAACTTGGTTTCAGTGCATTTCAACTGCACTTCGACGGGTGAGAATCGAAAATGGTTATGAACAATCCTGCGTCACTTCCTTTTTTCCATTTGTTTGAGAAGAAAAATATACATAAAAAAATATATATATATATATAGGTATCGGAGTGAAACAATAGTGCGTGTTGATAGCAGTTTGATGATGGATGGACAGGGTGTTTAATGTTGATTGGTCTGTGGAACTTTTTTCGCTGATAAACATCGGTCAGTTGAAATGCACTGAAACCAAGTTCCATCTTTTTAGTGAGTAAAATGGTTTTGTCTATATAATAAAATTATAATAAATAAATAATTATCGCTCTACTATCGGTATCGAGCTCTTTTTTGAATTAACGCTGCGAACGTTGGAATTTATATATTACTTTCGTTCTCATCGCATCGGATATATATATATATATATATATATATATATATATATATATATATATATATTGTATTTTTTTAAAAAGGGGGGCATTTCGTTCCCTTTGGGAAAGAAAATATATGAAACATATTCAGTGTATAGTCCATTTTCGATGACTTTTACATCTCAGTAGTTTATTTTCTCTCTTAAGGCATCGGTATTTTTGTGGTGAAAAAAAAATATATCCCATGATGCTCACCGAATACAAGGCCCAAACGTGAATCGTGGTAAAGAGTTACAATACCCAAAGGAAGGGGGATACTTCCACCAAGACGCAAGGGGCCACCGGAAGTGAAAGAGAAATAAAATACTTTAGAAAGAACTGGAAACACAATCCTAAACAGATAGTTTAAACGGTTTAATCTACCTGTTTAGGATAGTGTTTCCAGTAAAGGTTTAACTTAAAGCTCTACTCAAAACTACTGAGGAGGAGCTTGAACCGGACGACAGGCGAACCTATATATACTCCTACTGTATCGAATGCACTGGATTAATTGTTATATAAGATATCATACTAATAAGTCCCACGACAACCAAATATGGAACACCTTAAACTAAACTTAATATATATATATATATATATATATATATATATATATATATATGGATATTATTGAATACGATAGACACGGTGTTTTTTATTTAGTTTTTTATACAATTTCTCATGCTATCTAATAATTTTTTTCTTTTCACATGATAAATTATATAAAAACTGACCGTATGTTGTTTTTACCCAAGCGCTTTCGGCTATACATTTAGCCATTTTCAAGGATTAAATATTTTAACTGTTAAATAAGAAATAGTTTGTTGTATGTATGTTTTATAAAATGTTTTCATTTTTCAAAACATGGTCAAGATATTGTGTCCATGTTCAAAGTTAATATGATTAAATGTTGTTTTTTTGTTTTTATTAATAAGGCTTCCATTATTTTTAGCCTTTTTTGTATGTACATGATGCTATTATATTAGTGTTGTCAAGAAATATGTTACGAATAGTGACCGGTAGGTCTCCATGAATATTTAAATGAGATCTACCTATTGTCAGAAACGTGTAGAGTGAGTCTGCGTGTCACACATGTTGTAGTGTGGCCTATATAATTAATTACGAATTTTGATTGATCAGGAATACAGTTCCTTAATGAGCATATATATATATATATATATATATATATATATATATATATATATATATATATATATATATATATATATATATATATCAGGGATCATTAAAAGCATAAAAATATCATAATATTTTAAGATTAAAAAATTGGGGATTTATTCATCAATTTTAAAAGAAAGTGCGTGAATATATATATATATATATATATATATATATATATATATATATATATATAAATATAAAAGTGAGGCGACAGTCTGTTTCATGCTAGATCGTCAGGCCACCTGATTGCATCTAGCATGAAACAGACTGTCGCCTCTAAGTGTTGACTTCTAAGTTCACTTTTATATTTACACACGCTCTATCTCTGATATTGAGCATTTTAGCCCATAAATATAGCACACCTTAAAACTATATTTCTTCACACACACATATATATATATATATATATATATATATATATATATATATATATATATATATATATATGTATATATATATATATATATATATATATATATAGATAGATAGATAGATAGATAGATAGATAGATAGATATGAACAGACATAGGTAGACAGAATGGGACAAAGATGAGCTGAGTGAAATTGATATATCCCTTGATATATATATATATATATATATATAGAGAGAGAGAGAGAGAGAGAGAGAAAGAGAGATGAACAGAAATAGGTAGAGAGAGACAGAGATGAGCAGACTGAAATTGACAGACAGATAGATAGATAGATAGATAGATAGATAGATAGATAGATAGATAGATAGATAGATATGAACAGACATAGGTAGACAGAGTGGGACACGGATGAGCAAAGTGAAATTGATATATCCCTTGATAGATAGATAGATAGATAGATAGATAAGAACAGGCTGAGATAGATAGATAGATAGATAGATAGATAGATAGATAGATAGATAGATAGATAGATAGATAAGAACAGGCTGAGATAGATAGATAGATAGATAGATAGATAAATAGAAAGATATTTTCATCGAGTATTCATCCAAACAAATGAGAATAAAAAGAAACACCAATTCTGTCAGTTATATCTTTTATTTTACTTTCCGGGTGTGATGTTGAGTATTAGAATTTGTGGATAAACTGTCCAATGTTCGAAACTGTTTGTATTTTTGTTCTAAAAAATGGGAATTCGAATGTACATTTAACAAATACAAAAAAGACATGAAATTCAGAGACGTTCAACAACTGCATATGGAACAATTTGTATTTGATACATTGAATCTAAACTCTGCTACTTACTGTAGAAAAAGAATACAATAAATTATTTAACCTATGATAATAATTTCTTAAAATATATTTAAATTTTTCAACTTATTCCCATCAAGTTCCCATTTACAACTATATATATATATATATATATATATATATATATGTATATACCCAAACACACACACACACACATATATATATATATATATATATATATATATATATATATATATATATATATATATATATATATATATATATATAAGGCAGTTATTGATCAGAGTTGAATTAGACCAGGAAACAGTATTAAAAATGGTCAATTTCTGTATAAGGAAAATAAACTGATATGTAAGATCTATACATTTAAAATAATCAGGAGATCAGCCAATCTGGCTACCCTGGTTTTAACGTTTCGATATAAAGTGATATGGGCCACATCACCTGAGGATAGCGAAAGGTTGAAACCAGGATAGCGTAACTGGCAGATCGCCTAATGTTTTTTATATATATATATATATATATATATATATATATATGAATTTTCATTTCATTCCTTGGTAGGATTGCTGAGAAATGAAACGGAAAAGAGGATTGAAAAGAGGGCGCTTCAAAAAGCACCGACACTAAAGTATTTAGTTCGGTCATGAAAACATTCCTTTAGTATTTATTCTCTCCTTATTCTTTGGTATTTATTCTCCTATTCTGATATTCCAATTTGCTGTCCATACTTATAAAAGGCTCTCCTATCTGAAGTTTTTGTAAACAAGTCTAATATATGAAGTCAATGCACTTAAGACGGGGGTATTATTTTGAGCCTATTAGTGATCAGAAACCTGGGATTCGATAATAATAACACACATAATAACACGCATGTATATATATATATATATATATATATATATATATACTCTTAAGGTTTTCTATATTTATGGGATAAAGTGCTCAATATCAAAGACAGAGCGTGTGTAAATATACATATATATATATATATATATATATATATATATATATATATATATATATATATATATAGGAAATATTAATGGAATTATTTTGTTGAATTCTATTCTGTCGAACTGCGCACTCAAGATAATATTTTCCTTAAGTTTTTTTTCGAGTCGAGAAGCCAACGTAATAAAAACACGTTTATCCACTAAAATATCGGTTTGAAGTAACATCTTGATATAAATAAATAAATATATATATATATATGTGTGTGTGTGTGTGTGCGCGCGCGCTCGCTGGTCTGTGTGTTTAGGGAGCAAATTATTTTTTAGGGATGTCTGAATAATTTGAAGACATTACTTTTTCCTAATTTTTAATAAAATCCGTTCATACTCACGAATAACCTTCAGTGTTTGAAAGAAGATCGAAAGTACTTGGGAAATAAAAATAAAAGAAATTCAAAAAGCTACACCACATTTCTCTCATCCTTTAACATCAATACACGAAAGTTTATTCGTGAGTATGAACGGATTTTATTAAAAATTAGCAGACATAATATCTGTAATTTATCAATCAGACATATATATATATATATATATATATATATATATATATATATATATATATATATATATATATATATATATATGTACAGAGAGATAGAGAGAGAGAGAGAGAGTATAGATTAAGGTGGTTTAGATACCTGGGGTAGTAGCTGTTCATCTTGTTGGTGACAAGCACGAGAACCCAGTCATAGGTGTTATACAATTTCTGCGACCACATCACGCCTTACATCCTGTTACCTAAGTTCTCAGGATGCAACCCCCTTGATTATCATGTGTGGAGCGCAATTGAGCGAGAGATCAACAAAACTCTTTGCAACACGAAAGAAGGCAAGGATTATGGCAGCATACACCAACTTAAACAAGGTGACTGACAAGAAGAGATGCAGAAGATTCCAAAGTCGTCTGGAGGCCGTGGCTTAAGCCAATGGCGATTTTATTGAATAAATTTATTCTTTCGTATTTCAACATATTTTTGTGCGATTTTGGTAAATATATCTGTTAATTTGAGATGTTTTTTGTTTTGTGCGTAATTTGGACGACAATTTATGCATCTCATTCAGTATATATATATATATATATATATATATATATATATATATATATATATATATATATATATATATATATATATATCACCTACTCACTTTCCTTTCGTTTATTAGTCATTGATTTGTATCACCTCATATCAATGAACTTGTCTGATTTCCCGTTAACCTGATGAATATTCATGCGCACTCCCATTACTAAAAATTTTGAAAAACTAATAACATTTTGCGCTTGCATATAATTACTTGTCACAAAATAAAATCCGTACATTTGCCTTCATAAAGCCCCTCAGATCAGGAAACCCGTCGGCTAAGATAAGTTTTCATTTCGTCTTCATTCATATCATCCTTTATATATATTCTCTAACATGATTTTTTTATTTTTATATTTGTAAATTTCTCCAACGTTTTGTACGTTCTGAGAACTTTCGGTTAAACTATTTGCTGGTATCAAGGATTATTGTTTGATATAGTGTGTTATCGTAAATGGTTTGTAATCGCTGTTGGAGATGCTATAAAAGTTGCTGAATATATATATATATATATATATATATATATATATATATATATATATATAATATATATATATATATATATATTTCCAGATAGAGACAGTAGATTGTGGATCCCAGTGTAATAGACAGCTTTTTTTAAAATAGTGTCTATCCGCCTTCGTACTCATGAACAAAAAAAAGAAAGAAAATCTGCTCTCCAGTATAGTTTTTTTTAATACGTTTTCTCAAGTGCGATGGATAAAACACAGATATATATATATATATATATATATATATATATATATATATATATATATATATATATAGTTTAGGAAAAAACTAGGTAATCCGTATGGGAAGACCCAATGAGGATAGAATCCAGAGAGCTCAATGTAAATCAGAGCTAATAATTTAAATAAAAACAGATTGCTTTAAGGTTCCATATAATAAATTATTTCACCACAGCCCTTCCAAAGGACAGCGGATCATCAGATTTATTTCCAAATGTTGAAA